>BSDF01000031.1:1327500-1470531 GCA_027925045.1 Hypotaenidia okinawae | reverse complement strand
CCACCCTCTCCCCCCCAAGTCATTCAGGGTGGGGAAACTGAGGCACGGATACACCCTTCACCCCTCAAACGGCCCCTCCCTCCCTCCCTCCCTCTCACCCTCCCTCCCACGAATGGGGGCGGGGGAAACTGAGGCACAGCCCCTCCCCCAGTCCCCTCCCCCTTCCCCGTTACGTGGTGGCGGGGCCGGGCCAGAGGCACCGGGAGGCGACGGAGCCCCGAGAGCGCCGGCACAGCGGCACCGGCACCCCCCTCCTCAGCCCACACCCCCCCCCAGCGGGATCCCCCCTCACCCGGACACCCCAAAACACCGGGACCCCCCTGACCCGGGACCCCCCGACCGGGGACCCCCCTGACTCGGGACCCCCCTGACCCGGGACCCAAGTTTATCCCTGTGGACTCAGGCTGAGCTGTGGGCTGAGCTCCCAAACTGGCAGCCCTCACACTGTTCTCATGGCTCTTTATCTGGCAGCCCCCACCCCTTGTTGACCCACACTGGCTCCCTATCTGGCAGCCCCTACCCCTCATTACCCCCTGATAGCTCCCTCTGTGGCAGACCTCATCCCCCATTACCCCCCAGGGCTCCCTATCTGGCAGCCCTTGCTCCTCATTGACCCAGAGTGGCTCCCTATCTGGCAATATCTGGCCCCCAACCCCCCCGTGCCCCCCAATGTCGTCCCCCGCCGTGTCCCCATCACCCTGCTGTGCCCCCCCCGTGCTCCCCAGTGTCCACACACACACCCCCGTACCCTCCCCATACCTCCCAATGTGTCGCCCCCCAACCCCCCCGTGCCCCCCACCCCCCGACAGAGCCAGAGCCCCCGGTGGGTTCAGAGGAGGTTTATTTGGGAGGGAGCGCGCAGCAAATCCCAGGGGGTGACACCCAGATTTGGGGTGACACCACGTGTCCCCATGCGACACCCCCAGAGTGGGGGTGTCGGGGTGTCCATGTGTGACCCCCCCCCCCAGGTGCCTGCAAGGGCGGGGGGGGTCGAGCAGGGAGGGGAGGGGCTGGTACAGGGTGCACCCCCCACCCCCTCCAAAGGCATCTACGTTTTGAGGGGCACCCTGTACCAGCCCCTCAGTGCTAAGTGCTCCCCCCACCCCCCAATGTGCCCCCCCCCGTAATAACTAAATACAAAAGGAATTTGTCCTCGAGCCGGCAGACGGCCGGGGAGGGGCTCTGAGTGCTCGTTACAGAGTGTCACATGCGCGGGTGGCGCATGCGCAGTCACTGTGACCAGCCGAGCAGCTTCAACCGGCGGGAAACCGCGACCAATCACAGAGAGAGGTGCCTGCTCTCGGGCAGTATATAAGCGTGAAGCCGCAGTCGGGCGGGGCGTGGTGTTGGTGGCGGAGGAGAGTGTGTGGCTGCGCAGGACGATCGGAGGGAAGACCCAGGAACAGGTAAATCTCTTGCGGTTCCGGTCGGTCGGGGTGGGTTTCCCGAGGGGACCCGGCTCCTTTACGCCGCCGCGGGTCGGGTCGCGGCTGCCGCGGGTCGGGTCGCGGCTGCCGCGGGTCGGGCGGCGCGGGTCGGGTCGCGGCTGCCGCGGGTCAGGGATGGGTACGTCGAGGCAGGGGTGGGGTTACCCCCAGCCGGGGGAGGGGTGTCCCAACCTGACCACCCAATACGCCTGGTCGGGGTGCCAGGTATTGTGGGGGTAGGGGGTCCATAGGGGGTCCCCCAAAATTTGGGGGGTCTCTCTGCCCCCCCCCCGACCCCCCCAAGGTGCTGCCCGAGGGTTCGGTGCAATACCTGAGCTGCTCTCAGGGCGGAGCTTCCTCTCCGTGTGGGAACGCTGGTGGCAGGTGGCCCTCAGCAAGTGTGGGGTGAGTTGGATCCCCCCTCCCCAAAGCACCCCCTGGCCTGCCCCTGCCTCAGTTTACCCGTCCATGCCTGAATTTACCCCATTCCTGCCTCAGTTTACCCACCCCTGCCATACACCCTCAACTCTTGGGGACCCTGCCGAGTTTTGGCCCCCCCCCCCCCAGCAGTTTTAGGGACCCCCCCAGTGGGACGGGCTGGAGCTGGAGTACGAGCTGGTGCTGACCAATGGGAAATCGTGCTGGAGCTGCCACTTCTTGGCTGATGAGTTGGGTGTGGGGCAGGGGGGTCTCTTAGGGGGAGGTTGGGGGGTTACTGGGGGGTGGGGAGGGTACCCCAATGCTTGGGGAGGGGTCCCCGAGGCAGTGGGGGGTACTGCAAGGTGGGGGTGTGTAAACTGAGGCAGAGGTGGGTAAGGCTGGGAGGGTTACTGAGGGGTGGGGTTGTACCCCAAGGTGGGGGGGGAGTAAACTGAGGCAGGACTGGGGGTAAACTGAGGCAGGTGTGTGGGTAAGGGGGTGTTGGGGGGGCTGGGGGAGTTACTGAGGGGTGTGGGGGTACCCCAAGGCGGGGATGTGCTGTGGTTGTTAAAGTTGTCTCTGATCCACAGCAGTCAGAGCCCCTGACTTGAAATACACATCATCAGGGCAGGGATGTCTGTGAGTCCTGGCTCCTGGGCTTTGGGAGCTACTGCTGGATGTTGAGCAGGTTTGAATGGGAATGCTGGTAGAGCCCATTGAAGTGCACAGGGAATTACTAGGGCCATTCCCTGGAGAAAGCCAGCCCTGAGTCGCAGGGTCAGAGGGGCTGCTTGTGGGCTCCGTGGGGAGGTTTCAGGCCAGCTGTGTCTGTGGGTCCTCACTGCTTTGGTTTGGGAGCTTCCGCTGGGCCTTTAGCGTGTTCTTAACTGGATGCAGGTGGAGCCTATTAAGGTCCCTAGGGAAGTATTAGGAATGCCAGGAGAGCTCCCTGGAAAAGCGTGGCAGCTCTGCGTAGGGGGGTTTGAATAGAGAACGGGTATACTGCCGAGACTCTCTTCAGGCCCCGGAGAGTAAACGTCGCCCGAGTCAAGGCCAGAGCTGCTGCTGCCCAGGGCCGAGCCCATCAGCCATGGGCGCAGCACCAGGCCGGAGCAGTGTGGGCCCGAAGGTCAGCACCCCATGGAAGGGAGCCCTCTCAGCACGGCTGGCCTCCAGCACCTCACCCCCCAGCCTGGGTGTGTAACCACTGCTGGGTAACAGGTGATGTCACTGCCAGGCCACTGTGACATCTGTGAGGCTGGGCACCTGTCGCCCGGCACAGAGGCCGTGGGCTCAGTGTGCAGCCTCGCACCGTGCGGTGAGGTCCTCATCCTCGTCGCAGCTGTGCACGGCTGTTCTCTCCTGAGGTACCTCGTGTGCCACAGGGCGCTGGATCGAGTCAACTGAGGCGGGCGTCGGGTAAACTGAGGCAGGTGTGTGGGTAAGGGGGTGTTGGGGGGCTGGGGGAGTTACTGAGGGGTGGGGGTGTACCCCAAGGCGGGGGGAATAAACTGAGGCAGGATGGGGGGTAAACTGAGGGGGCGTGGGTAAACTGAGGGGGGTGGGTGAGGTAGGAATGGGGGCTGAGATGGGGGGAAGGGGGATGGGATTTGAGGGGTGTGGGGGAGTAGCCCAAGGCAGGGGTGGGTAAACTGAGGCAAGGGTGACCAAGGGAGAGATGGGGAAGATCGGAGGGGTTGGGGGGCCAGTCTGGGGACACACACCCCTGTCACTGCCCTTGGGGACACCCCTGTCACCCCTCCTGTCATCCCCCCACCTGTGTGTGGCTGGGCTGGTGGTGGCCACCGTCCTGTGTGTCAATGCTGTCATCATCCTCCTGAGTGAATGACACTGGGAGTGTCAGCAAGTGTGGGGTGAGTTGGATCCCCCCTCCCCAAAGCACCCCCTGGCCTGCCCCTGCCTCAGTTTACCCGTCCATGCCTGAATTTACCCCATTCCTGCCTCAGTTTACCCACCCCTGCCATACACCCTCAACTCTTGGGGACCCTGCCGAGTTTTGGCCCCCCCCCCCAGCAGTTTTAGGGACCCCCCCAGTGGGACGGGCTGGAGCTGGAGTACGAGCTGGTGCTGACCAATGGGAAATCGTGCTGGAGCTGCCACTTCTTGGCTGATGAGTTGGGTGTGGGGCAGGGGGGTCTCTTAGGGGGAGGTTTGGGGGTTACTGGGGGGTGGGGAGGGTACCCCAATGTGGGGGAGGGGTCCCCGAGGCAGTGGGGGGTACTGCAAGGTGGGGGTGTGTAAACTGAGGCAGAGGTGGGTAAGGCTGTGAGGGTTACTGAGGGGTGGGGTTGTACCCCAAGGTGGGGGGAGTAAATTTAGGCAGGACTGGGGGTGAACTGTGGCAGGGATGGGGTAAACTGAGGCAGGTGTGTGGGTAAGGGGGTGTTGGTGGGGCTGGGGAGTTACTGAGGGGTGTGGGGGTACCCCAAGGCGGGGATGTGCTGTGGTTGTTAAAGTTGTCTCTGATCCACAGCAGTCAGAGCCCCTGACTTGAAATACACATCATCAGGGCAGGGATGTCTGTGAGTCCTGGCTCCTGGGCTTTGGGAGCTACTGCTGGATGTTGAGCAGGTTTGAATGGGAATGCTGGTAGAGCCCATTGAAGTGCACAGGGAATTACTAGGGCCATTCCCTGGAGAAAGCCAGCCCTGAGCCCCAGGGTCAGAGGGGCTGCTTGTGGGCTCCGTGGGGAGGTTTCAGGCCAGCTGTGTCTGTGGGTCCTCACTGCTGCCAGCCCTGAGCCCCAGGGTCAGAGGGGCTGCTTGTGGGCTCTGTGGGGAGGTTTCAGGCCAGCTATGTCTGTGGGTCCTCTCTTCAGGCCCCGGAGAGTAAATATCGCGGCCAGGGAGCCAGCCCCATCACGGTACCCCAGGACATGGACCTTCCCTGCCCCCCCCAGTGCCAGCACATCCCTCACCCAGGCACGCCGGGGTCTCCTCCCTGTGCTGCTCCCCAGCATTGCACCCTCATCCCTGGGGCTCAAAGGGGAAACCAGTGGCCCAGCCTTGAAACCGGGCTGCTGACATCCCCGGGGGCTGGGGAAAAGGGCTTGGGTTGCCCCACCTGCCCCCAGCCCTGACTGCTCTCTCTTGGCCAGGTTTGGGCTGCTCCAGCATGGCCATGTCCAGGGAGGAAAGGCAAGCCCTGGAAAACATCCAGTCCTTCCTCAGGAGCAGACCAGAGGTATCTGTGGCCGCTTCTCCAAGGCTGCCTCTAGCTGGCTTCCAGCTGGTCTGTCTGTCCCCATCCTGTGCTGAGAGGCTTACGGGGGCTGTGCTGGGCAGCCCCGCACACACTGTCTCTCTCTCCTGACCCTGTCTGTCCGTCTGGCCCCTCCCTGGCTGGCAGGAAGAAGCCCAGAAGCTGACCTTTCTGGCCTCTGTCTGCACCGTCTGCGGGGTCTCCAGGACGGACTCCACTGAGGGCCAGGAACCGAGCTTCCCTGTGGAGGAGGTGTTGGAGGCCATCGAGGTGAGGGGACAGCCAGCCAGGCTGGGGCAGGGGCAGGGTCACAGCCCTGGGGGCAGAAGGGGGCTTGTCTGGGGTGGGGAGAGAGCTGTTCCAGGGTGCCAACCCGTCCCACCCTGCCGTGCTCCCCAGGTGCTGCTGCGAGAGGAGCTTGCTGACCGCCTGGGCACCACGGTGCGGCAGCAAGCCATGCTGGCCATCGCTGCCATCAGGTACCTGCCCCAAGCCCCAGCGTGGCCTCCGCGGTGCCGGGTGGCCCTGATGGCACTGCTCCTGGGTGGGGGGCATCTGCAGGCCCGAGGTCAAGAGGAAGGCAGAGAGCAGGGCAGGGGGTTCTGCGGGGTTTTCCCCCGCAAGGCCAGTGTCAGTGTCACGGGGTTGAGATGTCCCCGGCAGTGTGGCCAGGTCTCCAGCCCTGGGCTCTGCCTCCTCCTTGCTGGGTCTGAAGAGCACCTCTCTGTCCCCACAGCACAGCGGGGCTGCTGCTGCAGGAGAAGAAGAGCAGCCTCCTGCAAACCTGCTTCTGCAGCACCTTCCACCTGCCTGCGCAGGAGGATGCCCAGGGCCCCACAGCTGACCTCTGCTCCCAGGTACGTGCTGAGGTGAAGCCCGGCAGGAGGGAGGCCCCTTCCTGGGCACTGCATGGCCACGGCCACCTCCCCCCGGCTTCCTGAGCCGCCCCTGAGACTCTGTATCCCCTCACAGACCCTGGCTGCCATGGATGGGATGCTGCAGGCACTGGTCCAAAGAGATGGCACCCTGGATTTCCTGGAGCTGCAGAACATCTTGGAGGTCTGGCCTTGGCACAGGGTCCCCATGGGCAGTGATCCCCAGCTTGAGTGGTGCCCCCAGCACCTGGTGCGAGTTGGGGGGCAGAGAATGTCCCTCCTTCCCCACCGCGTGTGTGTCCCCCCTGCACTGCCCAGCAGCCGGCTGCCTTCAGTCTGCTGCCAGAGCCCCTTCTCCTCCTGCCCCAGCCCAGCCCTGCAGCCTTGCCCACAGCCTGCCCCCCAGCATTCCCTCCCTGATGGACCCCCCAGCCCTGGGGGTCTCTGGCTTCATCAGGGGCTGTATCCCAGAGCTCCCACTGCAGGTTCCCAGGGATTGTCACTGCAAAGCATTGGGCTCCTGGGGTGGGGGGCAGAGGGATGTTTTTGTGGGGTTAGTGAGCGGGAGGCAGCAGAGGCAACAGCAGCAGTGGGATGCAGGGACCTGCCTGGCCTCGGCAGGTTGCTGCGAGGGGCGAGGAGGACACGTGCCCCATCCCAGGCGCTGTCCTAGAGGAAGCCTGCTGTGCCACCCCACTTCCCTGGCACACCAGCAGCTTTTCTCCTCCCAGGTCCTGCTGCGTTTCACCCGTTCCCAGCGGGCAGTGGTGCGGGAGAGGGCCACGGCACGCATCGCCAGGCTGACCCGTTTCCTCACCACCTCCAGCCTGCCACAGGTACCGAGCTCCAGCTCCGGGCAGCCCCAGCTCCCCATTCCTGTGCCTCAGAGCCCCTGCCCTGCTCTGGGCTGCTGCCTGCTGCTCTGGGAGCAGCTGGGGCTCCCCTTGTTCCCACACTGCCTCTCTGCCCCAGATCTGCCACTGTGCTGGAGGAGGAGGCCTCGGGCACCACGGCTACAAGACCCAGCCGTTTGCGATGCTGGGGAAGCTGGTGGGGCACCTGATGCTCTGGTGCATGTTCAAAGACACAGGCACCCACCAGGAGGCTGAAGCAGCTCTGCACAACCTGGAAAGCTTCATCCAGCGGCTGAGAAGTAAGAGCAGCTGTGTCGGGCCGGGTCTCTCCAGGCACAGGCAGCCAGGGACGGCTCTCCTGCCAGCCAGCCTGAAAAGCCATTTCCCCTCACCCCTGCTCACGAGAGCCCTGCACCTCCCTGGCTGTTGGGTCTCTGCACCTGGCCGGCCGCCCTCTTTCTATGCCAGGGGCTTTGCAGCCCGACGCTCCCAGACTGCACCTCCAGGTCTGTTCCCTCTCTCTGAGCACCCCGGATTTTCTCCTCCCCAGGCACGTGTCCCTGCCTGCAAGATGGAGAAGGGCTCCAGGAGGACTGTCAGACCCAGCAGCTCAGGCAGTTCCTGGAGCACCGGGAAGCCTTGGAAATCATCTTGGTAAGAAGTGCCCTTGGCTCCCAGCCAGGGGGTTCGGGGGAGTGAAGGGACACACAGCGCATTGGGGTGCTGGGGGCTCACACTTCTCCTGAGTGGGGACTAGGCCAAGCCTCCCAGCCAGCTCCTGTTCCCCATGGGACCCTGTTCCCTCCACCCCCACTCTGCTCCCTAGTGCAGCCTGGCTCTGCATCCCACTCTCCCCGCACGTGACCAATGTCCCTTCTGCTCCTTCGTCCCGCAGGCAGTCATGAAATTCCTGCCCACCTCTGAATGGGTGGACGTCATCCTTCTGGCCATGGGGACCCTGAGAGACCAGAGTGCCTCCAGCATCCCCGTGGCTGGTGATATGGTGCATGTCCTTGTGGTAAACAATGCCTTAGAGCCGGAGCAGGTGAGGACCCTGTGGGTGGCAACAGCCCACCCGGGGCCTGTTGCTCTCCTGGCAACGCGCTGGGCCAGCCCTGACGCAGTCTCGTGCTGGCAGCATCCTGCAATGGGAATGGAAGCAGCTCCCAGCAGGAGCTGGGGAAATGGCTGCGCTCACCCTGTGACATCCCCACTTCCACCCACGTCTCCAGGTGCAGAGAATTGTCTGGGCCATCTACAGGAACTTTCCAGCCCATAGGAGTGTGCTAGCCATCGGCAGCCTTAACAGGGCCCTGCGGTTGCTGACAGGCAAATACCCCAGGGTGGTGGTGGTCAGCCTGCTGCAGTGCTCCCCGACATGCGACCAGTACGTGGCCCAGCAGCCTCTGGGTCTTCTCTGCCACTGGCAGAGGGGCCTCCAGACCCTCCGCAGGGACTTGAGCGTGGCCGTCCTCTGTTGGTGCCCCACTGACAGAGCCCTTGGTCCCCGCAGGGTCGCCGGGCGCATGTGGGAAGCGGTGTTCTCCTCATCTGATACAGCAGAGAAGGTGCTGCAGGCCCTGGTCAGCATCCTAATGATGCAGCTGCCACCTGAGACCTCCACGGAGGAGGAACCCCTTGTGCTGTCCCTGGCTGTGAGTGGCTGGATGACTCCTTGCTGACCCCCAGGGTGCTCTCAGCTCTCTGCCCCCACCCTGCTCCCCTGCCCGCGCTAAGCCTTGGCTTTCCCAGGGGCCATGGCTACATCTTGGTGTCTGTGTGTCCTCTGCAGGCAGCTGAGGTAGTATGTGAGGTCCTGCAGTTCGAAGGCCTGCGGAGGGAGGTGATGGAGGCATTTTTCCCTCAGCTTTTCCTGGCACTCCTTTTCCAAGTGGAGTGGGATGGGGAGATGCTACAGCAGGAAGCGCAGATCTGGCAGGAGCAGCTGGAGGATCAGCACACCCCCATCAGGTGCTCCATCCCTGCCCTCTCGTCCCTGCCAGCTGCCCAGTGCCAGGCCCGTGGGAGCTGAGCATTTCTCTCTCCTTGAGCAGGTCTGCGGTGCAGGCCATGGAAATGCTGCTCTGCTGCCTGGGCTGTGAGAGCGTGGGGCAGGCCATCGAGGCGCAGGGGGGCTGGGATGCTCTGCTCAGCACCCAGACCCACCTCGAGGGAGTGGGCACCGTGGCCAGGTGAGAGCCCCTTCTCCGTGCTCTGTGGGACCAGGCACCCCACGCCACCCCCTCTCTTGAGGCTGATGGCAGGATGTCATCAAAGTGTCTGCAAAGCAGTGCTGTGGACTGGTGACGTCCAGGCTGGCGCAAGCCCCAAAGATAGGTGCCCAGCCGGCTCAGGCCTGACAGTGCCTCCTTCCCCCTGCCAGGGAGATGAAGAACATCCCAGGACCCCTGCTCTCCACCATCGCCCGCCGTCTGGTACAGCTCCTGCGGGTGGAGGACCCCACCAGGGAGAGGGTGGCAGTGGCCTTCCTCGTGGAGGTGAGCCCGACGGCAGCGGCCCCAGCTCCCTGCAAGGCTCAGCTCTCCTATGCCCGCAGCTGCCGGAGGGGCTGGGGCAGCGGGTGGGCTCTGGCTGGACCCGTGGAGCAAGCAGTGGCATGTGGGGCTCTCTGCCATCCTGCCGCCTCTCTCCGGCCTTGCTCTTTTCCCCGGCACCTTTGCCCTGAGCTGATGGCTGGAGCCAGCACCCACCTCAGCAGCTCCCGCCTGTGTTTCAGATCCTGGGCTGCACCGACCTTGATGATGAGCTGGACGGGGCCCTGGAAATCTTCACCAGGTGTCTGCGGAGCCGGTGCCCGGGGAGGTCCAGCCTGGTGCTCAGGGGCATCCTCAGCCTCATCCAGAGGCCCAGCACGGTGAGCAGGGGACAGGCGGGACAGCAGCCCCCCAGCTGGAGCAGTGGGTAGCGGGACAGCTCGGGCTTTTCCCAGCCTCGGGAGCTGTGCCAGCTGCTGCCAGCTCCCTTGCCTGCCCGGCCCTCTGCCAGCGGCCAGGCTGGTGTTCACAGAGAGCACTTCCACCCCGGCCATCAGTTGCTGCTTTACAACAAGTCGGTGTGTGTCTCCCCCAGGCACGGAAAACCCTCGTCCTGCTGCCCTGTGTCGTGGAGTGCCTGGGCAGTGCTGACAGGGACACCAGGACCGCAGCCCTGCCAGTGGTCTATGAAATGTTCCAGCTGCTGGAGGGGAAGATGCCCGGCCCCACTGCCCTGGTGCTGGCTGGCAAGCTCCCGCTGCTCTTCGACAGCGTAAGGCTGGGGAGAGCCCTGTTCCCCACTCCCCCGGGCACCTCCATTTGCACCCCCACCCCAGCCCCTGCTCTCTGAGGGGGATGCTTTGCCCCCAGCCCCACTCGCCCCTGCCCGCAGCAGCTCTGGGCTGCATGTGTCCGTCCCTGTCTACCCCCACGGGGACTCACCTTGGCTTGGAGGTGGGAAATGGGGGTGGCAGGATGGTGGCGAGTGTGCTGAGCCCCCCTGATGTGCATCCTGCCCTGGCAGCATGCCCCAGCCCTTCGCAGGGCCCCCCTCTCTGACCCCCAGTCCCCTGGGCAGACCTGCTGCGTGCCACAGCTCGCTCCCTTTTGGAGCAGGGCTGCCTGCAGCCCTTTGGGGGATGTCCGTCCCCAGGTCAGGCCCTTGCTGGCCATGGGCTGGGGGCTGAGGCCCTCCTCCCCTCCTCCCACAGGAGCTGGACACCGTGCGGAAGCTCTCCATCAGTCTCTTCAGAACCGTGATGGAGCAGGTGGTGGGAGATGAGAAGAGGCAGATGGAGGAGGAGGTGTGGGACAGCCTGCTGCCGCTGCTCTTTCACCTGCATGACCAGAACGAGAGCGTGGCCCAGGTGAGATTCTCGACCCGAGCGCTCCTTTGGGCAGGACACTGCCGGCCCGGAGCCTTTCGAAGGCGTGTCAGTGCGAGGTGTGGCTTGCCCAGTCCCATGGAGCAGGCAGAGCCCCCTCCCTGCCCACTGGTGCCTTTGTGCACAGCCCCTGCCTGGGCTTCCTGCAGCCCCAGGGACTCCGGCACTGCTCTGCAGCAGCCTGGGGCCTGGAAGGGGCCCTGAGCCCGGCCAGGAGCGGGGACACGGGGTCCTGTGTCCCTGGCCGGCGGTGATGGTGACATCTCTGCTGCTCCCCAGGCCTCCCTGGAAGCCCTCCGCACTGCTGGCAGGTTCCTGAAGTGGAGGCAGCTGGAGAAGCTGGAGCAGCCCTGGCAGGGCTGCTGGATCAGAGAGTGCCTGGTAAGCACAGCCCCAGCGCCCCGGGATCTGCCCCGGGCCAGCCCTGCCCTGTGCCCAGCGGTGCCAGGACACGGAGGGCTCTGCTGCAGGCTGCCCTCAGCCCCGGGCTTCCAAAGGGGAGCCTGGTGCTGGGATGGCCCCTCGTGTCCCCAGGGCCCTGAGCAGGGGGTGGCCTGACTGGGGGGCAGCTCTGTGCTCAGCCTGTGCTCTTCTCCTCTCCCCAGCTGTCCAGGCAGAGAAGCAGGGCCGACTTATACCTGTACCAGAGCCAGGCCTACGTGCGGAGCCCACAGGAGCCCCTGCGCTGTGAGGCCGTCAGGTTCCTTGGTGAGCCACGAGCCCGGGGTCCCTTCCTGTCCGGGGTCCCTGATCCCCAGCACAGGACCTGTGGGATGCTCCTTCCCCTGCTCCCCGCCCTGGATGCACAGTTGGGGCTGGAGGGAGGCTCCTCTGTCCCCTCCCTGCTGCTGCACCCCAGGGTCAGCCGGGGAGCTGTGCGGGCTGGGTGCCAGGGTCCCTGTCGGGCTGCGGGGTCACTGATGGGCAGCAGGGTCCCTGACAACCTCTGTCTGTCCCCCCAGGGCTCCTTCTAGAGCATGAAGCTGAGCCTGAGAAGAGGGTGGAGATCATAAAGAGTAAGTGAGGGCAGTGAGGAAGAGGAAGGTGGCTGCCATGGACACCTCCCTCAGCCTGGGTGAGGGGGGCTGTGCTCCCAGCACCTCTCTGGGGAGGGGGCTGTTTTTGAGGGAGTCGTTCCTGACCAGCAGCTTCCAGCTGAGCCACCTGCCTCCTGGCTCCCCTCCTCCCCTTAGGGGGGGGCAACGTGTCCTGCCTGGAGGGGACACGGGGCTGTCACCTCACCATGCCGCTCTGTTCCCCACAGCCCTGCTAAGCGCAGAGAGTGACTGCAGTCCCATGGTCTCCTCCTTGGCCAGGCAGAGGCTCCTCATCATCCAGAGGTGGGAGTCAAGCCCTACCCCGCCACGGCGGAGCTCACCGCTGCCAAGGCCATGGCTTTGGTGCTGCAGATGAGTGCCCCCACCCAGGTCGCCCGCACCCAGTTGCCTCCCCCTGGGAACTCAGCCCTCTCCATAGGGCTACTGGAGATCTGTTCAGGTGTCAGTGCTGAAGACCTGGAGGTGTTCTGCTGACAGGGAATCGCTCACTGCAGTCCAAAGCCTGTCGCTTGAATAAACTCCTCTGTCCTTGGAGCCGGTCGTGTGAGTGCTCCTTGAAGGTCACATTTTTTGGGGGGGAGTCCCAGGGGGTGCTGGGGGGTCCTAAGAGGTCCTAAGAGGTGCATGGGGCTCCCATGAGGTGCAGTGGGGGGGTCCCAGGGGGTGCTGGGGGGTCCTAAGAGGTGCATGGGGCTCCCATGAGGTGCAGTGGGGGGGTCCCTGGGGGGCTGGGGGGTCATATGGTGGGGGGGGGGTCCCATGAGGTGCAGTGGGGGGGTCCCAGGGGGGCCATATGGTGGGGGGGGGGGTCCCAGGGGGTGCTGGGGGGTCCTAAGAGGTGCATGGGGGTCCCATGAGGTGCAGTGGGGGGATCCCGGGGGGTGCTGGGGGGGTCACATTTTTGGGGGGGGGAGTCCCAGGGGGTGCTGGGGGGTCCTAAGAGGTGCATGGGGCTCCCATGGGGTGCAGTGGGGGGGTCCCAGGGGGTGCTGGGGGGTCATATGGTGGGGGGGTGTCCCATGAGGTGCAGTGGGGGGGTCCCAGGGGGTGCTGGGGGGTCACATGTTGGGGGGGGGAGTCCCAGGGGGGCTGGGGGGTCCTAAGAGGTGCATGGGGGTCCCATGGGGTGCAGTGGGGGGGTCCCAGGGGGTGCTGGGGGGTCATATGGTGGGGGGGTCCCATGAGGTGCAGTGGGGGGGTCCCAGGAGGGCTGGGGGGTCCTAAGAGGTGCAGGGGGGGTCCCATGAGGTGCAGTGGGGGGGTCCCAGGGGGTGCTGGGGGGATCACTTTTTTTGGGGGGGGAGTCCCAGGGGGTGCTGGGGGGTCCTAAGAGGTGCATGGGGCTCCCATGAGGTGCAGTGGGGGGGTCCCAGGGGGTGCTGGGGGGTCACATGTTGGGGGGGGGGGAGTCCCAGGGGGGCTGGGGGGTCCTAAGAGGTGCATGGGGGTCCCATGGGGTGCAGTGGGGGGGTCCCAGGGGGTGCTGGGGGGTCATATGGTGGGGGGGGGTCCCATGACGTGCAGTGGGAGGGCCCCAGGAGGGCTGGGGGTCCTAAGAGGTGCAGGGGGGGGTCCCATGAGGTGCAGTAGGGGGGTCCCAGGGGGTACTGGGGGGATCACTTTTTTTGGGGGGGGGAGTCCCAGGGGGTGCTGGGGGGTCCTAAGAGGTGCATGGGGGTCCCATGAGGTGCAGTGGGGGGGTCCCAGGGGGTGCTGGGTGGGTCACATTTTTGGGGGGGGGGAGTCCCAGGGGGTGCTGGGGGGTCCTAAGAGGTGCATGGGGGTCCCATGGGGTGCAGTGGGGGGATCCCAGGGGGTGCTGGGGGTCATATGGTGGGGGGTGTCCCATGAGGTGCAGTGGGGGGGTCCCAGGGGGTGCTTGGGGGTCACATGTTGGGGGGGGGAGTCCCAGGGGGGCTGGGGGGTCCTAAGAGGTGCATGGGGGTCCCATGGGGTGCAGTGGGGGGGTCCCAGGGGGGCTTGGGGGTCATATGGTGGGGGGGGCTCCCATGAGGTGAAGTGGGGGGGTCCCAGGGGGGCTGGGGGGTCATATGGTGGGGGGGGTCCCATGAGCTGCAGTGGGGGGTCCCAGGGGGTGCTGGGGGGTCCTAAGAGGTGCATGGGGCTCCCATGGGGTGCAGTGGGGGGGTCCCAGGGGGGCTGGGGGGTCACATGTTTGGGGGGGGTCGTCCCCATGAGGTGCAGTGGGGGGGCCCGGGGGGGTTGGGGTCACATGTTGGGGGGTCCCAGGGGGTGCTGGGGGGTCCTAAGAGGTGCATGGGGGTCCCATGAGGTGCAGTGGGGGGGTCCCAGGAGGTGCTGGGGGGTCACATGATGGGGGGTGTCCCATGAGGTGCAGTGGGGGGGTCCCAGGGGGTGCTGGGGGGTCACATTTTTGGGGGGCGAAGTCCCAGGGGGTGCTGGGGGGTCCTAAGAGGTGCATGGGGCTCCCATGAGGTGCAGTGGGGGGGTCCCACGGGGGCTGGGGGAGGTCATATGGTGGGGGGGTGTCCCATGAGGTGCAGTGGGGGGGTCCCAGGGGGTGCTGGGGGGTCCTAAGAGGTGCATGGGGCTCCCATGAGGTGCAGTGGGGGGATCCCAGGGGGTGCTGGGGGGGTCACATTTTTGGGGGGGGGAGTCCCAGGGGGTGCTGGGGGGTCATATGATGGGGGGGGTGTCCCATGAGGTGCAGTGGGGGGTCCCAGGGGGTGCTGAGGGGTCATATGGTGGGGGGGGGGGTCCCATGAGGTGCAGTGGGGGGTCCCAGGGGTGCTGGGGGTCACATGGTGGGGGGGCGGAGTCCCAGGGGGCTGGGGGGTCCTAAGAGGTGCATGGGGGTCCCATGGGGTGCAGTGGGGGGGTCCCAGGGGGGCTGGGGGGTCCTAAGAGGTGCATGGGGCTCCCATGAGGTGCAGTGGGGGGGTCCCTGGGGCGCTGGGGGGTCATATGGTGGGGGGGGGTCCCATGAGGTGCAGTGGGGGGGTCCCAGGGGGTGCTGGGGGGTCCTAAGAGGTGCATGGGGGTCCCATGGGGTGCAGTGGGGGGAGTCCCAGGGGGGCTGGGGGGTCCTAAGAGGTGCATGGGGCTCCCATGAGGTGCAGTGGGGGGTCCCAGGGGAGCTGGGGGGTCATATGGTGGGGGGGTGTCCCATGAGGTGCAGTGGGGGGATCCCAGGGGGTGCTGGGGGGTCACATGTTGGGGGGGGGGAGTCCCAGGGGGGCTGGGGGGTCCTAAGAGGTGCATGGGGGTCCCATGGGGTGTAGTGGGGGGTCCCAGGGGGGCTGGGGGGTCACATGTTTGGGGGGGGGTCCCATGAGGTGCAGTGGGGGGGTCCCGGGGGGGTTGGGGTCACATATTGGGGGGTCCCAGGGGGTGCTGGGGGGTCCTAAGAGGTGCATGGGGGTCCCATGAGGTGCAGTGGGGGGGTCCCAGGGGGTGCTGGGGGGTCCTAAGAGGTGCATGGGGGTCCCATGAGGTGCAGTGGGGGGGTCCCAGGGGGTGCTGGGGGGTCCTAAGAGGTGCATGGGGCTCCCATGAGGTGCAGTGGGGGGGTCCCAGGAGGTGCTGGGGGGTCACATGATGGGGGGTGTCCCATGAGGTGCAGTGGGGGGTCCCAGGGCGTGCTGGGGGGGTCCCATTTTTGGGGGGGAGTCCCAGGGGGTGCTGGGGGGTCCTAAGAGGTGCATGGGGGTCCCATGAGGTGCAGTGGGGGGGTCCCAGGAGGTGCTGGGGGGTCACATGATGGGGGGTGTCCCATGAGGTGCAGTGGGGGGGTCCCAGGGGGTGCTGGGGGGTCCCATTTTTGGGGGGGGGAGTCCCAGGGGGTGCTGGGGGGTCCTAAGAGGTGCATGGGGGTCCCATGAGGTGCAGTGGGGGGGTCCCAGGGGGTGCTGGGGGGTCCCATGAGGTGCAGTGGGGGGGTCCCAGGGGGTGCTGGGGGGGTCCCATTTTTGGGGGGGAGTCCCAGGGGGTGCTGGGGGGTCCTAAGAGGTGCATGGGGCTCCCATGGGGTGCAGTGGGGGGGTCCCAGGGGGGCTGGGGGGTCATATGGTGGGGGGAGTCCCATGAGGTGCAGTGGGGGGGTCCCAGGGGGTGCTGGGGGGTCCTAAGAGGTGCATGGGGCTCCCATGAGGTGCAGTGGGGGGGTCCCAGGGGGTGCTGGGGGTCACATGTTTGGGGGGGTGTCATTGTCTTCCCACTGCGCTGAACTGGGCTGAACTGGGCTGAACTGCGATTCTCCCGGGGGAGACAGAAAGACACCCCCCCCCCCCTCCCCAAAATGATTCGGGTCGGGGGAAACTGAGGCACGGATACACCCCTCACCCCTCAAACGGCACCTCCCTCCCTCCCTCCCTCCCTCCCACGAATGGGGGCGGGGGAAACTGAGGCACAGCCCCTCCCCCAGTCCCCTCCCCCTTCCCCGTTACGTGGTGGCGGGGCCGGGCCAGAGGCACCGGGAGGCGACGGAGCCCCGAGAGCGCCGGGACAGCGGCACCGGCACCCCCCGGCACCGGCACCGGAACCGGCACCCCCCTCCTCAGCCCCCCCCCCCCCCCCAGCGGGATCCCCCCTCACCCGGACCCCCCTGACCCGGGACCCCCCCTGACCCGGGACCCAAGTTTATCCCTGTGGACTCAGGCTGAGCTGTGGGCTGAGCTCCCAAACTGGCAGCCCTCACACTGTTCTCATGGCTCTTTATCTGGCAGCCCCCACCCCTTGTTGACCCACACTGGCTCCCTATCTGGCAGCCCCTACCCCTCATTACCCCCTGATAGCTCCCTCTGTGGCAGACCTCATCCCCCATTACCCCCCAGGGCTCCCTATCTGGCAGCCCTTGCTCCTCATTGACCCAGAGTGGCTCTCTATCTGGCAGCCCTTGCTCCTCATTGACCCAGAGTGGCTCCCTATCTGGCAGTCCGTGCCCCCCCATTTCCGCACCCATGGCTCCCTATCTGGCAGCCCCCACCCCTCCTTGACCCAGAGTGGCTCCCTATCTGGCAACCCCTGCCCCCCATTACCCCCCATGGCTCCCTATCTGGCAGCCCTTGCTCCTCATTGACCCAGAGTGGCTCTCTATCTGGCAGCCCTCACCCCTCCTTGACCCAGAGTGGCTCCCTATCTGGCAGCCCTTGCTCCTCCTTGACCCAGAGTGGCTCTCTATCTGGCAATATCTGGCCCCCAACCCCCCCGTGCCCCCCAATGTCGTCCCCTGCCGTGTCCTCATCCCCGCGTGCCCCGCCATGCCTCCCCATATCCCCCCGCGTGTCCCCATCACCCTGCTGTGCCCCCCCGTGCTCCCCAGTGTCCACACACCCTCCCCCGTACCCTCCCCATACCTCCCAATGTGTCCCCCCCCATGCCCCCCAACCCCCCCGTGCCCCCCACCCCCCGACAGAGCCAGAGGGGGCGCGCAGCACATCCTGGGGGGTGACACCCAGATTTGGGGTGACACCACGTGTCCCCATGCGACACCCCCACAGTGGGGGTGTCGGGGTGTCCATGTGTGACCCCCCCCCCCCAGGTGCCTGCAAGGGCGGGGGGGGTCGAGCAGGGAGGGGAGGGGCTGGTACAGGGTGCACCCCCCACCCCCCTCCAAAGGCATCGACTTTTTGAGGGGCACCCTGTACCAGCCCCTCAGTGCTAAGTGCTCCCCCCACCCCCCAATGTGCCCCCCCCCGTAATAACTAAATACAAAAGGAATTTGTCCTCGAGCCGGCAGACGGCCGGGGAGGGGCTCTGAGTGCTCGTTACAGAGTGTTACATGCGCGGGTGGCGCATGCGCAGTCACTGTTACCAGCCGAGCAGCTTCAACCGGCGGGAAACCGCGACCAATCAGAGAGAGAGGTGCCTGCTCTCGGGCAGTATATAAGCGTGAAGCCGCAGTCGGGCGGGGCGTGGTGTTGGTGGCGGAGGAGAGTGTGTGGCTGGGCAGGACGATCGGAGGGAAGACCCAGGAACAGGTAAATCTCTTGCGGTTCCGGTCGGTCGGGGTGGGTTTCCCGAGGGGACCCGGCTCCTTTACGCCGCCCCGGGCCGGGTCGCGGCTGCCGCGGGTCGGGCGCCCCGGGCCGGGTCGCGGCTGCCGCGGGTCGGGCGCCCCGGGCCGGGTCGCGGCTGCCGCGGGTCGGGCGCCCCGGGCCGGGTCGCGGCTGCCGCGGGTCGGGCGCCCCGGGCCGGGTCGCGGCTGCCGCGGGTCGGGCGCCCCGGGCCGGGTCGCGGCTGCCGCGGGTCGGGCGCCCCGGGCCGGGTCGCGGCTGCCGCGGGTCGGGCGCCCCGGGCCGGGTCGCGGCTGCCGCGGGTCGGGCGCCCCGGGCCGGGTCGCGGCTGCCGCGGGTCGGGCGCCCCGGGCCGGGTCGCGGCTGCCGCGGGTCGGGCGCCCCGGGCCGGGTCGCGGCTGCCGCGGGTCGGGCGCCCCGGGCCGGGTCGCGGCTGCCGCGGGTCGGGCGCCCCGGGCCGGGTCGCGGCTGCCGCGGGTCGGGCGCCCCGGGCCGGGTCGCGGCTGCCGCGGGTCGGGCGCCCCGGGCCGGGTCGCGGCTGCCGCGGGTCGGGCGCCCCGGGCCGGGTCGCGGCTGCCGCGGGTCGGGCGCCCCGGGCCGGGTCGCGGCTGCCGCGGGTCGGGCGCCCCGGGCCGGGTCGCGGCTGCCGCGGGTCGGGCGCCCCGGGCCGGGTCGCGGCTGCCGCGGGTCGGGCGCCCCGGGCCGGGTCGCGGCTGCCGCGGGTCGGGCGCCCCGGGCCGGGTCGCGGCTGCCGCGGGTCGGGCGCCCCGGGCCGGGTCGCGGCTGCCGCGGGTCGGGCGCCCCGGGCCGGGTCGCGGCTGCCGCGGGTCGGGCGCCCCGGGCCGGGTCGCGGCTGCCGCGGGTCGGGCGCCAGGGATGGGTACGTCGAGGCAGGGGTGGGGTTACCCCCAGCCGGGGGAGGGGTGTCCCAACCTGACCACCCAATACGCCTAGTCGGGGTGCCAGGTATTGTGGGGGTAGGGGGTCCATAGGGGGTCCCCCAAAATTTGGGGGGTCTCTCTGCCCCCCCCGACCCCCCCAAGGTGCTGCCCGAGGGTTCGGTGCAATACCTGAGCTGCTCTCAGGGCGGAGCTTCCTCTCCGTGTGGGAACGCTGGTGGCAGGTGGCCCTCAGCAAGTGTGGGGTGAGTTGGATCCCCCCTCCCCAAAGCACCCCCTGGCCTGCCCCTGCCTCAGTTTACCCGTCCATGCCTGAATTTACCCCATTCCTGCCTCAGTTTACCCACCCCTGCCATACACCCTCAACTCTTGGGGACCCTGCCGAGTTTTGGCCCCCCCCCCCCCCCCCCCCAGCAGTTTTAGGGACCCCCCCAGTGGGACGGGCTGGAGCTGGAGTACGAGCTGGTGCTGACCAATGGGAAATCGTGCTGGAGCTGCCACTTCTTGGCTGATGAGTTGGGTGTGGGGCAGGGGGGTCTCTTAGGGGGAGGTTGGGGGGTTACTGGGGGGTGGGGAGGGTACCCCAAGGCTTGGGAGGGGTCCCTGAGGCAGTGGGGGGGTATTGCAAGGTGGGGGTGTGTAAACTGAGGCAGAGGTGGGTAAGGCTGTGAGGGTTACTGAGGGGTGGGGTTGTACCCCAAGGTGGGGGGGAGTAAACTGAGGCAGGACTGGGGGTAAACTGAGGCAGGTGTGTGGGTAAGGGGGTGTTGGGGGGGCTGGGGGAGTTACTGAGGGGTGTGGGGGTACCCCAAGGCAGGTGTGTGGGTAAGGGGGTGTTGGGGGGGCTGGGGGAGTTACTGAGGGGTGTGGGGGTACCCCAAGGCGGGGATGTGCTGTGGTTGTTAAAGTTGTCTCTGATCCACAGCAGTCAGAGCCCCTGACTTGAAATACACATCATCAGGGCAGGGATGTCTGTGAGTCCTGGCTCCTGGGCTTTGGGAGCTACTGCTGGATGTTGAGCAGGTTTGAATGGGAATGCTGGTAGAGCCCATTGAAGTGCACAGGGAATTACTAGGGCCATTCCCTGGAGAAAGCCAGCCCTGAGCCCCAGGGTCAGAGGGGCTGCTTGTGGGCTCCGTGGGGAGGTTTCAGGCCAGCTGTGTCTGTGGGTCCTCACTGCTGCCAGCCCTGAGCCCCAGGGTCAGAGGGGCTGCTTGTGGGCTCCGTGGGGAGGTTTCAGGCCAGCTGTGTCTGTGGGTCCTCACTGCTTTGGTTTGGGAGCTTCCGCTGGGCCTTTAGCGTGTTCTTAACTGGATGCAGGTGGAGCCTATTAAGGTCCCTAGGGAAGTATTAGGAATGCCAGGAGAGCTCCCTGGAAAAGCGTGGCAGCTCTGCGTAGGGGGGTTTGAATAGAGAACGGGTATACTGCCGAGACTCTCTTCAGGCCCCGGAGAGTAAACGTCGCCCGAGTCAAGGCCAGAGCTGCTGCTGCCCAGGGCCGAGCCCATCAGCCATGGGCGCAGCACCAGGCCGGAGCAGTGTGGGCCCGAAGGTCAGCACCCCATGGAAGGGAGCCCTCTCAGCATGGCTGGCCTCCAGCACCTCACCCCCCAGCCTGGGTGTGTAACCACTGCTGGGTAACAGGTGATGTCACTGCCAGGCCACTGTGACATCTGTGAGGCTGGGCACCTGTCGCCCGGCACAGAGGCCGTGGGCTCAGTGTGCAGCCTCGCACCGTGCGGTGAGGTCCTCATCCTCGTCGCAGCTGTGCACGGCTGTTCTCTCCTGAGGTACCTCGTGTGCCACAGGGCGCTGGATCGAGTCAACTGAGGCGGGCGTCGGGTAAACTGAGGCAGGTGTGTGGGTAAGGGGGTGTTGGGGGGCTGGGGGAGTTACTGAGGGGTGGGGGTGTACCCCAAGGCGGGGGGAATAAACTGAGGCAGGATGGGGGGTAAACTGAGGCAGGGGTGGGTAAACTGAGGGGGGGTGGGTGAGGTAGGAATGGGGGCTGAGATGGGGGGAAGGGGGATGGGATTTGAGGGGTGTGGGGGAGTAGCCCAAGGCAGGGGTGGGTAAACTGAGGCAAGGGTGACCAAGGGAGAGATGGGGAAGATCGGAGGGGTTGGGGGGCCAGTCTGGGGACACACACCCATCACTCCCCTTGGGGACACCCCTGTCACCCCTCCTGTCATCCCCCCTGTCATCCCCCCACCTGTGTGTGGCTGGGCTGGTGGTGGCCACCACCCTGTGTGTCAATGCTGTCATCATCCTCCTGAGTGAATGACACTGGGAGGGGGACAGCCACTGGGAAAGTCCCTGTGTCACTTGGGGGTCACTGGGGGGTCCCGGTGTCTCATGGGAGTCACCTGTGTCACTTGGGGGGGTCACCTGGGAGGGGTCTTTGTGTCACCTGGGGAGTGCCCATGTCACCTGGGGGGGTCCTTGTGTCACCTGGGGAGGGCCTGTGTCACCTGGGAGGTGCAAGTGCCAAAGCAAAGTCAGGTGTGGACTGGAGGGACTGGGAGGGACTGAAGGAAGACACTGGAGGGACACTGGGGGATATTGGGGGGATACTGGGGGGACTGGGAGGAGACTGGGGACACTGGGGTGGGCATTAGGGGGACACTGAGGGGTCTGGGGGGGATGACTTGGGAGACCCTGGGGGGACACAGTTCAGTTTCAAACATGCTAACCGTCCAGCAGTCGCTCCCAAAGCAAAGCAGCCAGGCCTGACAGACATCCCTGTCCTGCAACCTCAGGGAGAAGGAACCCCCTCGGTGCCTCGCTGGCGCTGGCTTCTGCCAGGGACAGGACATAGTCAGAGCTGGAGAAAGCAAGGTTCCTCCCCAGAGGAGCCCCTGGGCTCAGCCCACATCTTTCCCCGCTGTGCCCAGCAGAGTGGCAGTGCCGAGGCGCTTGGCCAAAGCTTCCAATTTCCCACCTCCAGCCCCTTCCTCTGTTCCTCAGGATGGAGAGAGTCAAGGTGGACTGGGAAGAGGATAAGGATCCCCAGAAGAGCAGCTCTGCACCGGAGCCGGATGAGCGGGCCATGATCCAGTCGCTGCTGCGTGGTGAGTGAGGGGCCCGGTTGGTCTGGGCAGGGCTGGGGCCTGCGAGCGCACCCTGCTCGACCCCACCATCCTGTTGGCCCAGCAGGCTGGCAGCAGGGGTCCCGTGGGTAGCGGGCACAGAGCTGCCCGAATGCCGGGGCTGCTCGGGGCTGGGAGCTGGCCCGAGCGGAGGAGGAGGGAGCAGAGGGGACCCAGACGCTGCCCCAGAGCGCTGGCAGCGAGAGGCAGCTGGGCGGGCGGGAGGCAGCGATGCTGTGGGTGCCTCACCCCGGGCCGTGGGGGCTTTGCCTGCCACACTGGCTCCAGCTTTGCAGGCTGTGTGCCGGGCACCCTCCGGCCCTGTCAGGCACGGAACGACTGCGCCAGGGGAGCGGGCGCGGGGCTGGCTGGAGGGCAGAGCTCCTTCCTCTGCTCTCTCTTGCCACCAGACCTCTCTACAGCCCGCCCCGCTCTTCTCCTTTAGCCAATGCATGCTGGTCAGCAGTGCGCTCGGAGCTGGGGGAGTACACGTTCTTCATCGCGGACTTTCTCAGGAGCCCAGAACCGGTAACCATGGCCATGTCAAGCGTGGCTGTGCCGCTGGCCGCTGGCAGGGGCTCTGCTGCCGGGCTGCTGGAGGAGTGCTGGCTGGGCAGAGCGCCGGCCTCCCATGTGGAACTGCACCCTCCGTGCTCCGGTCCTGCTGGCTGCGTCCCCCACTTCACACTTCCTCTTTGTCTCCCGGTTCCCCTGGTTGGCAGGACTACAGACAGAAGATGAAGTTTCTTGGAAGCCTCATCTCCCTCTGCAAAATGGCCTACGTGTGGGGCTTGTCACAGGACCTGGCTGTGCTCTGCCACAGATACGAGCTGGTAGAGAAGATCAAGGTGAGGGGACACCTGGTGGCTCTGGGGAAGGGGGCAAGGCTCCCCAGCACCCCCTGAGGACCGTGCTTGGGCAGGGCGAGGGTCCCGTGGCACTGGGTGCTGGTACCTGCACAGTCCCATCCCGGTTTTTCTCTGCAGGGTCTGCTGGAAGCTGAGCCCAGACACCAGCTTTGCACCCTGTTGCGAGAAAAAGCCATGGGTGCCATTACTGAACTGAGGTACCTGCCCATCCCTCCTGGGGACCCCTGCCCCAGAGGTCCCTGTCCGCCTGCACGAGGCCTCGAGGCACGGCTCCCAGCACCACAGTCTGACCGGCCCCTCTCATTCCGTGCAGCTCCGTGGGGACGGTGCTGGAGGGCAAAGAGAAAAGCCTCCTAGAAGCCTCCTTCTCCAGTGTCTTTTTCCTTCCTCCGGAAGAGGAAATCCAGGAGGAGACCAACGTGCTGCGCTACGATATGGTAAGTGCAGGGGGAGCTACAGGAGCCCCCCAGTCCCTCGGGGCTGCTCCCTGGCCACTCCGTGCTGCAATACAGCCAGAGATCCGAGGCAGGACACGGGCTCAGCTCTGCTTTCCCACCCTCATCCCTTCACCCTGTGGGCCTGGCCACGTCCAGTGCTGCAGACTGGCCATCGTGGATTGTCTGCCCCTGGGTCTGCCCTGGGCACCGCGAGGCAGCACAAGAGTCCTCCCTTGGCTCTGGGAGTTGAGATCAGCCATCTGGCATGGGAGGGACAGCAGGAAGCACTGCCACTGCTCTCTGTCTTCCTTGCAGACCATGGCAGCCATGAACAAAATGCTCTCCACCGTGGTGCTCAGCTATTCTACCTCCAGGGTCACTGGGGAGCTGCAGAGTATCTTCCAGGTCTGGTGCATGCAAGTGGTCTTCACAGGGGCTGTTCCTCGCCATGGGGGGAAAGGGGTGTCCACTCTTGAGTGGGTGGTCCTGATGCCTGTGCCCTGCAGAGAGAGCACCCAGCAGGGAGGGTGCCCTCCGGGCTCTTCCAGAGCACAGTGGCTGCAGAGCGAGGCATCTGCCTCCCTGCCTGGCCACGAGGTTGGCCTGGGGCAGCTGTCCCACACCTGCGAGGGGCCTGAGGGGAAAGAACAGGCTTTGCTCCAGATCAGAGAAAGCCTTGGTGGACCAGTGTGAGTCCAGCCCAGGAGCTGAGCAATGCTGCTGCTGCTCCTGGAGTGGCTGGCTGTTCCTGGCACACCAGCAGCTTCTCTCTCCCCAGGTGCTGCTGAACTTCACGGATTCTGAGCGTCCAGAAGTGCAGGAGAGGGCTGTGAAAATGATTCAGAAGCTGTGCTGTATTTTGTCCAAGAACCCTACAGTGGACGTAAGGACCAGGCAGCCTCCAGCCAGGCCATCTCCCCCTCCCTGCACACCAGAGCAGCCTGCAGTTCTCCCTGCATCTCCAGCTGCTGCCCAGCTAGCTGCTTTGGGAGCTGTGTCCGGCACGGCAGGGATCCAGCCCTGGACACACTCTTGGGCTTGGGGCTTTGGCACCAGCTTCCTGCCCTCACCCTTTCTTTGTGCTGTTCCGCTTCCCTCACCCAGAGCTGGTACCGCTTTGAAAGAGAGGAGTGTGGCCCCATCTGCTATAGAGAGCTCCAGGTCCCAATCCTGAAACAGCTGCTGGGACGGCTCCTCCTTTTCCAAGCTTCCAAGGAATGCATAAGCGGTGAAGCCATGATTGCTCTTCTTTACCTCTGCTGCTTCCTCGAGCTCCAAAAAAGTAAGAGATTTGTGTGGGGCTTCATCCCTCCGCACACAGACATCTCCTGATAGGCCTCTCCTTTTGCTGCTGAAACTGAGTGCTCTCCTGGAGCATTCCTTCCTCCCTCTGTTCCGGATCTCGAAGCCCACTGGTTTGTGGTCCCCAGAGCCCAAGCTGCCATTGATTACCATGTCCCAAAGCCATATTCTTCCCTGTTAGTGAAGAGCAGGGCCACCTGTGCCTCAGCCTGGCTGCTGCCTCTGGTGCTGGTAGCCAGCAGCTCTTGCTGACAGCCTGCAGGAATCTCCTTGGCCGCTTGTATCCTGCCACCTTGCGAGCACAACTCGGGGCGGTTTGGGAAGCTTGCTGGGGAAGCTGCCGTGTCTGACTGACGCTTGTGTGTGTTCTCCTCCCTCAAGGCAGGGCAGCAGCGGCACGGTATGAAGCACAACGGTTCCGTTGCCAACCTGAGGCCGTCAACCTTCTGCGGGAACCCAGCACCAGAGACCTTATGAGGGTAAGGAGCTCCCCCCTCGCTGGGACTCTTGTCCGTGGCACGCACAGGAGCCTGGTGCGAACAGAGGTGTCCAGAACTGGCAGGGCTGGCGTGGCCTCAGCGTCCCTGGTGAGAGGGTTCCTACCGCCCCCGAGCAGGGACGATGCCAGGGCTGCGCTCCTGTGTGCCAGCAGCAGCTCCAGCCCTCCTGGCCACAGCAAGCCCTGGTTTGCCATAGCGCCGGCACACTGTGCCCACGAGCCCACCCCTCGTCCCTCAGCCTGGGGGCCCTCTCTCCTCCCCCTCCCCCGTGTAGAGACCACAGTCCTCACTGCCAGTTTCCTTCAGGCACCGCTGCCAACGCTCTGGGCGTCTCTCGCCAGGGCTGCTGGCGCTGTCCAGCTGAGCAGCACCCTCAGAGCACTCAGTGTGACGTGGCTTCGCTCCTTTCCTTCCTCCCATAGTCCCTTGCTCCATACCTCCAGTGCGCTGAGAGGACAGGCATCGTCCTCACGACCATCGAGGCGATGAGAGACTCCAGCATCTTTGAAAAGGAAGCAGCCAGAAAGGTCGTGGATGGGATCGTGATAGATCCTGACTTCTGGCTGGAGGAGGTAAGTGGCATGTGGCTGGATGTCCCTGCCCATCAGGCCCTGTCCCTCCCTCCCTCCTTCCCCAGCAGTGGGAAGGTGCTCTCGGGCACCTGAAGCCACCTCAAGGCAGCACAGAGGGACTGGAAGGGCAGCCGAGGGAAGGGCTGTGTTCCAGCAGCGGCAGCATCCTCACCTGTGGCCCCTCCAGGTGCCAGAGATCATGAGCTGCATCACTACAAACTTGGAAAGCATCACCACGGAGCCAGGCCGGCAGAGCGTGGAGTCGCTCCTTCTCCGGATGAGCGAGGAGCACCCCACCAAAGTGCTCTTCAGCCTGTCGAAGTTCTATCCGCAAGGAGACAGGTACTGGCCCCCGATGCCACGAGGGCTTCTTCCCTCCGGGCAGGGGGACTGGGGACTCTCGGCAGCAGCCAGAGCTGGCCAAGCCAGCCCAGAGCCCCCACGCTCCTCCCAGCCCCACAGGGAACCCCCACAGCCCTCTCCTGCTGCCCGGGGCATGCCAACCGAGGGGCAGGGCCTGTGTCCTGCAGCACTGGCCCAGGCTGTGCTGCTGTGGCTGAGGCAGCCCTGCTGACAGAGCGCTCTGGCTTGCAGCTCTGGCGTGGCCTTGTGGGAGGCGATGCTCTCCGTGCCCGAGGCCTTGGAGAAGATCTTAAAGGAGCTCTTCAGCAAAGTCCAGCAGTTGGCTGTCGGCTTCCCCAACGAGACCTCTTCTGTGCATCTCAGCCGTCTGAATCTCTCCAGGTTCCTCAGAGGCCTGGCTGCGCTGTCCGAGCGAGCTGACACGGTGAGCAGTGACTTCCTCGAGGGGAGGCCCATTGGCAGCCAGGGGCCCGGGCTGTGGCGGTGGCTTGGCTTTGGCTGAGGGTCAGGCGGTGGGTGCCTGCTCTGAACGCTCCCCCTGCCATGGTGGGGTTCTGGTGGCTGCCTGGGGAGCTTTCCAGGCATGGAAGGTTTCCAGGCCACCTGCCCCTCCCAGCCTGAGGGAGAAGGGGGTGGCCGAGTACCAGACAGGCAGTCTTTGCTTTCCTGCTCCCTCTACCCTACCCCTGCTCTCCCCCATCCCCATCCGTGTGCCCATGGCCACCACCCAGCAGGATGCTGCCACAGAGATTCCTGGGCCTCCATCTGCCAGGAAGCTGGACAGGAGGCTGGAGCTTTTTTGCCAGAGCGCTCTTTGACCAGTTCACAGGAAGGAAACCGTCTTTCCTACAGGCAAGAAAAATGCAGGTCCTCCTGCCAAACATCCTGGAGGCGCTCTGGCTCAGGATTGCAGATGATACCAGTGTGACGGTCCTGGTGATCATCAGAAATGTGACGGGTCACCTGAAGAGGGAGGAGGCCAGCCCCATCTTGCTGCAGCTGGTGGAGAAGCTCCTGCCCCTCTTTGACGATGTAAGGCTGATGTGGGAGACTGAGCCCTGCGCATGGGCGCCGGGCAATGAGAGCTGCCCTGCAGCCCAACCATACAGGCAGCCCTGTGGGCAGGGCCTTCTGCCCTCCTCGCTCCCCGGGGCTCTGGTGGGATGGCTTCTGGGCTTTGCAGCTCAGCACGGCTGCCCGCCACAGGTTGAGGCACCACAGCACCGGAGCCTGCCCTGTGCTGGGGCCCAGCCCTGGCCCTGTGCAAAGCACCCGCAGGCCCAGAGCTGCTCCCAGAGGTTCCCACAGCTCTTGTGGGCAGAGCCCCACTCTGGAGCATCTCCCCTCACATCTGCCATGCCCACGCTTTTGGACTAATGCTCACAATGAGCAGGGAGTGGCTCTGTCTCAAGTCCTGCTCGCCTTCTCCCTCCTAGGAGTGCACTGAGCTGAGAGCGCTCTCCATCAGCCTCTTCAGAGACGCGGTGGAGACTGTGCTGGAGAAGGCAAAGAAGAGCATCAAGAAAAGCCTTCGAAGGGGCCTGCTCCCGCTCTTCTTTCGCATGCACGACCAGGCCGACAGCGTGGCCAAGGTAGAGAGTCCAGGCTGGTTAGTGACACAGGCAAGGGCGTGCTGACGCCCTGGGCATTGGGGGCAAAAGCTGCTGGCGCTCCAGGCTCCATCTGCCTGAGCACAGAGCACAGAGCAGAGCTCCCCTCCGGCCCTGCGCTGGTCCCACCACCGCCCTCCTCGTTCCCCAGTGGCTCTTCCGCAGAGGTGAAAGGGCAGGCAGGGTCCCCTCTCAGCCACGCTCCCTCCATTCAGCCCGCCTCCAGCGCAGCCCATAGGAAGGGTCCCCGCAGGAGCAGCGTGAGCAGGGGCGGAGAAGCTGGCATGGGCATTTCCAACACCTGCCCTACCTGGTCGAACAGCAGCCCATGGCCAGTGAGGCCTGCAAACGGGCGTCCCTGCAGGCTTTGCAGCTGTCCCCGCAGGGCTCCAAGGCCGGGGCTTTGAGCATCCATCGCCTTCCCCCAGGGCTGTTCCCAAGAGAGCCCCAGACAGTTGGGCCAGGGCATGTCCCAGCTCCGGGAACAAAGCCAAGAGGAGGGGGATGCCAGGCCCCCTTCCCCAGGCTGCGGTGCCATCTCCCAGCTTGTGCTGTTCTGCAGGCTGCCGGGGAAGCCCTCCTTGCTCTAGCGCAGCTCCTCAGGTGGAAAGAGCTCCAGGACCTGGTACAGACCCAGCAGACCCAGAGGATCGGCGAGTGCTTGGTGAGGACAAGCCCCAGGGCCTGGAGACCCTGACCCACCTGGGCCTTGCGGGGGGATGGAGGGCTCTCAGCACCCTGGCACTCCTCAGCTGGTGGCTGGCTCTCAGCCTCAGTCCCGTAGGGCTCCTGGCTGGGAGGTGGAATGGCCTGGGGGGTGGTGGGAGGAGGGACTGGTCTGGCCCAGTGGAGGGGGGACTGTGAGACATTGTGGTGGGCTGACCCTGGCTGGAGGCGGGAAGCCCACAGAAGCCGCTCTATCACTCCCCTCCTCAGCTGGGTGGGGAGAAAACACGTAATGAGAGGCTCACAGGTGGGCATAAGGCCAGGGAGAGATCATTCGGCAATGAACGTATTTATGGCACGGGCAAAACAGACTCAATGGCATAAAATGCATTTTATGAGCCGGCTGGTATTGGCCCTGTCGGACCTAGGGGAAGCTTCTAGAGCAGCTTCTCGCAGGAGCCGCCTGGGAAGCACCCCTCTACTAAAACCTTGCATGGCAAACCCAAAACACAAGTCCATCCCTACCCTTGTGCTCTCTCCAGCTGCTGAAGGACAGGAGCAGGGCTGAGGAATACTGTCAGGGGAGCATTCCATACCTGAGAGATGCTCAGGCCACCTTGCGAGAGGCAGCCGTGAGGTTCATCGGTGAGTCACAGCCCCCCGGGTCCCAGTTGGGGCAGCCTGGCCCCTGGCCCTGCCGCTGCCCTGGCAGCACGCAGCAGCCTGGTCGCTGCCAGACCCCCGGCTGCCCCGGGCAGAGCGTGGGCTCCCTCTCCGACCCCTGCCCGGGCGGGGGGGCTTGGTGGCTGCCTCGGTTCTTTGTGCTCTCCGGGGTAAGCCCCGGCGAGGGGCTGGGGGCCGTGCTGCTGGGAGCAGGGCCCTGATGAAGCTCTGTGCCTAGGGCTTGCTGCGCGGCACCACAGCCAGGAGAAGCTGCCTGAGCTCTGCAGAGGTGAGTAGGGGGAGTGCTGTGCTGGCTGGAGCTGCTGGGGCAGGGCACAGAGCCTGGCCCGGGTGCTCCAGGGAAGCGCCTCGGGGGCACCCGGGGCATCGCTGTGCAGCAGCTGTCGCCTGGCCTGGGAAAGAGGCGCCTGTGGCTGCCGCGGGGCTCTCTGCAGGCACGGGGCTTCATCCCAGTCTCTGTCTCTGTCGTAGCCCTTCTTTATCCCATGGAAACCGACAGCGACGCCGCCGTCCGCTCCCTGGCAACTCGGACGATCCTCATCATGAGCCGCCCGAGGGTGCAGCCTGCATCCAGGCGCATCCTGGGAGCACTGTGCTGCTGGTGCTGCTGGAGCTCCACAGCGCTCCCAGATACCCCTCCTCCCCCACCCCAGAGTCCTCCCAGTTGCCCCCCTAGTGCCCCCGAAGTTCTCCCAGTTGCCCCCCTGAGTGCTCCCATTCCCCCCCAGTGCACCCCCAGTTACCCCCCACAATGCCCCCTAAGTTCTCCCAGTTGCCCCCCTGAGTGCTCCCATTCCCCCCCAGTGCACCCCCAGTTACCCCCCACAATGCCCCCGAAGTTCTCCCAGTTGCCCCCCTGAGTGCTCCCATTCCCCCCCAGTGCACCCCCAGTTACCCCCCACAATGCCCCCTAAGTTCTCCCAGTTGCCCCCCCCAGTGCTCCCAGGGGGTGTTGTGGATGTCCTATTATTAAAGTATATTTATATTTATAATTTCAAGTATACAAGTATTATTTTTAGTAGTTAATGACGCCAAGAATAAAGAAACTTTTGTTTCTGCACACGCTCAGCGCAGAAAATACACTTTCCCCATCACATGCTGGTTGTCAAGCTTGTTTAGAAGGAACAACCTCAGAACTGAAGCTTTTAGCACTCTGTCACTGTATCAGTGCTCCAGTGTGCCTATGGAGCAACAGCTGGTGAGGGGGCTAAGAACTGAAGAGAAGCATCTTGCCTAGAACAACCCTCAGTAAGACAATTTCCTGAGGTCCCTTTGTAACCTCAGGAATTCTCTTTCTATGATCTCACGCAGGTTAGAAAACTACATTGAAAACCAGAAATTCAAATATTAATACCCACTTCCTACCCCCTTAAAACCAGTGCTTAATCAAGCATCAAAGTGATGGGACACTGACCCCTCGTTAGGTACTGCTTGGCAAGGAAGTTTCAGCCTGCCCCATCCATGCAGCCCGTCTCTGTCAGCCTCTACGCAGAAGGCTTACATAAGCTCATCAGCATTGCCAAGGTACCCTAAGATCACGTGAAATGCACACATGCTGAACACCCACCACCTTTTGGATCATTATCCTACATCTGCACTTTAGGACAGAGAACACGGTGCTACTTTAATATATACATGCTCCATTCCTGTTAGGTGAGGGCTGGTAGCAGTTTCCCAAGAGCAGAGATGTGAGAACTGGTGGAATATAGGGAAGAGGAGGTATCTGGTTTCCCTGGTAGGAGATGGCACCCACACCACACCCTGGAGCAGCTGGTGGCCCACAGTCAGGTTCTGTGAAGTTTGGGCCTAAAAAGCTTTTCTGTGCAAGTTCCTACAGGAAGAGAAATGAAGAGTTCCCCATGAAAACAGTGTGCTGCAAACACTAACAAACCCCCAGCCATTGCACAGGGTCTGACCCACTACGTAAGCGTCCTCATGGTACAATATGGGAAAGTTCTTCTGGGCCAGGGAGTTAGAATTCTTCTACTGCAATTGAAATCCCCTGACTCGTGGCAGTGGTTGATACACCGCCAGCAGCACGGGCTGTTCTCACAGCAGCTCTGCGAAGCTTCATCTACTCAACCACACGAACCACCTCCTAGGCATTCCTTCATTAAAATGTATTGCAGTAACATTTAATATCTAAAATTGGGGTGAGACGGCAGCCTTAGAGAGATATTCAGTGTAGTACATGGCATTAGCATTCCCTCTCTCAGATCATCAAGAAGCGGTGCTGCTTCCAGAGCAGATGGTGCCTCAATTTTGTCGCTAAGGAAGACAAAGTTCTTCTCTTCACTCAGACTCTGAAATCACACGACAAACAGGTGCCAGGGGCAATGCTCAATAGGAGGGTGTTAGCTCACTTCTGACTCCAAAGAATGTATTTCAAAATACTGGCATTTTGATGAAAAACAGCCAAATCCATTGTAAATCCATGTAAAACACTCCTCTCAAGGACTGTTAGGTTCCATAGACCAGTGGGGAGCCAAAGACTCCTTACTAGTATTTCTGGAGGAAAGATTGATCAGTGTTTTCTCAGGCCAGCTTTCTTAACCCCCTCGAGATAGTGTACTCTCCCTTCTGTCTACAGCTAGCATTCAGCTGTAACAACATCAGGTGACAGGACAAGGGGAGATGGCATGAAGCTGCAGCAGGGCAGGGTCAGATTAGATATTAGAAAACACTCGTTTCCTGACAGAGCTGTCAGGGCCTGGCACAGGCTGCCCAGGGAGGGGCTGAGTCCCCTTCCCTGGGTGGGTTTAAAGAAAAGGGTGGATGAGGTGCTCAGGGATCTGGTTTAGCTCAGGATGGGAACGGTTGGACATGATGATCTTAAAGGTCTTTTCCAACCTGGTGATGCTGTGATCCCCTCCGTGGACCAGCTGTGCTGGGCTGGGTGCACCCCAGGATGTGGTTGGCTCTCCTGGCTGCCTGGGCACGCTGCTGGCTCACGGGTAACTCGCTGTTCCTCCTTGGGGACACCCCTGTCACCTCCTTTGTCACCCCCCATCTTGGGGACACCCCTGTGACCCGCCTTCCCCCGCCCAGGGCCCTCCACACTGCTCCCCATAACCTTGGGGACCCCCCTGTCCACATCCTTGTCACCCCACCAAGGGAACCACCTGTCACCCCTCCATCACCCCTCAGGGATACACCCACTCCCACCCAATTCCCCCCCTCCCACCTTGGTGACAGGCCAGTCCCTCCTACAGTGACCCTGCCTGTCCCGTCCCCCCCCCAGGAACCCCCCATCATCCCCCAGTACCTTCCCCATCCCCCATACTGGAAGGGACTGGTGGCATCAGGGGATGTATGGGGGGGGGGTACCCAAAGGTAGGGATGGGTACATCGAGGCAGGGGTGTGGGCAGGGGTGGGGTTACCCCCAGCCAGGGGAGGGGTGTCCCAATATGAGGGTACCCCCCCCCTTCAATTTAGCCCCCCATCCCAGGGCTGCCTGGCCAAAGAGTCAGTGATCTGCCCGGAGAGCAACCAGGTCATCAACCTGACCACCCAATACGCCTGGTCGGGGTGCCAGGTATTGGGGGGGTGGGGGGTCCCGAGGGGGGTCCCCCAAAATTTGGGGGGGTTTCTCTGACGCCCCCCGACCCCCCCAAGGTGCTGCCCGAGGGTTCGGTGCAATACCTGAGCTGCTCTCAGGGCGGAGCTTCCTCTCCGTGTGGGAACGCTGGTGGCAGGTGGCCCTCAGCAAGTGTGGGGTGAGTTGGACCCCCCCAAAATAAAGGAGGACGCCCCCTCCCCAAAGCACCCCCTGGCCCGCCCCTGCCTCAGTTTACCCACCCCTGCCATACACCCTCAACTCTTGGGGACCCTGCCGAGTTTTGCCCCCCCCCCCCCAGCAGTTTTAGGGACCCCCCCAGTGGGACGGGCTGGAGCTGGAGTACGAGCTGGTGCTGACCAATGGGAAATCGTGCTGGAGCTGCCACTTCTTGGCTGATGAGTTGGGTGTGGGGCAGGGGGGTCTCTTAGGGGGAGGTTTGGGGGTTACTGGGGGGTGGGGAGGGTACCCCAACGCGGGGGAGGGGTCCCCGAGGCAGTGGGGGGGTACTGCAAGGTGGGGGTGTGTAAACTGAAGCAGGGATGGGGTAAGGCTGGGAGGGTTACTGAGGGGTGGGGTTGTACCCCAAGGCAGGGGGGAGTAAATTGAGGCAGGACTGGGGGTAAACTGAGGCAGGGATGGGGTAAACTGAGGCAGGGATGGGGTAAACTGAGGCAGGTGTGTGGGTAAGGGGGTGTTGGTGGGGCTGGGGAGTTACTGAGGGGTGTGGGGGTACCCCAAGGCGGGGATGTGCTGTGGTTGTGGCCTTAGCTGAAGGGCAGGAACCTGACTGGGGGCTAAAGTTGGCTCAGGTGGTGTTAAAGTTGTCTCTGATCCACAGCAGTCAGAGCCCCTGACTTGAAATACACATCATCAGGGCAGGGATGTCTGTCAGTCCTGGCTCCTGGGCTTTGGGAGCTACTGCTGGATGTTGAGCAGGTTTGAATGGGAATGCTGGTAGAGCCCATTGAAGTGCACAGGGAATTACTAGGGCCATTCCCTGGAGAAAGCCAGCCCTGAGTGACGCAGGGAGATGGACTCTGCAGCTCAGCAGTCGGACAGTAGGGATGTTTATTGCGCAGGTGCACGGGGGTCTCTCCTCCCCAGCCGTGCATGCCGAGGCAGCAGACCCACCGCACATTTCTACAGCCCAACACTGGATGTTCTACCCACGCCTGGACACAGCCGGGACCTGAACCCGCCTCCTCTCGCTTCACGTGCTCAGTAGCTGATCAGTCCTTGGCGCTTGCGCAGACCCTTGTGAGGGTCGCAGGCAGGGGTCTCTGGGAGGAAGGCTGTATGTCTTCCTCATGATGTATTTTCACCTCTCTCCTGGAATGCGAGGATCTTGCCAGCTTGCAGTGCCTCTATCAGTCAGTGCTGGTTGATGTCCTTGTGAGGGGCCCATGGATGATCTCAGCCCTCTGTTTGCCTTTGTCGCAGAGATACGCGACGCGCCTCGGCTCTGCTGCCCGAGGGAGCAGCCCTGGGGTGACACCACTCTGTCCTCCAGTTCTGGCCTTTGACCTTTTCCTCGGGTCAGCATGAAGTTACCACAGGCCCTCTGCTAGGAGAGGGAAACAGACCGGTCTGGCTTCCCCCCTTCACCCCGAGTCCATTCTACACCATCATCCAGCTACATTTCAAGCTCTGTGCTGTACCTGCTCCTATACCTGTACATCACCATAGCCCCCATCCATCACTGACCCCTTGCCCTAGCAACCCAGCCCCCCAAACACCCCCATGCCCCCCGTTGCCACGGCAACGCCGGTGCCGCTTCCTGACCACGGCTCTTACGCGGCTGCTGTGACCACGGCTTCCTCCGCTGGCTCCGCCCCTTCCCTTCAAGCCACGCCCCTTCCCTTCAAGCCACGCCCCTTCCCTTCAAGCCACGCCCCCCTTTCCCCGGCGGGGCGGGGCGATCCAACTCCTCTCGTTTGCGCTCCGCGCTGTGATTGGATAGATGACGCCTGGCGGGATGAGAGCGCCGCTCTGATTGGCTGCTGAGGCGCCACAGCCAAACAAGGAAGAAGGCGTGACCCCCGCGGCACCACGTGACAACCAAAACCACGCCCCCCAACCCCTAAGCAGGGACCGCGCGCAGGTCGCCATAGCAACGGGGCGGCTCTCACCTCGCTCCCCGCCCCACCCGTCGCCATGACAACAACAGGATGGGGGCAGCGCTGGTTGCTATGGCAACGGCCCCGCCTCGCTGCCAGCGGTCGCTATGGCAACAGGGAGGGATGGGGGGGCTCTTCCCGCCCCCCGCCCCCCCCCCCCCCCCCCCCGCACGCGCCGAGGCCCCGCCCCACGTACAATAATTACTTTATTTTAACATCATTAATTACAGCCGGTAAAATCGCCCGGTGGGGGGAGGGGGAGGGGGAGGGGGGTGCATGGCCCAGGGGGGGAGGGTTTTTTTTTGGGGGGGGGGCCCCCAAATCATGTCCTGACACCCCCTCCCCCCATCTCCATGCACCTATTGCTTGTAGGGGGAAGGGTGTCCCCCCCATTACCCCCTTTCCCCCCCAACCCTGGGGGGGGGGCAGGATGCCATGGCGGGGGGGGAGGGGAACCACCCCACACACCCCTCCCCCCATTTTACCCCCCCATCTGGGGGGAGTGCTGGAATTCGGGGTGGGGGGAGAAGGGGGGGGCAATAAATACAATCTTCCACTATATTAACCCCACCCCCCACCCCCCCCGGGGGGTGCTCGGGGAGGGGGGAGGGGACGTGGCACCCAGATTTGGGGGTGGGGGTAGGGGCACCCCCAGGGAGGGGGGTCACATCATGCCCAGCTGCAGCAGGGTGTTGGCGTACATCATGGGCTTGACGTTGGGGTGAGGCTGGGGGAGAAAGGGGGGGGGTCAGGGGGGCTACAACATACACCCCCCCACCCACCCCCCAAAATCCCAACAGCCCTGGGGACTGATGTCTATACTCCCCCCAGCCCCTATGACCCCCCCCAGCCCCCCCCCAGTCTCTATGACAACCCAGGAACTCCCCCCACCCCATGAGCCCCCCTCCCAGCCCCTATGGCCCCCCACGAACACCCCCCCAGCTTATGACCCCCCCAGGAACCCCCCAGGCCATGAGCACCTCCCCACACCTATGACCCCCTCAAGAGTTCCCCCAGCCCATGTGGGGGAGGGTCCAGTGCTTGGGGGGGGTGGCTGGGAGCTCTAGGGTGGGTTTTGGGGATCCCCAGAGTTTGTGGGGGGTGTCCAAAGCTTAGGGGGGGTCTGGGAGCTCTAGGGTGGGCTTTGGGGTTCCCCTGAGGAGCTTTTGGGGCTCCCAGGGAGGGGGAGCTGGGGGGTGGTGGGTTTTTTTTTGGGGGGAGTGGGGCGTGATGGGGTCCCTGGGGGAGGGGGGCCAGGGAGGGTGCACCCCAAAACTCACCACTGCTGTGAACTGGTGGAAGTTGGGGCGCAGGTCGCTGCCTCGCAGGTGGATGTAGGAGCCCTTGTTCCCCATCTGGTCGCTGGGGGGAGGTGGGGGGACACGTGGGGACATTTGGGGACACCAAAATATGGTCACCAACACCCTCAGCCCCCACCCCGGGATGGGGACACCAGGGACACTTGGGGACACTGAGGTTTGGGGACACTTGGGGCCACTGAGGTCTGGGGACACATGGGGACACTGAGGTTTAGGGACACCAAGGTATATCCCCATGCAGGAACACTGAGGTCTGGGGACACTTGGGGACACCAAGGCTTGGGGACACCTGGGGACACGGAGGTACAACCCCATGTGGGGACACTGAGGTTTGGGGACACCTGGAGACACCAAGGTTTGGGGACACCAAGCTACAAGCCCACCTGGGGACACTTGGGGACACCAAGGTATGTCCCCATGCAGGGACACTGACGTCTGGGGACACTTGGGGACACTTGGGGACACCAAGGTATGTCCCCATGCAGGGACACTGACGTCTGGGGACACTTGGGGACACTTGGGGACACCAAGGTATGTCCCCATGCAGGGACACTGACGTCTGGGGACACTTGGGGACACCAAGGTATGTCCCCATGCAGGGACACTGACACCTGGGGACACCTGGGGACACTTGGGGACACCAAGGTATGTCCCCATGCAGGGACACTGATGTCTGGGGACACCTGGGGACACTTGGGGACACCTGGGGACACTTGGGGACACCAAAGCCCAGCGAACACCCCAACCTCCATGGCCAACTCAGCCCAAGAAGCCCCCTCCTGTCACGGGTCCCCCCCCGTGGGTGTCCCCAGGGGCCAGGGGGTGCCACTCACCAGTAGTTGGGGGCGGAGAAGACGGTGACACACTTGCCATCGTGGGCCACCTCGTAGCCCTCGGGTTTGACCTCGTGGCTCCTGATGATGTAATCGAGGTGGTTGAGCTCCAGGAAGCTCCTGGTGACGTCGGGGCCGAACTGGCAGCTGACCCCCCGCTTGCTGACCGAGCGGCCGTCCTGGGGGGACACACACCACCCCCCACAAGCCCGGTGTCACCACGGGGGAGGGGACAGGCCCCAAGGGACACCGAGGGAGGAGGACACCTGGGGACACCAAGGCTTGGGGACACTTGGGGACACTGAGGTTTGGGGTCACCAAGGTTTGGGGGCACTAAGGCTTGTGAGACCTCAAGCACAGGGGACATCTGGGGACATGAAGGTTTGGGGGCACTCAGGGACACCAAAGTTTGGGGACACCAAGGCTTGGGGACACTTGGGGACACCAAGGTTTGGGGACACTCAGGGACACCAAGGTTTGGGGATACCAAGGTTTGGGGGACCCTTAGGGACAGGAGACACGAGGTTTGGGGACACCAAGGTTTGGGGACACTTGGGGACACTGAGGTTTGGGGGACCCTCAGGGACAGGAGACACTGAGGTTTTGGCAACACTGAAGTTTGGGGACACCAAGGCATGTCCCCATGCAGGGACACTGAGGTTTGGGGACACTTGGGGACACTGAGGTTTGGGGACACTGAGGTTTGGGGACACTTGGGGACACCAAGGTCTGGGGACACCAAGGCTTGGGGACGCTTGGGGACACCAAGGCTTGGGGACACTTGGGGACACCAAGGTTTGGGGACACTGAGGTTTGGGGACACTTGGGGACACCAAGGTTTGGGGACACCAAGGCTTGGGGACACTTGGGGACACTGAGGTTTGGGGACACTGAGGTTTGGGGACACTTGGGGACACCAAGGTTTGGGGACACCAAGGCTTGGGGATGCTTGGGGACACCAAGGTTTGGGGACACCAAGGCTTGGGGATGCTTGGGGACACCAAGGTTTGGGGACACCAAGGCTTGGGGACACTTGGGGACACCGAGGTTTGGGGACACTGAGGTTTGGGGACACCGAGGTTTGGGGACACCGAGGTTTGGGGACACTTGGGGACACCAAGGTTTGGGGACACCAAGGCTTGGGGACACTTGGGGACATGAAGGTTTGGGGACACTTGGGGACACCAAGGTTTGGGGACACCAAGGCTTGGGGACACTTGGGGACACCCAGGGGTGTCCCCACACGGGGGGTGGCCCGGGGGGGGTGAGGGGGACGTGGTATCGGGGTGCGACTCACCTGGGGTTGGGGGTCGGACCAGAGGAGGTCACACATGGGACCTGGGGGGGACAATTGGGGGAGTGAGGGGGACACGTGTGTCCCCTGAGGGGGGGGACGCGGCGGGGGGACGCGGGTCCCACCTGAGTCCGGGGGTTGCCGGTTCCTCTCGATCTTGCGGATGTCGTCGAGGGTGACGCCGTCCTCGCTGAAGAGACCCCCGTGCATGATCTGGGGGGACACCATGCTGGGGCACGGGGGGACAAGGGGGGGAGGACACCAAAGAGAACAGGGGACACCAAGGACAAGGGGGGAGACCGAGGAGGGACACCAGGGCCAAGGGGAGGGGCAGCGAGGGCAAGGTGGGGGACAGGGAGGGACACTGGGGGGGACAGGGGGAGGGACACCAAAGAGGACAAGGGACACCAAGGACAAGGGGGGACACCAAGGGGGGACACCAAGGACAAGGGGGGACACCAAGGGGGATACCAGGGACAAGGGGGGACACCAAGGGACAGTGGAGGATGTCAGGGACAAGGGGGGACACCAAGGGGGGACACCAAGGGACAGTGGGGGATACCAGGGACAAGGGGGGACAGGAATGGGGGACACCAAGGACAAGGGGGATGTCAGGGACAAGGGGGGACACCAAGGGGGACACCAAGGGACAATGGGGGACACCAGGGACAAGGGGGGACACCCAAGGGCAAAGGGGGACACCCAAGGGCAAAGGGGGACACCAAGGGGGACACCAAGGATGGCAGCAAGGGACTCCAAGGATGATGATGGGGGACACCAAAAGGACAACAGGGGGACACCAAGGACAATGGGGGACACTGAGGATGATGACGGGGGGACACCAAGGACAACAAGGGGGGACATCAAGGGACACCACAGGGGACACTGAGGATGATGACGGGGGACACCAAGGACAACAAGGGGGACCTGGGGCCCCAACCTCGCCGCGCCCCAAACCCCACCATGAACCGCGATCACCCCACCTCCCCCAGGAGGAGGCAGCCCAGAGGTGGGTTCAGGGGGGCCAGGGAGGTGACAGGGGCCAGGGGCCAGGGCCGGCGGGTCCCCTCACCCACCAGCACCCTGCCGTTGATGCACTGGGCCAGCGGGAGCCACTCGAAGACCTCGCTGAAGAGGGCGAACATCTGGGCCGTGTACTTGGCCTTCACCTCCCCCTCGAAGCCGTAGATCTGGTTCATGTTGTCCGTCTCGTGGTTGCCTGGGGGGGACGGACATGGGGGGGGTCACAGAGGGGTGGGGACAAGGTGGGACACTCCTTCCTGGTCACCCCACACACCCCCTGCACCTGCCTTGAGTGGTGACGCCGCACCTCCCACTGGTGATCCCTCATCTCCACCTGGTGACCCCACAGATCCCTGGTGACCCCACAGCCCCTGGGTGACCCCTCACCCCCCTGGTGACCCCACAGTCCCCTGGTGACCCCTCATCTCCACCTAGTGATCCCACAGCCCCTTGGTGACCCCACAGCCCCCCGGTGACCCCACAGCCCCCCAGTGACCCCACAGCCCCCCAGTGACCCCTCACTCCCCTGGTGACCCCACACTCCCTTGGTGACCCCTCACCCCCTGGTGACCCCTCACTCCTCCTGGAGACCCCCCAGCCCCCTGGTGACCCCTCACCACCTGGGTGACCCCACAGCCCCTGGGTGACCCCTCAGATCCCTGGTGACCCCACAGCCCCCCAGTGACCCCTCATCTCCACCTGGTGACCCCACAGATCCCTGAGTGACCCTGAAGCCCCCATAGGTGACCCCTCACCCCCCTGGTGACCCATCATCTCCACCTGGTGATCCCACAGCCCCCTGGTGACCCCACAGCCCCTGGTGATCCCACACCCCCCTGGTGACCCCACAACCCCATGGTGATCCCACAGCCCCCTGGTGACCCCTCACCCCCTTGGTGACCCCTCACCCCTCCTGGTGACCCCCCAGCCCCCTGGTGACCACACACACCTCCTGGTGACCCCTCACTCCTCCTGGAGACCCCCCAGCCCCCTGGTGACCCCTCACCCCCCGGGTGACCCCACAACCCCTTGGTGATCCCACAGCCCCTGGTGACCCCTCACCCCCTGGTGACCCCTCACCCCCTGGTGACCCCCTCAGACCCCTGGTGACCCCCTCACTCCTCCTGGTGACCCCCTCACTCCTCCTGGTGACCCCACACCCTTCCTGGTGACCCTCCAGTCCCTGGTGACCCCACACTCCCCTGGTGACCCCACACTCCCCTGGTGACCCCCCTGGTGACCCCTCACTCCCCTGGTGACCCCTCAGATCCCTGGTGACCCCACAGCCCCCTGGTGACCCCTCACTCCTCCTGGTGACCTCCAGCCCCCTGGTGATCCCACAGCCCCCTGGTGAGCCCTCATCTCCCACTGGTGACCCCTCACCCCTCCTGGTGACCGCATACCCCCCTGGTGACCCTCATCTTCCCCTGGTGACCCCACAGCCCCTGGTGACCCCCCCAGACCCCTGGTGACCCCTCACTCCTCCTGGTGACCTCCAGCCCCCTGGTGATCCCACAGCCCCCTGGTGAGCCCTCATCTCCCACTGGTGACCCCTCACCCCTCCTGGTGACCGCATACCCCCCTGGTGACCCTCATCTTCCCCTGGTGACCCCACAGCCCCTGGTGACCCCCCCAGACCCCTGGTGACCCCTCACTCCTCCTGGTGAGCCCTCACCCCTAATGGTGACCCCCTAGTCCCTGGTGACCCCTCACTCTCCTGGTGACCCCACACCCCCCTGGTGACCCCTCACCCCTCCTGGCGACCCCCCTGGTGACCCCCCAGCCCCCTGGTGACCCCACACCCCTCCTGGTGACCCCTCACTCCTCCTGGAGACCCCCCAGCCCCCTGGTGACCCCTCATCTCCTGGGTGACCCCTCACCTCCTGGGTGACCCCTCAGATCCCTGGTGACCCCACAGCCCCCCAGTGACCCCTCATCTCCCCCTAGTGATCCCACACCCCCCTGGTGACCCCTCACCACTCCTGGTGACCCCTCACCCCCTGGTGACCCCACACCCCCCAGGTGACCCCACACCCCTCCTGGTGATCCCACACCCCCTGGTGACCCCCCAGCCCCCTGGTGACCCCTCACCCCCTTGGTGACCCCTCACCCCTCCTGGTGACCCCTCATCCCCCTGGCGACCCCTCACTCTCCTGGTGACCCCTCACCCCTCCTAGTGACCCCACAGCCCCTGGTGACCCCACACCCCTCCTGCTGACCCCACCCCCTCCTGGTGACCCCCCTGGTGACCCCCCACCCCCCTGTCACCTCGGAGGAGGTGGAAGTGGTCGGGGTAGAGCAGCTTGAAGCCGAAGAGCGTGAGGATGACCTCCACCGAGAAGGAGCCGCGGTCCACGAAGTCGCCGTTGAAGATCTACGGGCTGGTTCAGGAGGAGCACAACCTGGGGGGTCCCCCCTGTCCCCCCCCCCGGGGTCACCTGCCCCACCCCGGTGTCTCCCATCCCCTCTTGGTGTCCCGTGTCCCCCCCCCATCCTCCCTTGGTGTCAACCCGTCCCACCTTGGAGTCCCCCATCCGCTCCTGGTGTCCCCCCGTCTTCCTTGGTGTCCTCCATCCCCTCTTGATGTCACCTACCCTCGCTGGTGCTCCTCCCCCATCCCCCCTGGTGTCCCCTCATCCCCTCTTGGTGTCCCCTCATCCCCACCTATGTGTCCCCCTCTCCCCCCTGGGGTCACACTGTCTCCCCCTGGGGTCCCCCCATCCCCACCCTTGTGTCCCCCCATCCCCACCTTGGTGCCCCCCATCCCCACCCTTGTGTCCCCCCATCCCCACCCTGGTGTCCCCCCATCCCCACCTTGGGGTCACACTGTCCCCCCTGGGGTCACACTGCCCCACCTTGGTGTCCCCCCATCCCCACCCTTGTGTCCCCCCATCCCCACCCTGGTGTCCCCCCATCCCCACCTTGGGGTCACACTGTCCCCCCCTGGGGTCACACATCCCTTCTTGATGTCCCTCATCCGCTCCTGGTGTCCCCCCATCCTCCTTGGTGTCCCACATCCCCTCTTGGTGTCCCTCATCCCCACCTTGGTGTCCCTCTGCCCCACTCTGGTGTCCCCCCATCCTCCCTGGTGTCCCTCTATGCCCCCTTGGTGTCCCTCTGCCCCCCTCTGGTGTCCCCCCATCCTCCCTGGTGTCCCTCTATGCCCCCTTGGTGTCCCTCTCCCCCTCTGGTGTCCCCCCATCCTCCCTGGTGTCCCTCTATGCCCCCTTGGTGTCCCTCTGCCACCCTTTGGTGTCCCCCCTGTCCTCCCTGGTGTCCCCCAGTGCCCCCCAGTGCCCCCCAGTGTTGGGATACATAGGGGTTGTCCTGGGAGGGCAGCCCGTTGAGCTGGAAGATGTTGAGCAGGTCGTAGTACTGCCCGTGGGTGTCCCCACACACCGTCACCTGCTCCGTCTGTCAGGGGGAACGTCACCTCGTGGGGACACCGCGGCCGTCAGCGCCGGGGACCCCCAGCACCCCCGGAGAGGGGACACTGGGGAGGGCGGGGGAGGGACAGCAGGGAGGATGGGGGGACACCAAGGGTGGGTAGGGGGCACCAAGGGTGGGTAGGGGGCACCAAGGAGGACAGGGGACACCAGGGAGGAGAGGGGAACATGAGGGAGGACAGGGGACACCAAGAGGGATGGGGGGACACCAAGAGGGGACGGGGGGGACACCAAGAGGGGACGGGGGGGACACCAAGGGGACATGAAGAGGGATGGGGGACATCAGGGAGGACAGGGGACACCATGGAGGACAGGACACCAAGGGGAGATGGGGGACATCAGGGGAGGATTGGGGGACACCAAGAGTGATGGGGGGACACCAAGAGGGACATCAGGGAGGACAGGTGACACCAAGGGGGGTGGGGGCCACCAAGGCGGGGTGGGGGCCATCAGGGAGGACAGGTGACACCAGGGAGGATGGGGGACACCAAGGGGGGACAGGGGCAGTCAGAGAGGGGGCAGGGGACACCAGGAGCAATGGGGGGACACCAAGGGGACAAAAAGAGGGATGGGGGACATCAGGAAAGACAGGTGACATGAGGGAGGACAGGGGACACCAAGGGGAGATAGGGGACACCAAGGGGACACCAGGGAGGATGGGAGACACCAAGGGGGGTGGAGGGACACCAAAGGGGGGTGGAGGGACACCAGGGAGGATGGGAGACACCAAGGGGGGTGGAGGGACACCAAAGGGGGTGGAGGGACACCAAGGGGGGATGGGGGGGACACCAAGGGGGGATGGGGGGGACACCAAGGGGGGATGGGGGGGACAGGGGGACACCAAGGGAGGGGATGGGGGACACACCAACCTCCTTCAAGGTGGTCTCCACCAAGGTGGGGAGCTTGGCCAACACCTCCTTGACCTGCACCAGGATCTGCCAGGGGAAGGGACCAGGGTTGGCGTTGGGGGGGGCAGAGGTGACACGGGGGTGGCATTTGGGGACAGGATGGGGTCAGGGGGTGGGGGGTGGTACCTGGTAGGCACACTTTCTGTGGAGCTTCTTCTGCTCCTTGTACCACTGCATCAGGTCCTTCATGAAAGCCAAGGTCACCTTCCCCCCTCCAGCTTGGGGCCGCTGTACTCGTCCTCGATGGCTGCAGGAGGACATCCCCCCCCATGGTGACACCAGGGGACAGGGGGAGGATGGGTGTCCCCCCCAAAAGGTTGCACCTCTCCTGATGGTGCTTCAGGTCCTTCTACTCCAACCCCCCCCCCCACCACCACCCCGCTGAGGGGTCCTGAGGAGCCTGGGGTCATCAGGGAAGGGGGTGGCACTTGGTTGGGGACCTTTGTGGGGACACCAGGACCTTCATGGGGACCCCGAGACCCTCATGGGGACCCCAAAGCTCTGCTGGGCTCCCTCATGGGGACCCTAAGACCCTCATGGGACCCCCAAATCTCTTGCTGGGGACCCTCAGAAACCCCCTGCCATGGGCACCCCAAGTTTTTCTGGGGACACCCATGGTCCCACCTAGGCCTACCCTGGTTCCCACCCCAAAATACCTTCATGGAGCCCCCCAAGACCCTCAGTAGACCCCCCCAATGCTCCTCCAGACCTCCCAGCGACCTCCAAGGTAACAGGGGTGGTGACAGAAGTGACCCTAAACCTGGGCACCCATGGTCTCCCCTAAGCCTACCCTGGTCCTCACCCCTTTCCCACCCCAAAATACCTTCATGGAGCCCCCCAAGACCCTCAGTAGACCCCCCAAAGCTCCTCAAGACCTCAGAGCAACCTCCAAGGTGACAAGGGTGGTGACAGAGGTGACCCCAAACTTCTCAGAGGTGGGTTCCAACCTTCTCCCTGCCTGGATTTTTGGGGAGGGGGGTGAGGAAGGGGGTGGGGGTCTCACTCATGCTCTCGATGTCCAGGGTGTCCACCACGGAGCGCTTGTGCTCGTCGGAGGCGATGGCGCGCTCGAAGGCCTTCTGCTTGACGATCTTGTGGCACTCCTGGTACTTGAGCTTGGCATCCTTGTCGTTGGGTCTCACCTTCACCACCTTGGGGACAAGGGGAGGGGACAGGGATGAGGGGAAGGAGGGGACAGGTCTTCTCCTACAAGCACCCAGGTGATGGATCTAGGGTGGTTTGGGGTGTCCCCGGGGAGAGGGGAGAGGGTGGGGAGGGGGTTTCAGTGGTGGTTGGAGGGGACAAGGGGGTCCCCAAGTGTCCCCATGGCTCTGGGGATGTCCTGTCCCCTGACAAGGGGGTCCCCAAGTGTCTTTGTGGCAGGGTCCTGTCCCCTGACAAGGGGGTCCCTAAGTGTCTCTGTGGCTCTGGGGGAGGGTCCTGTCCCCTGACAAGGGGGTCCCTAAGTGTCCCCATGGCTCTGGGGGAGGTCTGTTGACATTGGGAAGGGGGGACAAGGAGGTCCCCAAGTGTCCCTGGGGATGGGGATGGGATGGGGATGGGGGAGGGGATGGGATGGGAATGGGGATGGGGATGGGGATGGGGATGGGGATGAGGATGGGGATGGGGATGGGGATGGGGATGGGGATGGGGTTGGGGATGGGGTTGGGGATGGGGTTGGGGATGGGGATGGGGATGGGGATGGGGATGGGGATGAGGATGGGGATGGGGATGGGGATGGGGATGGAGATGGGGATGGGGATGGGGATGGGGATGGGGATGGGGTTGGGGATGGGGATGGGGATGGGGATGGGGATGGGGATGGGGATGGGGATGGGGATGGGGATGGGGATGGGGATGGGGATGGGGATGGGGAGGGGATGGGGTTGGGGATGGGGTTGGGGATGGGGTTGGGGATGGGGATGGGGATGGGGATGGAGATGGGGATGGGGATGGGGATGGGGATGGGGATGGGGATGGGGATGGGGATGGGGATGGGGATGGGGATGGGGATGGGGATGGGGATGGGGATGGGGATGGGGATGGGGATGGGGATGGGGATGGGGATGGGGATGGGGATGGGGATGGGATGGGGATGGGGATGGGGATGGGGATGGGGATGGGGATGGGGATGGGGATGGGGATGGGGTTGGGGATGGGGATGGGGATGGGGATGGGATGGGGATGGGATTGGGGATGGGGTTGGGGATGGGGATGGGGATGGGATGGGGATGAGGATGGGGACATCCCCAATCTCCAAGCAGTGCCAGCAACCACCAGGCGGACTCAACCCCCCTCACTACAACCCCCCCAACCCTCTCCCCTTCCTCCTCTCACCGTCTCATAGTCCCTCAGCGCCGCCTTGAACTTGCCCAGGGCCATGTTGCTGGCGGCCCGGCGGTAGTAGCCCTTGACGTACTTCTTGTCCAGCTCCACGGCGCGCGTGGCGTCGGCCAGGGCGTAGCCGTAGCACTCGGTGCGCAGGTAGGCCAGGCTCCTGTTCCCGTAGTAGATGGCGTTGGTGGGGTTCAGCTCGATGGCGCTGCTGTAGTACTTCACCGCGTTCTCGTAGTCTTTGCCTGGGGTGGGGGGGGAAAGGGGGTTGGGGAGGGGGTGGAGAAGGTCTGAGCCCTCCCCTTGTTTATCCCTGTGGACTCAGGCTGAGCTGTGGGCTGAGCTCCCAAACTGGCAGCCCTCACACTGTTCTCATGGCTCTTTATCTGGCAGCCCCCACCCCTTGTTGACCCACACTAGCTCCCTATCTGGCAGCCCCTACCCCTCATTACCCCCTGATAGCTCCCTCTGTGGCAGACCTCATCCCCCATTACCCCCCAGGGCTCCCTATCTGGCAGCCCTTGCTCCTCATTGACCCAGAGTGGCTCTCTATCTGGCAGCCCTCACCCCTCCTTGACCCACAGCGGCTCTCCATCTGGCAGGCCTTGCCCCCCACTGCCCTCCTATAGCTCCCTATCTGGCAGCCCCCTCCCTTAGAGCTATGGATCCATATCTGGCAGCCCTCACCCCCCTTACCACCTACCACTCCCTATCTGGCAGTCCTTGCCACCCCATTCCACCCCCTATGGCTCCCTATCTGGCAGACCCCACCCCTCATTGACCCACATGGTTCCCTATCTGGCAGCCCCTAAGCCTCATTGACCCACTCTGGCTCCCTATCTGGCAACCCCTGCCCCCCATTACCCCCCATTGGCTCTCAATCTGGCAGCCCCCCATTCCCCCTCATGGCTCCCTATCTGGCGGCTCCTCATTACCACCTCCATGGCTTCCTATCCGGCAGCCCCTGCCTCCCATTACCCACTCCCTCCCTATAGCTCCCTATCTGGCAGCCCTCACCCCCCATTACACCTATGGCTCCGTATCTGGCAGCCCCCCATTACTCCCCCTACAGCTCTCTATCTGGCAAGCGCTACCCCTCAGTACTCCTAATGACTCTCTATCTGGCAGCCCCCCATTACCACCGATGGCTCCTTATTTGGCAGCCCTCAACTCCCATTCCCCCCCACCCTCCCCATGGCTCCCTCTCTGGCAGCCCCCCATTACCACCCATGGCTCCCTATTTGGCAGCCCCCCGTTACCCGCCATGGCTCCCTCTCTGGCAGCCCCCCAGTACCCCACATGGCTCCCTATTTGGCAGCCCCCCGTTACCCGCCATGGCTCCCTCTCTGGCAGCCCCCCAGTACCCCACATGGCTCCCTATTTGGCAGCCCCCTGTTACCCGCCATGGCTCCCTCTCTGGCAGCCCCCCATTACCACCCATGGCTCCCTATTTGGCAGCCCCCGTTACCCGCCATGGCTCCCTCTCTGGCACGTTACCCGCCATGGCTCCCTCTTCGGCAGCTCCCGGCCCCGCCGGTACCTTTAAAAACTCATTCGCTCGGGTCTTGAGAGCCTCGGCCCGCTCCAGCTCGGCCGGGCTCGGTGGCCGGCCGGGGCCGGGGCCACCCGGGCCGCCGGGGCCGCCGGCACTCTCCGCCCGCTCTCCCTCCGCCACCACCGGGCCGTAAAGCGCCCTGCCAAGCGCCGGAAGCCGCCGTCGTAAAGGAGGCGGGATGGGAGGGGGAAGTGTCGTAAACGGGCGCGCGTCCTCTGAGCTCCCATGTATTGCCCCCCCCCCCCTTTGTGCCCCCCCCCAAAGTCCCCAACGGTCCCCCGAGACCCCCCCCCCCGTGCCCCCAATGTCCCCACACACCTCCGTGCCCCCCTCACCCCCCCAGTGTCCCCACACGGCCCCCGTGCCCCCCCTTGCTGCCCTATGTCCCCCCCTCCCGTGTGCCCATCACCCCCTCTTTGTGCCCCCCCAATGTCCCCCATGTGACCCCCCAATGTCCCCCCGTGCCCCCCCTTGCTGCCCTATGTGTCGTCCCCCGCCGTGTCCCCATCACCCTGCTGTGCCCCCCCAATGTCCCCCCGTGCCCCCCCTTGCTGCCCCATGTCCCCCCCCGTGTGCCCATCACCCCCTCTTTGTGCCCCCCCAATGTCCCCCCTGTGCCCCCCCATGTCCCCCTATGTCCCCCCCGTGCCCCCCAATGTCCCCACACCTCCCATGACCCCCGCCGTGCCCCCACCCCCCCAGTGCCCCCCTATGGCCCCTCATGCCCCCCAACTCCCCCATGCCCCCATGATCCCCTATGCGCCCCCCTGTGCCGCCCTATGCCCCCCAACTCCCCCGTGCCCCCATGGTCCCCTATACGCCCCCCCTGTGTCCCCTTCATGCCCCCCAACCTCCCCCCAGACAGAGCCAGAGCCCCCGGTGGGTTCAGAGCAGGTTTATTTGGGGGGGGGGGGGGCAGGCAGCACAGCTGGGGCAGGGGCAGATGTGGGGTGACACAAAGGATGGGAGGGTGTCCATGTGTGGCCACCCCCCAGGTGACACTGGGGGGGGGGTTAGCTGGGGGAGGGGGAGGCTGGTACAGGGTGCCCCCCCCCCAAAAAAAAGCATCAACGTTTTGGGGTGCAGTGGGGGGGGTCTCGGGGAGGAGGGGGTTGTGCGTGGCGGGGGAGGGGTGTGCGTGTGGGTCCCAGCGGCTCTGGGCAGCGGTGTCCGGCCCCCCAGCCCCCCCCGCCTCGTGCGAGGGGTGAACCCCTCATGTAAAATGAATACCCCCCCAACCCCCCTCCCAGCTCAGATGAGCGAGGGGGGTTTGGGGGAGGCACATTTTGGGGGGGGGGGGGTGTCTTCTTGCACCAGGGCAGCTCCTGGGGCTGCAAAGGGGGTCCCGGGGCGGGGGGGGGCCGGGTGGGTGGTCCCAGATTTGGGAGAGGGGCGTTTTCAGCCCAGCACCAAGTGGGGGGAGGGGGGGAAGTGGGGAACTCCCCCTTCTCCCCCAAAGGCCCCCGGGAAGGGGCCAGGGGGCGGGCACCAGGAGACCCCCATGGGAGGATTTGGGGGGGGTGTGTAACATTGTGGGCCCCCCCCCCACATGAGGGGTCAAAGGACTTCTTGGGAGGGGGGGCAATGGGGATAAATGGGGGGGGGCCAGATGGGGAGGGGGTGTCACTGGAGGACCCCCCAGGATTTGAGGGAGGGGTCATGGCTTTTGGTGCCCCCACACACACCTTGGGGGGATGTGGGGGGTGCAATTCGGAGGGGGGCAATTTGGGGAGAGGTAATTTGGGGGGGGGGGTCTTGGTTTTTAGGGTCCCCCCATTGGGAATCAGGTGTTGCCCCCTCCCAATTTATTTGAGGGGGAGGTTGGGGTCCCCATTGAGGTGGGGGGTGGTTTAGACCCGCTGCTGATTTTGGGGGGGGTCCCTTGACACCCCCCCCTTTTAGTTACCCTCCAGACGTGGGCCCTGGGGGGCCCCCCCAGACACCCCTCCTTCTCCTCCTGGGGGGGTCCATGGAGGGGTCCGGGGGCCCCTGGCAGGGTCACACCATCAGCCAGAAACTCTGGGGGGGCAACACAACACATTATTGCAGCCCCCTCCCCCTTACACCCCCTCACCCCATTCTGGCCACCCTCAAATTTGCCCCCCCTCTATATTAAGAGTCCTCCCATTCCCCCCCCCCCTAAAATTTGGAGGTCTCCCCACTTCCCTCCCAACCCCCCGAATTTTGGGTCCCCCATTATCAGTTTAACCCCCCTCCCCGTTATCAGGGAGGGTCCCTATGTGCCCCCCCCATTACTGACCCCCCCATTATTACCCCCCTCATTATTGACCCCCCCACTATTATCCCCCCATTATTACCCCCCTTATTGACCCCCCATCTTTACTGACACCCCCATTATTTACACCCCCCCTCACCGAGGGGCCGCTCCTGCCCCAGGCCGGGGGGGTCACGCCTGGGGGTCCTCCCCACTCAACAGCAGCCCCTGGGGGGAGGGGGGCACACACACGTGGGGGGGGGGAATCACAGTGGGGGGGCGCACGACCCCACCCCCCCCATTCTGTCTCCCCCCCCCCCCCCATCCCCCCTCTCCCCTCCCTCCACCCCCCTCCCCCCACACCCCGTGCCCCCCCCCACCCCCCCGTGTCCCCCCGTACCAGGCCGAGGGGGGCAGCAGGTGGGGGTCGAGCTCGGGGCGCTTCACAGGGGCCCCCGCGTCCTCCCCGCTCGCTTCCCGCGCCCTGCGCGGCACCGGCACATCGCAAGCCACGCCCCTTCTCCATAAAGCCCCGCCCCCTCCCCAGCCAAACCCCGCCCCCTCCCCTTAACCGCCAATCCCTTTCCCCCATCGCGTTCCCGCCGCGCTAAGCCACGCCCCCCCAGCCCCGCACACCCTACCCTTCCCGCGCCCGCGCAGGCTCCGCCCACCTCTTCCTGCCTGGGCGGGGCGTCGGGGAGGCGCCCAACGCTGATTCGCTGCCCCAGCGTGGGAGGGCGGTACCCGGGCGGGACGGGGCGGAGCCTCGTCCTGGGAAGCTGCGGGCGCGTGGGCGCGTGGGCGGGGCCGAGCGCGTCTGGGCGGGGCCTAGGGGGCGTTGGCCACGCCCACGAGGAGCCTCGGCCCCGCCCAGCTGGAAGTCGCCGTCCATGGGGATGTAGGGGGCCAGCATGGCCAGGTCCAGGGGGGAGGCCTGGGGGGGCACGGGGGGGAACGGTCAGATACAGCCCCCCCCGGCATGGGCAGGGATGGGGGGGCATGGGGGGGGCACGGGGGGGGGAACAGTCAGACACAGCCCCCCCGGCATGGGCAGGGATGGGGGAGGTCTGGGGATGGGGGGGTCATGGGGGGGCATGGCCAGGTCCAGGGGGGAGGCCTGGGGGGTACGGGGGGGGATCAATCAGACACGGCTCCCCCCGGCATGGGCAGGGATAGGAGAGGTCTGGGGATGGGGGGGTCATGGGGGGGCATGGCCAGGTCCAGGGGGGAGGCCTGGGGGGGCACGGGGGGGGGGGAACGGTCAGACACAGCCCCCCCGGCATGGGCAGGGATGGGGGGGCATGGGGGGGGCAAGGGGGGGGAACAGTCAGACACAGCCCCCCGGCATGGGCAGGGATGGGGGGGCATGGGGGGGGCACGGGGGGGGGAACAGTCAGACACAGCCCCCCCGGCATGGGCAGGGATGGGGGAGGTCTGGGGATAGGGGGGTCATGGGGGGGGCACGGGGGGCATGGCCAGGTACAGGGGGGAGGCCTGGGGTGGGGGGCACAGTCAGACACAGCCCCCCGGCATGGGTAAGGACGGAGGGGACTGGGGGGGCATGGGGGGGGCATGGTCTGACACAGCCCCCCCAGCATGAGCAGGGATGGGGGGGACGCACACAGACACCCCCCTGGGATTTGGGGGTCCCACCCCCCAATACCTGCAGGACGGTGCCAGGCCCAGGGCTCCCCCAAAAAGCTTCTGCACCTCGAACAGCAGCTCATCCCTGGGGGGCTGGGGAGGGGGCACAGACATGGTCCCCCAGAAACACACCCCCCCTCATTTCCAACCCCCAAGCCCCAACCCCCCCACATTCTTTCAGGATGCCTCCCCATCCTCCCCACCCTCCCAGAAGGACCCCTCCCAGAGGGACACCCCTCCCACAGAAGGGCCCCCAGCCCCCCCTATTTTCCCCAGGGACACCCCCCCAGTAGGACCCCCAGCCCCCCTTAAATATACCCCCCCAGAAGGACTCCCAGGGCCCCCCCATTTTCCCCAGGGCCCCCCCTCTCCCCTTCAACCCCCTTCCAGAGGGACACTGCCCCCCAACCCCTTCAACCCCCCTCAACACCCTCCCAGAGGGACAGCCCTCCCCCAGAAAGAGCCCCAGCCCCCCCCCAAAATATATCCCCCACAAGGACCCCCAGGGCCCCCCATTTTCCACGGGGACACCTCCCCCAGTCCCCCTCAACCCCCTCCCAGGGGGACACCCCTCCCCCAGAAGGGCCCCCAGGGTCCCCCTATTTTCCCCAGGGACACCCCCCCAGTAGGACCCCCAGCCCCTCCTTAAATATACCCCCCCAGAAGGACCCCCAGGGCCCCCCCATTTTCCACAGGGACACCCCCTAGTAGGACCCCCAGCCCCCCCTTAAATATCCCCCCCAGGGCCCCCCCTTTTCCCCAGGCCACCCACCCCCAGCTCCCCTCAACCCCCTCCCGGAAGCTCCCCCCCCCCAGGCTGCGCTCACCGGGGAGGGGCTGCGTGGCCGGGCGCGGGGGGGGCCCAGGGGGGTCGAAGATGGGGCTGAGCAGCCGGGCGAGCTCGGGGGAGCAGAAGCGCCGGGGGTCCCGCTGCAGCGCCGCCTCCGGCACGTGCGCCGGGCGCACGAAGGCCAGCACGCGCGGGACCCCGCCCCCTGCGGGTGACGTCACTGGGGGATCCACGGGGAACCACCCTCCCCCCACCCGTACCCCCCATAGACACCACAACACCCACAGACCCCCCCCCAGCACCCACAGATCCCAATACAGACCCCCCCAGGGACCCCCCAGCACCCATAGACCCCACCCCAAGCTCCATGGATGCCCCCCCCCAGTACTCCCAGTGCCCCCCCAGTACTCCCAGTGCCCCCCCCAATACTCCCAGTGTTGCCCCAGTGCTCCCACTGCCCCCCGAGTTCTCCCAGTGTCCCTCAGTGCCCCACCCAGTGACCCCCCACTGCTCCCAGTACCTCCCCACTGCTCCCAGTTACCCTCCCAGTTGCCCCCCCATGCTCCCAGTACCTCCCCACTGCTCCCAGTTACCCTCCCAGTTGCCCCCCCATGCTCCCAGTACCTCCCCAGTGTTCCCAGTTACCCTCCCAGTTCCCCCCCAGTGCTCCCAGTGACCCCTCAGTGCCCACTGCTCCCAGTACCTCCCCAGTGCTCCCAGTTACCCTCCCAGTTGCCCCCCCCATGCTCCCAGTACCTCCCCAGTGTTCCCAGTTACCCCTCCCAGTTCCCCCCCAGTGCTCCCAGTGACCCCTCAGTGCCCCCAGTTACCCTCCTAGTGCCCCCCCAGTGTCTCCCCAGTTCTCCCAGTGCTCCCAGTTGCTCACTGGTACCCACCGAGGCTGAGGTTGAGGACGGCGTCTGGGGGGTCGGGCCCGGGGTTGGGGGGGGCAGGCGGCGCCCCTCCCCCCGGCGTTGGGTCTGCTCCAGTGACAGCACCACCCCCCGCTGCTCCACGCGGCTGGGGGAGGGGGGAGATGTCAGCCCCCCCCCCCAAAATGGACCAAGGAGGGTGAGGGCTGCAGGGTTTGGGGTGCTGCCCCCCCCCAATAACCCCCCCAAATTCCTGCTGCCTGCCCCCCAAATCTCCCCCACAAGCCCCCTCAAAGCCCCCTACACCCCCCATAGCTCCCCCTGGGCCCCCCCAACCCCATAACCCCCCCACGCCCCCCAATAACCCCCTCATAGCCTCTAATAGCCCCCCCAGCCTCCCCACACACCCCCATAGCCCCCCCATAGCCCCCCATAGCCCTCCCCCAGCCCCTCCCAAAACCCTCCCAGCCCCCCAATAGCCCCACCATAAGCCCCATAGCTCCCCCATAGCCCACCCAGCCCCCCCAAGCCCCCCCGGGCCCCACCTGAGCACGAAGTGGAGGCAGACGATGCCCCTCCAGCCCCATAGCCCCCCTTCAGCCCCGCATAGCCCCCCCAGGCCCCACCTGAGCATGAAGTGGAGGCAGACGATGCCCCCCCAGCCCCATAGCCCCCTACAGCCCCCCGATAGCCCTCCTCCAGCCCCACCCCCCATAGCCCCCCCAGGCCCCACCTGAGCATGAAGTGGAGGCAGACGATGCCCCCCCAGACCCATAGCCCCCTACAGCCCCCCGATAGCCCTCCTCCAGCCCCACCCCCCATAGCCCTCCCGGACCCCACCTGAGCACGAAGTGGAGGCAGACGATGCCCCCCCAGACCCATAGCCCCCCCCAGCCCCTCATAGCCCCCCCCAGGCCCCACCTGAGCACGAAGTGGAGGCAGACGATGCCCCCCCGACCCATAGCCCCCCCAGCCCCCAAACCCCCCCAGGCCCCACCTGAGCACGAAGTGGAGGCAGACGATGCCCCCCCAGACCCATAGCCCCCCCAGCCCCTCATAGCCCCCCAGGCCCCACCTGAGCACGAAGTGGAGGCAGACGATGCCCCCGACCCATAGCCCCCCAGCCCCCAAACCCCCCAGGCCCCACCTGAGCACGAAGTGGAGGCAGACGATGCCCCCCAGACCCATAGCCCCCACAGCCCCCATAGCCCCCGGCCCCACCCGAGCACAAAGTGGAGGCAGACGATGCCCCCCAGCCCCATAGCCCCCCCAGCCCCCAAACCCCCCAGGCCCCACCTGAGCACGAAGTGGAGGCAGACGATGCCCCCCCAGACCCACAGCCCCCGCACAGCCCCCCACAGCCCCCCTGGGCCCCACCTGAGCACGAAGTGGAGGCAGACGATGCCCTCGGGCTGGGCCCCGCGGGCGCTGCCGATGACCGTGGCCTGAGTCTGGGCCCAGAGGAACCCGCCGCGCTTGGCCAGGAACCGGTACTGGCTGGTCACGGCCTGGCCCTTGCTCAGCACTGGGGAGGGGGCGCGGGGGGGACACAGGGCCCGATGGGGGGCACCGCACGGGGGGGCACCCGCAGAGCCCCCCTCCGGGTCACAGAACAAGGGGGCACCCACAGAGCCCCCCACTGGGTCACAGCCCACCCTGGGGAGGGGGCACGGGGGGGGGACAGGGCCTGATGGGGGGCACCGCACGGGGGGCACCCACAGAGACACCCCCCCACTGGGTCACAGAACGGGGGGAGCACCCACAGAGCCCCCCACTGGGTCACAGCCCACCCTGGGGAGGGGGAAGTGGGGGGACAGGGCCTCATGGGGGCAGCACACAGAGGGGCACCCACTGGGTCACAGCCCACCCTGGGGAGGGGGCGAGGGGGGGGACAGGGCCTGATGGGGGGCACCGCACGGGGGGGACCCACAGAGACCCCCCACTCCGGGTCACAGAACGGGGCGGCACCCATAGGAACACACACACCCCCCCCAGGTCACAGCCCACTCTGGGGAGGGGGCAAGGGGGGGACAGAGCCTCATGGGGGGCAGCACACAGGGGGGCACCCACTGGGTCACAGCCCACCCTGGGGAGGGGGCACGGGGTGGGGGGAACAGGGCCTGATGGGGGGCACCGCACGGGGGGCACCCACAGAGACACCCCCCACTGGGTCACAGAACAGGGGGGCACCCACAGAGCCCCCCCCATGCAAGTCACAGCCCACCCTGGGGAGGGGGCGTGGGGGGGACACACAGGGCCTGATGGGGGGCAACGCACGGGGGGGGACCCACAGAGATCCCCCTACTGGGTCACAGAACAGGGGGGCACCCAAAGGAACACACCCCCCCCGGGTCACAGCCCACCCTGGGGAGGGGGCAAGGGGGGGACAGGGCCTCATGGGGGACACTGCACAGGGGGGCACCCACAGGACCCCTCCCTCACTGGGTCACAGAACAGGGGGAGCACCCACAGAGCCCCCCACTGGGTCACACCCCACCCTGGGGAGGGGGCGTGGGTGGGGGTCAGGGCCTCATGGGGGGCACCGCACAGGGGGGCACCCACTGGGTTTCCCAGGGGACTGCGGGGGGTCCCAGGGTGGATTTTGGGGTACGGGGGGTGTAATGGGTTCCCAGGAGGATTTTCGGGTGCAGGGGGGTGTGAGGTTTCCTGAGGGGATATGGGGGTCCCGGGGTGGATTTTGGGGTGCAGGGGAGTGGGGGCTTCCCAGGGGACTGTGGGGGGTCCCGGGGTGGATTTTGGGGTGCAGGGGGGTGTAATGGGTTCCCAGGTGGATTTTGGGGTGCAGGGGAGTGGGGGGTTTCCCAGGGGACTTTGGGGGGTCCCAGGCTGGATTTTGGGGTACGGGGGGTGTAATGGGTTCCCAGGAGGATTTTGGGGTGCAGGGGGGTGTGAGGTTTCCTGAGGGGATATGGGGGTCCCGGGGTGGATTTTGGGGTGCAGGGGAGTGGGGGCTTCCCAGGGGACTGTGGGGGGTCCCGGGGTGGATTTTGGGGTGCAGGGGGGTGTAATGGGTTCCCAGGTGGATTTTGGGGTGCAGGGGAGTGGGGGGTTTCCCAGGGGACTTTGGGGGGTCCCAGGCTGGATTTTGGGGTACGGGGGGTGTAATGGGTTCCCAGGAGGATTTTGGGGTGCAGGGGGGTGTGAGGTTTCCTGAGGGGATATGGGGGTCCCGGAGTGGATTTTGGGGTGCAGGGGAGTGGGGGCTTCCCAGGGGGCTGTGGGGAGTCCCGGGGTGGATTTTGGGGTGCAGCGGGGTGTAATGGGTTCCCAGGTGGATTTTGGGGTGCAGGGGAGTGGGGGGTTTCCCAGGGGACTTTGGGGAGTCCCAGGCTGGATTTTGGGGTACGGGGGGTGTAATGGGTTCCCAGGAGGATTTTGGGGTGCAGGGGGTGTGAGGTTTCCTGAGGGGATATGGGGGTCCCGGGGTGGATTTTGGGGTGCAGGGGAGTGGGGGCTTCCCAGGGGACTGTGGGGGGTCCCGCTGGGTGGATTTTGGGGTGCAGGGCGGTGTGATGGGTTCCCAGGTGGATTTTGGGGTGCAGGGGAGTGGGGGTTTCCCAGGGGACTTTGGGGGCTCCCAGGCTGGATTTTGGGGTACGGGAGGTGTAATGGGTTCCCCGCAGGAGGATTTTGGGAGGGTGCAGGGGGTGTGAGGTTTCCTGAGGGGATATGGGGGTCCCGGGGTGGATTTGGGGGTGCAGGGGAGTCGGGGGCTTCCCAGGGGACTGTGGGGGAATCCCAGAGCTGGATTTTGGGGTACCGGGGGTGTCCCAATGGGTTCTCGGGAGGATTTTGGGGTGCAGGGGGTGTGAGGTTTCCTAGAGGGGAGTATGGGGGTCCCGGGGTGGATTTTGGGGTGCAGGGGAGTGTCGGGGTTTCCCAGGGGGCTGTTGGGGGGTCCCGGGGTGGATTTTGGGGTGCAGCGGAGGTGTAATGGGTTCCCAGGTGGATTTTGGGGTGCAGGGGAGTGGGGGGTTTCCAGGGGACTTTGGGGGGTCCCAGGCTGGATTTTGGGGTACGGGGGGTGTAATGGGTTCCCAGGAGGATTTTGGGGTGCAGGGGGGTGTGAGGTTTCCTGAGGGGATATGGGGGTCCCGGGGTGGATTTTGGGGTGCAGGGGAGTGGGGGGCTTCCCAGGGGACTGTGGGGGGTCCCGGGGTGGATTTTGGGGTGCAGGGGGGTGTAATGGGTTCCCAGGTGGATTTTGGGGTGCAGGGGAGTGGGGGTTTCCCAGGGGACTTTGGGGGGTCCCAGGCTGGATTTTGGGGTACGGGGGGTGTAATGGGTTCCCAGGAGGATTTTGGGGTGCAGGGGGTGTGAGGTTTCCTGAGGGGATATGGGGGTCCCAGGGTGGATTTTGGGGTGCAGGGGAGTGTGGGGTTTCCCAGGGGGCTGTGGGGAGTCCCAGGGTGGATTTTGGGGTACGGGGGGTGTAATGGGTTCCCAGGAGGATTTTGGGGTGCAGGGGGGTGTGAGGTTTCCTGAGGGGATATGGGGGTCCCGGGGTGGATTTTGGGGTGCAGGGGAGTGGGGGGTTTCCCAGGGGGCTGTGGGGAGTCCCAGGGTGGATTTTGGGGTGCAGGGGGGTATAATGGGTTCCCAGGGGGATTTTGGGGTGCAGGGGAGTGTGGGGTTTCGCAGGGGGCTGTGGGGAGTCCCAGGGTGGATTTTGGGGTGCAGGGGGGTATAATGGGTTCCCAGGGGGATTTTGGGGTGCAGGGGAGTGTGGGGTTTCGCAGGGGGCTGTGGGGAGTCACAGGGTGGATTTTGGGGTACGGGGGAGTGTGAGGTTTCCTGAGGGGATATGGGGGTCCCGGGGTGGGTTTTGGGGTGCAGGGGGGGTCACTCACGGGTGTGCACGCTCCTGCTGAGGGTGTCGGAGTCGAGCGCGTGGACGTACTCGTAGAGGGAGCAGCCGAGCAGCTCCTCGGGGGTGTACCCCGCCACCTCCCCAATCCTGCGCACCCCAACTCAGACGGGACCCCCCGCAGGGGGTTTGGGGAGGGGGCAGGGGGGTGGGCTTGGGGAAGGGGCGGGGAGAGGAAAGGGGGGCAGCTGGGGCGCTCTGGGGCGACCCTGAGGCTTCAGGGGGAATCCTAGAGGGGTTTTGGGGGTACCCTGGGGTGTCCCTAAGGGGTCTGGGGGGTGATTGGGGGGTCAAGGGGGAATCCTAGAGGGGAAGTTTGGGGGTGCCGAGGGCGGTTTGGGGTACGGGGGTCTGTCAAGGCTCTGGGGGGGTGTTTTGGGGTGCGGGTGGGGTTTTGGGGTACAGGGAGGTGTCGGTGCTCCAGGGAGGTGTTTTGAGGGGTGTGTGGGGGGTGTCAGGGCTCTGGGGGGGTGTTTCAGGGTGCTGGGAGGGGGTTGGGATGCTGGGGGGAGGCAGGGCTCCAGGGGTGAAATTTGGGGTACAGGGGGTGTTTGGGGGTGAGGGGGTGTTTTGGGGTGCGGGGGTGTGGGGGGATGTTTTGGGTGCGGGGGGGTGTCAGGGCTCTGGGGGTGTGTTTTGGGGTGCAGGTGTGTATCAGGGCTCTGGGGGTGTGTTTTGGGGTGCGGGGTGTGTTTTGGGGTGCAGGTGTGTATCAGGGCTCTGGGGGTGTGTTTTGGGGTGCGGGGTGTGTTTTGGGGTGCAGGGGTGTATCAGGGCTCTGTGGGTATGTTTTGGGGTGCAGGGGATGTTTTGGGGTGCAGGGGGGTGTCAGGGCTCGGGGGTGTGTTTTGGGGTGCTGGTGGGGTTTTGGGGTGCGGGGGATGTGTGGGCTCTGGGGGTATGTTTTGGGGTGCGAGGGGGTGTCAGGGCTCTGTGGGTGTGTTTTGGGGTGCGGGGGGGTGTTTTGGGGTGCAGGGGGGTCCCCACCTGTCGTCGCAGTAGGTGAACTTCATGTCCATGGAGTGGCGGGTGAGGACGGTGCCCGAGCCCAGGGGGGTCTCGATGGCCCCGGGATGGGGGATGGCCTCGCAGATCAGCACGAGGCAGCGCAGGGGGGGTCGCTGCCCCCCGCCCCCGCGTACGACCGCATGTGCCCCGCGCAGTGCAGCACCTGGGGGGGGGGACACCCCCATATCGGGCTTTTGGACCCCCCCCAGCCCCGGCTCCCCTAAATCCCCCCCCCCCATATCGGATCCTCCAGCGTCCTTGCCCCCCCAGCACCCCAAATCCCCATACCCCCCACCCCCATTCCCCCCACCCCACGACCCCCCCAGCACCCCCTCCATTCCCCCCCCTCCATTCCCTCCCCACCCCCCCCCCGTGTCCTTCCCAGCCCCCACATTCCCCCCCTCCTCCCTTCCCCCCCTCACCCTCCCAGACCCCCATTCCCCCTGCCCCCAGAGACCCCCCCAAGCCCCCCGTGCCCCCCAGCCACCCCCCCGTGCACCCCCCCACAAGCACCCCCATTCCCCCCAGCCCCCCCATTCCCCACACTCCCTGGCTCCTCCAGCCCCCCATTCACCCCACCCCATTCCCCCTGCCCCCACAGCCCCCCACAGCCCCCTGTGCCCCTCCTAGCCCCTCACCTTCCCAGCACCCCCATTCCCCCTGCCCCCCCAACCCCCCGTGCCCCCCCAGCCCCTCACCCTCCCAGTCCCCCCATTTCCCCTGCCCCCCCATTTCCCCTGCCCCCCAACCCCCCAACCCCCGTGCCCCCCCAGCCCCTCACCCTCCCAGCCCCCCGTGGCTCCCCCCAGCCCCCCAGCCCCCGTGCCCCCCAGCCCCCTCCATTCCCCCCACAAGCACCCCCATTCCCCCAGCACCCCCATTCCCCCCAGCCCCCCCATTCCCCACATCCCCCGGCTCCTCCACGCCCCCGTGCCCCCCCTAGCCCCTCACCCTCTCAGCCCCCCGTGGCCCCCCCCAGCCCCCGTGCCCCCAGCCCCCTCCATTCTCCCCACAAGCCCCCCATTCGCCACATCCCCCGGCTCCTCCACGCCCCCGTGCCCCCTAGCCCCTCACTCTCCCAGCCCCCCATTCACCCTGCCCCCCAACCCCCCATTCCCCCAACCCCCGTGCCCCCCAGCCCCTCACCCTCCCAGCCCCCGTGGCCCCCCCCAGCCCCCCAGCCCCCATGCCCCCAGCCCCCTCCATCCCCCCCACAAGCACCCCCATTCCCCCAGCACCCCCATTCCCCCAGCCCCCATTCCCCACATCCCCTGCTCCCCCAACCCCCGTGCCCCCTCCTAGCCCCTCACCCTCCCAGCCCCCGTGGCCCCCCAGCCCCCCCACCTTCCAGGAGGCCGCCTTGAGGTTGAGGCAGCGGCCCCTCCCGCTCAGGGTGCTCTTCATCCGCAGCGAGAAGCTGCGCCCCGAGCGCTCCCCCGCCGCCGGGGCACCGCTGGGGGGGCACGGGGGGGGCACGGATTGGGGGGGGGATCGGGGGTAAAGGGGGGGGCACGGATGGGCGGGACCAGGGGAGAAGGGGGAGGCATGGATGGGGGGAGACCGGGGAGAAGGGGGGCACGGATGAGGGGGGATACAGGGGGGAATGGGGGGGCACGGATGGGGAGGGACCGGGGGGATGGGGGGGGCACGGATGGGGGGGACCGGGAGTAAGGGGGGCACAGATGGGGGGGGGACCGGGGGGAAAGGGGGGCACGGATGGGGGGGGACCGGGGGAAGGGGGGGCACGGATGGGGGGGACCGGGGGGAAGGGGGGAGCACGGATTGGGGTGCTGGTTGGGGGGGGCACCAGGGGGGCGCGGCTGGGGGTGGTACCGGGGGGAAAGGGGGGCATGGATGGGGGGCACTGGGGGAAAGGGGGGCCACAGATGGCGGGGGGCGGGATTGGGAGTGGGCACCAGGGGGGCATGGCTGGGGGGGATACCGGGGGGGGGAAGGGGGAGGCACGGCTGGGGGGGCAGATTGGAGGGGGGCACCGGGGGGTAACACCGGTGGGGGGGCGGGGGGGGAACGAGGGTGGAAGGGTGGGCAAGGATGGGGAGGGGTAGGGCACGGGGGGGGGGCACGGCTGGGGGGGCAGGGATGGAGGATGGTAAGACACGGTGTGGGGGGGCACATGAGGGGGGCACTGGGGGGGGGGGAACCGAGAGAGGCGGGGCGGGGGGAATAGATGGGGGGGGGGCACCGGGGGGGGCACGAGGGGAGCAGGGTTGGGGGAAAGGTGGGGCAAGGATGGGGGTGGCACCAGGGTGAGGGGCACCGAGAGGGGAAGGGGGGTCCCGGGGGTGCAGGGGGGTCCTGGGCTGGAAGAGGGTTCCCGAGGGTTTGGCGGTGTCCCAGGGTTTGGTGGGGTCCCGGGGCTGGGAGGGGGTGCCTGGGATGCTGGGGGGTGTCCCAGAGCTGGGGGGGTGTGTGTCGGGGGTGCAGGGCGGGTCCTGGGGTTGGGGGTCCATCCTGGGGATGCAGGGAGGGAGGGGTCTGGAGTGCAGGGGGAGTTCTGGGGTGCGGGGGAGGGTCCCAGGATTGGGGGGTGTCCCAGGGGTTGAGGGGTGTCCCAGAGCTGGGGGGGGGGTCCCGGGGGTACAAGGGGGGTCCTAGGGTGTGGAGGGGGTCCCAGGGTTGGGGGTGTCTCGGGATTAGGGGGTGTTCCTGGGGGTTTGGGGGGGGGTGTCTCGGGGTTGGGGGGGTCCTGGGGGTTTGGGGGGGTGTCTCGGGGTTGGGGGGGTCCTGGGGGTTTGGGGGGGGGGTCTCGGGTTTGGGGGGGTCCTGGGGGTCTCACCCTGGCGGGGGCTGAGCACGTCCTGCAGCTCCTCGTGGTCACAGGGGTGCACGAAGTCGAAGACGCTGTGACCGATCAGCTCCAGCTGGGGGGGACACGGGGGGACACACACCCAGGAGTCTGGGGGGGGGGTCCCCACACCTCCCACCAGCACCCAGCATCCCCCACCTAAACCCCCACCCACACCCAAGCATCATTATGGGGTGCCCCCCTATCCCAAAACCTGGATACCCCCCAGACCTGGACACACACCCCCCCCCAAAACATGTGTGTGTGTCCCCCAAAACCTGGCCCCCCCCAAAACCTGAACACCCCCCTCCAAACCTGTCCCTTCCCTAAACCTGTCCCCCCTCCCCAAACCTGCCCCCCCAAAATCTATCCCCCCCAAACCTAGGCCCGTTCCCCCCAACCTGTCCTGTCCCCCCAAATCTGTCCCTCCCCCAAACTTGGGACACCCTCCTCCCCAAAACTGTCCCCCCCAAAGCTGGCCCCCCCCCCAAAACCCAACCCCCCCAAACCTGCCCCCTCCCCCCAAACCTGTCCCCCCCAAATCTGTCATGTCCCTCCCCCCAAAACCTGGGGACAACCCCCCCCCCCGAACCTGGATCCCCCCCCCCAAACCTGTCCCATCCTCCCTAAAACCTGCCCCCCACCCCCAAAACCTGTCATCCCCCCCCAAAACCTGTCCCCCTCCCAAACCTGGACCCCCCCCCAAAACACACAGCCCCCCCCCCAACCTGGCTGAGCCCCAGCAGCCGGTTGACGTTCTCGGAGAGGAAGATCATGTCCCCGGCCTCGCTCAGCACCATCACGAAGCCACCCAGGGCCTGCAGGTAGCACCCATCCACCGCCTCGGCGGCTGCGGCCCAGGCACCTGGGGGGACAGACACACCTCAGGGGGGTGCAGGGGGAGTTGAGGGGATGTTGGGGGGTTCTGAGGGGGTTTGGGGGGGTTTTAGGGGTGCCAGGAGGTGTCATGGGTGCTCCATGGATCCCAGGGCCTGCAGGTAGCACCCATCCACCGCCTCGGCGGCTGCGGCCCAGGCACCTGGGGGGACAGACACACCTCAGGGGGGTGCAGGGGGAGTTGAGGGGGTTCGGGGGGGTAGGTGCTGTTTTGGGGTGCCAGGAGGTATCAGGGGTGCCCCATAGATCCCAGGGCCTGCAGGTAGCACCCATCCACCGCCTCGGCGGCTGCGGCCCAGGCACCTGGGGGGACAGACACACCTCAGGGGGGTGCAGGGGGGAGTTGAGGGGGTTCTGGGGGAAGTTGGGGGGTTCGGGGTGGGTTAGGTGCTGTTTTGGGGTGCCAGGAGGTGTCATGGGTGCCCCATAGATCCCAGGGCCTGCAGGTAGCACCCATCCACCGCCTCGGCGGCTGCGGCCCAGGCACCTGGGGGGACAGACACACCTCAGGGGGGTGCAGGGGGGAGTTGAGGGGATGTTGGGGGGTTCTGAGGGGGTTTGGGGGGTTTTAGGGGTGCCAGGAGGTGTCATGGGTGCTCCATGGATCCCAGGGCCTGCAGGTAGCACCCATCCACCGCCTCGGCGGCTGCGGCCCAGGCACCTGGGGGGACAGACACACCTCAGGGGGGTGCAGGGGGGAGTTGAGGGGGTTCGGGGGGGTAGGTGCTGTTTTGGGGTGCCAGGAGGTATCAGGGGTGCCCCATAGATCCCAGGGCCTGCAGGTAGCACCCATCCACCGCCTCGGCGGCTGCGGCCCAGGCACCTGGGGGGACAGACACACCTCAGGGGGGTGCAGGGGGGAGTTGAGGGGGTTCTGGGGGAAGTTGGGGGGGTTCGGGGTGGGTTAGGTGCTGTTTTGGGGTGCCAGGAGGTGTCATGGGTGCCCCATAGATCCCAGGGCCTGCAGGTAGCACCCATCCACCGCCTCGGCGGCTGCGGCCCAGGCATCTGGGGGGACAGACACTCCTCAGGGGGGTGCAGGGGGGAGTTGAGGGGGTTCTGGGGGAAGTTGGGGGGTTCGGGGTGGGTTAGGTGCTGTTTTGGGGTGCCAGGAGGTGTCATGGGTGCCCCATAGATCCCAGGGCCTGCAGGTAGCACCCATCCACCACCTCGGTGGCTGCGGCCCAGGCACCTGGGGGGACAGACACACCTCAGGGGGGTGCAGGGGGGAGTTGAGGGGGTGCAGGGGGAAGTTGGGGGGTTCTGAGGGGGTTTGGGGGGGTTTAGGGGTGCCAGGAGGTGTCAGGGGTGCCCCATAGATCCCAGGGCCTGCAGGTAGCACCCATCCACCACCTCGGCGGCTGCGGCCCAGGCACCTGGGGGGACAGACACACCTCAGGGGGGTGCAGGGGGGAGTTGAGGGGGTGCAGGGGGAAGTTGGGGGGTTCTGAGGGGGTTTGGGGGGGGTTAGGGGTGCCAGGAGGTGTCAGGGGTGCCCCATAGATCCCAGGGCCTGCAGGTAGCACCCATCCACCGCCTCGGTGGCTGCTGCCCAGGCACCTGGGGGGACAGACACTCCTCAGGGGGGTGCAGGGGGGAGTTGAGGGGGTTCTGGGGGAAGTTGGGGGGTTCGGGGTGGGTTAGGTGCTGTTTTGGGGTGCCAGGAGGTGTCATGGGTGCCCCATAGATCCCAGGGCCTGCAGGTAGCACCCATCCACCACCTCGGTGGCTGCGGCCCAGGCACCTGGGGGGACAGACACACCTCAGGGGGGTGCAGGGGGAGAGTTGAGGGGGTGCAGGGGGAAGTTGGGGGGTTCTGAGGGGCCCCATGGATCCCAGGGGGTCCCATGGGGGATTGGGGATACAAGGAGGTCCCATGGGTGCTTGGGGTGTCTCAGGAGGTCCCATGGTTGCTCATGGATCCTAAAAGATCCCAGGAGGTCCCATGGGGGGTTGGGGATAACAGGAGTTCCTATGGGTGCCCATGGGTACCCATGGATTCCATGGGGTCCCAGGGGGTCCCAGAAGATCCTATGGGAGCCCATGGATTCCATGGGGTCCCATGGGTGTTAGGGGATCCCAGGAGTTCCTACGGGTGCCCATGGATACCCACAAGATCCCAGGAGGTCCCATGGGTGCCCGTGGATCCTACATCATCTCATGAAGTCCCATGGGTGTTTGGGGTTCCTGGGAGTTCCTTTGGGTGCCCAGGGGTCCCAGGTCGTCTGACGGGTACCCATGGATCCCAGAAGGTCCCATGGGTGTTTGGGGATCCCAGAAGGTCTTGTGTGTGCCCATGGATCCCAGAAGGTCCCATGGGTGTTTGGGGATACAAGGAGGTCTGATGGGTCCTTGCGGGGGTCTCGGCAGGTCCTATGGATACCCAGGGATCCAGGAGGTCCCATGGTTGTTTGGGGATCCCAGGATGTCCTATGGGTACCCATGGATCCTACATCATCCCAGAAGGTCCCATGGGTGTCTGGGGATACAAGGAGGTCCTATGGGTCTTGAGGGATTCCTAGGAGGTCCCATGGATCCCAGGAGCCCTTGGATGGGTTCCAGGAGGTCCCATGGTTGTTTGGGGATCCCAGGATGTCCTATGGGTACCCATGGATCCTACATCATCCCAGAAGGTCCCATGGGTGTCTGGGGATACAAGGAGGTCCTATGGGTCTTGAGGGATTCCTAGGAGGTCCCATGGATCCCAGGAGCCCTTGGATGGGTTCCAGGAGGTCCCATGGTTGTTTGGGGATCCCAGGATGTCCTATGGGTACCCATGGATCCTACATCATCCCAGAAGGTCCCATGGGTGTCTGGGGATACAAGGAGGTCCTATGGGTCTTGAGGGATTCCTAGGAGGTCCCATGGATCCCAGGAGCCCTTGGATGGGTTCCAGGAGGTCCCATGGTTGTTTGGGGATCCCAGGATGTCCTATGGGTACCCATGGATCCTACATCATCCCAGAAGGTCCCATGGGTGTCTGGGGATACAAGGAGGTCCTATGGGTCTTGAGGGATTCCTAGGAGGTCCCATGGATCCCAGGAGCCCTTGGATGGGTTCCAGGAGGTCCCATGGTTGTTTGGGGATCCCAGGATGTCCTATGGGTACCCATGGATCCTACATCATCCCAGAAGGTCCCATGGGTGTCTGGGGATACAAGGAGGTCCTGTGGGTTCTTGGGGGGTTCCTAGGAGGTCCCATGGATCCCAGGAGCCCTTGGATGGGTTCCAGGAGGTCCCATGGGTGTTTGGGGATCCCAGGAGTACCCATCTATGGGTACCCATGGATCCTACATCATCCCAGAAGGTCCCATGGGTGTCTGGGGATACAAGGAGCTCCTGTGGGTTCTTGGGGGGTTCCTAGGAGGTCCCATGGATCCCAGGGGCCCTTGGAGGGGTTCCAGGAGGTCCCATGGGTGTCTGGGGATACAAGGAGGTCCTATGGGTTCTTGGGGGTTCCTAGGAGGTCCCATGGATCCCAGGGGTCCTTGGGGGGTGTCCCAGGAGGTCCCATGGGTGTTTGGGGTCCCAGGGGGTCCCGTGGGCGCCTCACCGGCGGCGAGCAGGCGGTGGACGCGCAGGTAGCTGATGGTGAGGCGCATGATGGAGGCCTTGTCCAGGTGGGCGCTGACGCCGCGGGCGAAGGGCAGCGTGTGGGCCAGCTGGTAGAACACCTCGGCCTCGCGGCTGCGCCGGCACCGCGCCGCGTCCCGGGAGCGCTCCTTCCGCAGCTCCGGCGTCGACCTGCCGGCACCCACACGGCACCCATGGGGCACCCACACGGCACCCTGGGGCACACACAGCACCCATGGGGCACACACAGCACCCATGGGGCACCCATGGGGCACACACAGTAACCACACAGCACCCTGGGGCACCCACACGGCACCCACACAGCACCCACATGGCATCCTGGGGCACACACAGCACCCATGGGGCACACACAGCACCCACATGGCACCCTGGGGCACCCACACGGCACCCTGGGGCACACACAGCACCCATGGGGCACCCACACGGCACCCTGGGGCACCCACACGGCACCCACACAGCACCCACATGGCATCCTGGGGCACACACAGCACCCATGGGGCACACACAGCACCCACATGGCACCCTGGGGCACCCACACGGCACCCTGGGGCACACACAGCACCCATGGGGCACCCACACGGCGCCCTGGGGCACACACACAGCACCCTGGGGCACCCACACGGCGCCCTGGGGCACACACAGCACCCTGGGGCACACACAGCACCCACATGGCATCCTGGGGCACACACACGGCACCCATGGGGCACCCACACGGCACCCTGGGGCACACACAGCACCCACAAGGCACCATGGGGCACCCACACGGCACCCATGGGGCACATACAGCACCCACATGGCATCCTGGGGCACACACACGCACGCACAGCACCCATGGGGCACACACAGCACACACAGCACCCATGGGGCACACACAGCACCCACATCAGCACCCACGCACCTGGGGCACCACACACGGCACCCATGGGGCACACACACAGCACCCACCCACATGGCATCCTGGGGCACACACACGGCACCCTGGGGCACACACAGCACCCATGGGGCACACACAGCACCCACACAGCACCCATGGGGCACCCACACGGCACCCTGGGGCACACACAGCACCCTGGGGCACACACAGCACCCACACGGCACCCTGGGGCACCCACACGGCACCCTGGGGCACACACAGCACCCACACGGCACCCTGGGGCACACACAGCACCCACACAGCACCCACATGGCATCCTGGGGCACACACAGCACACATGGGGCACACACAGCGCCCACACAGCACCCATGGGGCACCCACACGGCACCCTGGGGCACACACAGCACCCACACACAGCACCCACACGGCACCCTGGGGCACACACAGCACCCTGGGGCACACACAGCACCCACACGGCACCCTGGGGCACACACAGCACCCATGGGGCACACACAGCACCCACACGGCACCCTGGGGCACACACAGCACCCATGGGGCACACACAGCACCCACACGGCACCCTGGGGCACACACAGCACCCACGTGGCACACACAGCACCCACACGGCACCCTGGGGCACACACAGCACCCACACGGCACCCTGGGGCACACACGGCACCCTGGGGCACACACAGCACCCACACGGCACCCTGGGGCACACACAGCACCCACGTGGCACACACAGCACCCACACGGCACCCTGGGGCACACACAGCACCCACACGGCACCCTGGGGCACCCACATGGCACTCTGGGGCACACACAGCACCCACACGGCACCCTGGGGCACACACAGCACCCATGGGGCACCCTGGGGCACACACAGCACCCATGGGGCACCCATGGGGCACACTCAGCACCCATATGGCACCCTGGGGCACACACAGCACCCATGGGGCACACACAGCACCCACACGGCACCCTGGGGCACACACAGCACCCATGGGGCACACACAGCACCCACACGGCACCCTGGGGCACACACAGCACCCATGGGGCACACACAGCACCCACATGGCACCCTGGGGCACCCACACGGCACCCTGGGGCACACACAGCACCCATGGGGCACACACGGCACCCACACGGCACCCTGGGGCACACACAGAACACACAGGGCACCCTGGGGCACACACAGCATGTCCCAGGTGTGTCCCAGGCGTGTCCCATTCATGTCCCATGCATGTCCCATGTGTCCCCTGCATTTCCCATGCGTGTCCCAGGCATGTCCCACGTGTGTCCCAGGCATGTCCCAGGCGTGTCCTGTGTGTGTCCCAGGCGTGTCCCATTCATGTCCCATGCATGTCCCATGTGTCCCCTGCGTTTCCCATGCGTGTCCCAGGCATGTCCCACGTGTGTCCCAGGCATGTCCCAGGCGTGTCCTGTGTGTGTCCCATGCATATCCCATGCATGCCCCATGCGTGTCGCAGGCATGTCCCAGGTATATCCCATGTGTGTCCCAGCCATATCCCACATGTGTCCCAGACATGTCCCATGTGCGTCCCATGTGTGTCGCAGGCATGTCCCATGCATGTCCCAGGCATGTCCCATGCGTGTCCCATGCGTGTCCCATGTGTGTCCCATGCGTGTCCCATGCGTGTCCCATGTGTGTCCCATGCGTGTCCCAGGTGTGTCCCATGCATGCTCCCATGCGTGTCCCATGCATGTGTCCCATGCTGTGTGTCCCATGCGTGTCCCAGGCGGGTCCCATGCGTGTCCCATGAGTGTCCCACGCGTGTCCCATGTGTCCCACATGTCCCATGTGTCCCACGCATGTCCCATGTATCCCATTCATGTCCCATGCATGTCCCATGCGTCCCATGCGTGTTGCAGGTGTGTCCCATGCGTGTCCCATTCATGTCCCACGCATGTCGCATGTGTCTCATGTGTCCCACGTGTCCCAGGCATGTCCCAGGCATGTCCCATGTGCCATGCATGTCCCATGTGTCCCACACGTGTCCCATGTGTGCCCCAGGCATGTCCCACGTGTGTCCCATTCATGTCCCATGTGTGTCGCATGTGTGTCCCATTCATGTCACAGGCGTGTCCCATTCATGTCCCATGTGTGTCCCATGTGTCCCATGCGTGTCCCAGGCATGTCCCAGACATGACCTATGCGTGTCCCATGCGTGTCCCATGTGTGTCCCATGCGTGTCCCACATATATCCCACATGTGTCCCATTCGTGTCCCATGCATGTCCCATGCGTGTAGCAGGCACGTCCCAGACATGTCCCATGTGTGTCCCATGCATGTAGCAGGCATGTCCCATGCGTGTCCCATGCATGTAGCAGGCATGTCCCAGGCGTGTCCCATCTGTGTCCCATGCGTGTCCCATGTGTGTCCCATGCGTGTCCCAGACATGTCCGATGTGTGTCTCATTCATGTCCCAGGCGTGTCCCACGTGTGTCCCATGCATATCCCATGCATGTCCCATGCGTGTCCCAGGCGTGTCCCATTCATGTCCCATGCGTGTCCCATGTGTGTCCCATGCATGCCCCATGCGTGTCCCATGTGTGTCCCAGGCGTGTCCCATGAGTGTCCCATGCGTGTCCCACGCATGTCCCATGTGTCCTATGTGTCCCATGCGTGTCCCATGCGTGTCCCATGTGTCCCATGTGTGTCCCATTCATGTCCCAGGCGTGTCCCATGCGTGTCCCATTCCATGTCCCAGACATGACCCATGTATGTCCCAGGCGTGTCCCATTCATGTCCCATGCATGTCCCATGCGTGTCCCATGCATGTCCCATGCATGTCCCATGTGTGTCCCATGTGTGTCCCATGCATGCCCCATGCGTGTCCCATGTGTGTCCCATGCGTGTCCCATGCGTGTCCCATGCGTGTCCCATGTGTGTCCCACGTGTGTCCCACGCGTGTCCCATGCATGCCCCATGCGTGTCCCATGTGTGTCCCATGCATGTCCCATGCATGTCCCATGCGTGTCCCATGCATGCCCCATGCGTGTCCCATGTGTGTCCCATGCATGTCCCATTCATGTCCCATGCGTGTCCCATTCATGTCCCAGGTGTGTCCCAAGCGTGTCCCATTCCTGTCCCATTCATGTCCCATTCATGTCCCACGCTCGTGCACACGTGTGGGTGCCCCGGTGCCGCCCCCTCCCCCCCCCCCCGCCTCGCGCTGCGTGTGCCGCGTGCGCTGCGTGTCGGCGCCGGGACGGGCTGTTCCTGGCGCGGTGCCAGGGGGCCGCAGCCGGGGGGGGGGGGGGGACCCGACGGGGGCGGGGGGCTGGGGGGGGCCGACGGGGGCGGGGCTATGCTAATGAGGGGTAATGTATGCAAGGGGGAGGTGGGGCTGGTGAGGCACTGGGGGGACTAGGAGCAGTACTGGGTACTAACTGGGACTGACACTGGGGAAACTGGGGCTCAGACTGGGACCAGCACTGGGGAAAGTGGGGCCCAGACTGGGACCGACACTGGGGAAACTGGGGCTCAGACTGGGACCGACACTGGGGAAACTGGGACTCGGACTGGGACCAGCACTGGGAGGAACCAGGCTCTGGCTGGGACCAGTACCAGGCTCTAACTGGGACTGGCAGTGGGGGAACTGGGAGGAACTGGGCTCGGACTGGGACCAGCACTGGGGAAACTGGGGCTCAGACTGGGACCAGCACTGGGAGGAACCAGGCTCTGGCTGGGACCAGTACCAGGCTCTAACTGGGACTGGCAGAGGGGGAACTGGGAGGAACTGGGTTCGGACTGGGACCAGCACTGGGAGGAACCAGGCTCTGGCTGGGACCAGTACCAGGCTCTAACTGGGACTGGCAGTGGGGGAACTGGGAGGAACTGGGTTCGGACTGGGACCAGCAATGGGAGGAACCAGGCTCTGACTGGGACCAGTACCAGGCTCTAACTGGGACTGGCAGTGGGGGAACTGGGAGGAACTGGGTTCAGACTGGGACCAGCACTGGGAGGAATCAGGCTCTGACTGGGACCAGTACCAGGCTCTAACTGGGACTGGCAGTGGGGGAACTGGGAGGAACTGGGCTCAGACTGGGACCAGCACTGGGAGGAACCAGGCTCTGGCTGGGACCAGTACCAGGCTCTAACTGGGACTGGCAGTGGGGGAACTGGGAGGAACTAGGCTCGGACTGGGACCAGCACTGGGAGGAACCAGGCTCTGGCTGGGACCAGTACCAGGCTCTAACTGGGACTGGCAGTGGGGGAACTGGGAGGAACTGGGCTCGGACTGGGAACAGTACTGGGCACTAACTGGGACTGGCAGCAGGGAAACTGGGAGGAACCAGGCTCTGACTGGGACCAGTAACAGGTACTAACTGGGACTGGCACTGGGAGAACTGGGAGGAACTGGACTTGAACTGGGAGCAGTGCAGGGCACTAACTCGGACTGGCAGCAGAGGAAGCACTGGGTGAACTGGGAGGAACTGGGCTCTGACTGGGAGCAGGCCCCTGTGCTGGGGGGAGGGTGTGGGGGGGTACCCAGGGGTCATGGCCCCCCCATCACACTCTGTCTGGGAGGGGTCTGGGGGGGATTTGGGGGGGGGGGATCAGGGTGTCTCATCACACTGCCCCCCCCCCCCCCAGCCCCCCCCCCCGTGGTGCTGGCAGGAGCCTCGTGCTGCTGCCGCGTGGCTCACACGAGGACACCCCACGATGCACGAGGACACTTTGGGGGGGGGGGCACAAGGACACCCCCAAATCACACGAGGACACACGTGGCCACCCCCCCCACGCCACCCCCCCCCCAAAACCCACACCCTTCCCCAAGAGCTCCCCCCACCCCCTCCTCCCATTTGGAGGGGCTGGACACACACCCCTCCCCCGGGCCTGATCCTGACCCTCCCCCCAAAGGGGCCCGATCCTGAGCCCCTCCCCCACCCCCCAGGACCACCAAAGGAGCTCTCCCTCCCCAGAGCGGGGGGGGGGGAGGAATCATGACCCCCTCCTGGGCCCCTCCCCCTCCCCAGACGGTCCCTTATCCTGGGACCCCCCCCCCAAAATACCACATCCTGCCCCCCCGGGGTCCTTGTCCTGGGACCACCCCCCAAAAGACCACATCCTGCCCCCCCGGGGTCCTTGTCCCGGGACCCCCCCCCCAAAATACCACATCCTGCCCCCCCCCCGGGGTCCTTGTCCTGGGACCACCCCCCAAACACCACATCCTGCCCCCCTGGGGTCCTTGTCCCAGGACCGCCCCCCAAAAGACCATACCCTGCCCCCCCCCGGGGTCCTTGTCCCGGGACCCCCCCCAAAATACCACATCCTGCCCCCCTCCGGGGTCCTTGTCCCAGGACCGCCCCCCAAAAGACCATACCCTGCCCCCCCCGGGGTCCTTGTCCCGGGACCCCCCCCCCAAAAGACCATACCCTGCCCCCCCGGGGTCCTCGTCCCGGGACCCCCCCCCCAAAAGACCACATCCTGCCCCCCTCGGGGTCCTTGTCCCGGGACCGCCCCCCAAAAGACCATACCCTGCCCCCCCCGGGGTCCTTGTCCCGGGACCCCCCCCCCAAAAGACCATACCCTGCCCCCCCCGGGGTCCTTGTCCCGGGACCCCCCCCCCAAAAGACCATACCCTGCCCCCCCCGGGGTCCTCGTCCCGGGACCCCCCCCAAAAGACCATACCCTGCCCCCCCGGGGTCCTTGTCCCGGGACCGCCCCCCAAAAGACCATACCCTGCCCCCCCCGGGGTCCTTGTCCCGGGACCCCCCCCCCAAAAGACCATACCCTGCCCCCCCCCCGGGGTCCTTGTCCCGGGACCCCCCCCAAAAGACCATACCCTGCCCCACCCCCCCCGGGGGACCCCACCACGGGTCCCCCCCCGGATACCGGATCCTGACACACCCCCCGGAGACCGGACACCCCCCCCCCAAGTGTGACCGGACCCCACCCCCCTCCCGCCCTGGAACCCCCAACTCCGGGGGGCTCTTGCCGTGCCCTGCCCCGCCCCCAGCCCCCCCCCCCCAGCCCCCTACCTCGCCCCGGGCCGCCCGTCCATGGCCGCCGCCGCCGCCGCCCTCTGCGCGCCCGCACCCACCGCGCCGAGCCCCCTCCCCGGACACGCCCCCTCCCGGCCACGCCCCCTCGGCCACGCCCCCTCGGCCGCCGGCCAAAGCCCCCAGCCCCGGCCACGCCTCCTCCACCAAGGCCACGCCCCCCGTTGGCCGCGGGCCAAGGCTACCCCAGACCACGCCCCTTCCTCCCAGGCCACGCCCCCAGTTGGTCGTCAGCCAGACCCTTAGGCCACGCCCCCATTGGTCCCTGGCCAAGACCACGTGGGGCCACGCCCCTTCCTCCCAGACCACGCCCCCACTTGGCCACCGGCTAAATGACCTCTAGGCCACGCCCCCTAGGCCACGCCCCCAGCTGGCCATCGGCCAAACCCCCTTCCCCAGGCCACGCCCCTTCCCCCAGGCCACACCTCTCCGTTGGCCGCAGGCCAAACCCCCTCCCCCTCGGCCGCGCCCCCAGCTGGCCATCGGCCAAAGTCCCCAGCCCCCCAGGCCACGCCCCTCCCCTCGGCCACGCCCCCAGCTGGCCACCCGCCAAAACCCCCAGCCCCCCCGTCCACGCCCCCTCAGTCTTTAGCCACGCCCCTGGCCAGCGGCCAAGCTCCCATTGGCCCCCTGCCAAGCACCGACAAGGCCACGCCCACCTAAGGCAAGGCCACGCCCACTACTGGGCCACGCCCCGTTTCGGCATCCTGCCAAAAGCCACGCCCCCTTGCGTTTTAGCCCCGCCCACTGCGCGGGGTGATGGGGGGGGCTGGGACCCCCTATGGGAATTGGGGGGAGAGATTTGGGGGGCTGGGACCCCCTATGGGAATTGGGGGGAGGGATTTGGGGGGCTGGGACCCCCTATGGGAATTGGGGGGGTTGTGATTTGGGGGGGCTGGGACCCCCTATGGGAATTGGGGGGAGTGATTTGGGGGGGCTGGGACCCCTATGGGAATTGGGGGGGGTGATTTGGGGGGGGCTGGGACCCCCCATGGGAATTGGGGGGGAGGGATTTGGGGGGGGGCTGGGACCCCCTATGGGAATTGGGGGGAGGGATTTGGGGGGCTGGGACCCCTATGGGAATTGGGGGGGAGGGATTTGGGGGGCTGGGACCCCCTATGGGAATTGGGGGGGTTGTGATTTGGGGGGGGGGCTGGGACCCCCTATGGGTATTGGGGGGGGTTTGGGGGGGGTGCAGGGACCCCCTATGGGAATTGGGGGGGTGTGATTTGGGGGGGCTGGGACCCCCATGGGATTTGGGGGGGGGGGCGTCACCCATGGGTGCTCAAGGGGGGGGGGGTCATGCAGCACCCTGGGTGCTCCTCCGTGCCTGAATGGGGGGCGGGGGGCAGTCAGTTTTAGGGGGGGTGTTGCTGCATTCCCCTGGTGCCCCCGCACCCTCAATGGGCCCATTCACGGGGTCACCCCGTGGGTGGGGGGTGGGGGTGCTGAGTCAGCACATTGCTTCGCTGGGGGGGGGCGCTGGGAAAGGCTGGGGGGGGGGGGAGCACCCTGGCATGGCACCCAGGAGGGGTGCTTTGGGGGGAGGGGGTCCCAGGGGTGTTATTGGGGCTCCTGGGGTGCTATTGGGGGTCCCAGGGGTGCTATTGGGGGAGGTCCCTGGGGTGCTATGAGAGTCCTGGGGGTGTAATTGGGGGTCCTGGGGTCTTATTGGGGGTCCTGGGGATGTTATTGGGCATCCTGGGGTGCTATTGGGGGTCCCAGGGGTGCTATTGGGGGTCCTGTGGGTGTTATTGGGGGTCCTGGGGTCTTACTGGGGGTCCTGGGGATGTTATTGGGGGTCCTGGGGTCTTATTGGGGGTCCCAGGGGTGCTATAAGGGGTCCTAGGGGTGCTATGAGGGTCCTAGGGGTGTTATTGGGGGTCCCGGGGGTGCTGTGGGGGTCCTGGGGGTGCTATGAGGGTCCCAGGGGTGCTATTTGGGGTCCCAGAGGTGCTATTGGGGTCCCAGAGGTGTTATTGGGGTCTCCTGGAGGAAACCCCCTTGCCACCCCCAAACCCCCTGCCCCCCAAACTCCCTTGCACCCCCTGCACCCCCTCACACCCCCTCATCCCTCCAAACCCCCCTGTACCCCCAAACTCCCTCGCACCCCTGCACCCCCCTGCACCCCCAAACCCCCCTGCACCCCCAAACTCCCCTGCACCCAAAACCCCCTTGCACCCCCAACCCCCCTGCACCCCCAAACTCCCCTGCACCCCCAAACCCCCCAAACCCCTTCACACCCCCTTGCAACCCCAAACACCCCTGCACCCCTTTACACCCCCAAATCCCCTCATCCCCTCAAACCCCCCTGCACCCCCAAACCCCCCTGCAACCCCAACCGCCCTCACATCCCCCCTCACGTCCCCCTGCACCCCCAAACCCCCTGCAACCCCACCCCCCCACATACCCCTGCACCCCCAAACCCCCTGCACCCCCAAACCCCCTGCAACCCCACCCCCGCCTCACATCCCCCCTCACATCCCCCTGCACCCCCAAACCCCCCTGCACCCCCAACCGCCCCTCACATCCCCCTGCACCCCCAAAACCCCCTGCACCCCCAACCCCCCCTCACATCCCCCTGCACCCCCAAAACCCCCTGCAACCCCAACCCCCCTCACATCCCCCCTCACATCCCCCTGCACCCCCAAACCCCCCTGCACCCCCAACCGCCCCTCACATCCCCCTGCACCCCCAAAACCCCCTGCACCCCCAACCCCCCCTCACATCCCCCTGCACCCCCAAAACCCCCTGCAACCCCAACCCCCCTCACATCCCCCCTCACATCCCCCTGCACCCCCAAAACCCCCTGCACCCCCAACCGCCCCTCACATCCCCCTGCACCCCCAAAACCCCCTGCAACCCCACCCCCGCCTCACATTCCCCCCCTCACATCCCCCTGCACCCCCAAAACCCCCTGCAACCCCAAACCCCCCTCACATCCCCCAAACCCCCAAACCCCCCTGCACCCCCAACCGCCCCTCACATCCCCCCCTCACATCCCCCTGCACCCCCAAACCCCCCTGCACCCCCAACCGCCCCTCACATCCCCCCTCACATCCCCCTGCACCCCCAAACCCCCCTGCACCCCAAACCCCCCTCACATCCCCCTGCACCCCCAAACCCCCTGCACCCCCAAACCCCCCTGCACCCCAAACCCCCCCTCACATCCCCCTGCACCCCCAAACCCCCTGCACCCCCAAACCCCCCTGCACCTGTGTCCCACGCTGGACAGACCCAGGGAAGGGGTGGGGGGGGCACAGGACGTGCCCCTCACTCTACCCCCCTCCCCCCCCCCCAACCTCCCCCCGCCCCCCAAATCCCTCCCCCCCCGGGACTTTCTGCTGAGTCTCCCAAATTCCAGGAATTCCCTTGGGGTGCTGGGTGGGGGGAGGGGGAGGCACCCCAAACAAGGGCTCCCCTTGTCCCTGGGGGTGTGGGATGGGCACCTGGGGGGGCTGGGGGGGGGACTGTTGGGGTCCCCCCCATCCTGGGCACAACCAGTTCCCAGCGGAGCGTCGGAGAGGGAAGGAGGCAGGAGGTGGGGGGAGGGGGGGCACCCCAAAAATAGCCCTGTAGGGAGGTTTTGGGGTGTAGAGGGGGAAAGGGGTTGGGGGGGGGGGAGTGGGGTGTGGGGGGGGGAGATGGGGGTCTGGGGGGGGGGAGGGGTATAAAGGGGGGAAATGGGGGGGAAGGGTGGGAAAATGGGGGGGGAACCCCAAAAATGCCAGCAGGGAGATTTTGGGGTGTAGGGGGGAAGGGGGTGTAGGGGAGGAAATGGGGGTCTGGGAGGGGGAGATGGGGTGGGGGGAAAATTGGGGGGAAGGGGGAGGGGGAGAAGGGGGTGTAAGGGGGAGAGGAAATAGGGTGTGGGGGGGGGGCACCCTAAAAAATCCCAGCAGGGAGGTTTTGGGGTGTAGGGGGGGATTGGGGTGTAGGGGGGAAATGGGGGGGCACCCCAAAAATCCCAGCAGGGAGGTTTTGGGGTGTGGGGGGGAATTGGGGTGTAGGGGGGGAAATGGGGGGGAAGGGGGGAAAATGGGGGGGAAGATGGGGGTGTAAGGCGGAGTAAATGGGGGGGGGCACCCCAAAAAATCCCAGCAGGGAGGTTTTGGGGTGTAGAGGGGGAATTGGGGTGTAGGGGGGGAAGGGGGGAAAATGGGGGCGGGAAGATGGGGGTGTAAGGGGGAGGAAATGGGGGGGCACCCCAAAAATCCCAGCAGGGAGGTTTTCGGGGGTGTGGAGGGGAAATGGGGGGGGGGAATGGGGGTGTAGGGGGGGAAGACCCCCTGCAGATGTGGGGCAGGGGGTGAGTGGGGGGACGACTGTGATGGGATGGCTGGGGGGGGGGGGGAGTCTAAAACAGGGGTGGGGGAGTGGGGGGGCTGTTCCCCCTTTTTTACAGCACCCCAAATTGCTAGAGCTGCCTGTGCCCCCCCCCCAGGACTCCAGTGACACCCCCTCCCCCCCCCCAAAAAGGAGGGGGACCCCCCCCATCCCCATGGAGGTGAGAGGGGAGGGCCAAACCCTCCCAAATCCCACCCCCTCTCCCCATCCCACCCCCCCATCCCCACCCCCACCCCCCAAAACCCCCCCAACTCTGTTCCCCAGGACCCAGAGCTGGTGGAGACGGCGCCCGAGGCCGGGGTGACGGGCATCACCGTGGCCAGGGACCCCCAGGGGCTCTACATCGCCAGGGCCCCCAAATCCCTGCGGGCCCATCAAGGTAACGGGGTGGGGGGGGGCACCCCCATCCCTAAAACCCACCTGGGACCCCCACCCATCCCCAAAACCCCCTGGGACCCCCCCCCCATCCCCAAAACCCACCTGGGACCCCCACCCATCCTCAAAACCCCCTGGGATTGGGGGAACAGGACCCCCCCAATCCCCAAAACGCACCTGGGACCCCCACCCATCCTCAAAACCCCCTGGGATTGGGGGGACAGAACCCCCCCAATCCCCAAAACCCCCCTGGATTGGGGACACAGGACCCCCCCATCCTCAAAACCCACCTGGGACCCCCATCCATCCTCAAAACCCCCTGGGATTGGGGGGACAGGACCCCCCCAAACCCACCCTGGATTGGGGGGACAGGACCCCCCCAATTCCCAAAACCCACCTGGATTGGGGGGACAGGACCCCCCCGCATCCCCAAAACCCACCTGGGACCCCTACCCATCCCCGAACCCCCAGGATTGGGGGGACAGGACCCCCACATCCCCAAAACCCACCTGGATTGGGGGACCCCCATCCCAAACCCCCCTGGATCGGGGGTACAGGAACCCTCATCCCCAAAACCCCCCTGGATTGGGGACACAGGACCCCCCAATCCCCAACCCCCCCTGGATTGGGGGAACAGGACCCCCACCCATCCCCAAAACCCCCTGGGATTGGGGGAACAGGACACCCCAATCCCCAAAACCCCCTGGATTGGAGGAGGGAGTTACCCCCCATCCTAAATCCCCCCTGGATCTGGGGTACAGGAACCCTCATCCCCAAAACCCCCCTGGATTTGGGACATGGGACCCCCCAATCCCTAAACCCCCCTGGATTGGGGGAGGGGGTGACCCCCCCATCCCCAAAACTCATCTGGACTGGGGGGAGGGGACCCCCCCATTCCTAAAACCCATCTGGATTGAGGGGGGACCCCCAAAGCCCACCTGGATGGGGGGGACGGGATGGGACCCCCATCCCCAACCCCCCCAGGATTGGGGGGATAGGGGTGTGACACTTGGGGTGCTCCCCCTCTGCCCCCCCTCCCCCCAGGTGACCAGCTGCTGGGGGCCCGGGTGTTCTTCGAGGGGGCCCCCCCGAGGCGGTGACGCAGGTGCTGGAGGGGGCCAGGGCTTTTCGGGTGTCCCTCTGCCTCCGGCGCCGGACGTCGGGGACCCGCAGCCCCCCGGGGACCCCAGGGGTGGGGGGCACCCAGGGAAGGTGGCCAGGCTGGTGGGTGCCCAGGGATGGGGGAGGGGGGAGTTGGGGGGAGGGGGGTGTTGATGACGGAGGGGAAGGGGGTGGGTTTGGGGGGATCCCTATGGGTGGGGTACACAGGTTGGGGGGGGTCCCTATGGATGCAGGATGCTGGGGGGGGGATCACTATGGGTGCAGGGCAGGGGGATGGGGTGGGTTTGGGGGTCCCTGTGGGTGGGGACAGGGGGTGGGATGCTGGGGGGGGGGGCTGTGGATGGGGGGAGGATGCTGGTGGTTTGGGGGGGGGGTCCCTCTGGGTGCAGGACAGGGGGGTGGGATGTGGGATGGGATGGGGGGAATGCTGGGGGGGGGGGCTGTGGATGGGGGGAGGATGCTGGTGGTTTGGGGGTGTCCCTAGGGATGCAGGACAGGGGGGTGGGATGCTGGGGGGGTCCTTAGGATGCGGGATGGGAGGGGAGGGAATGCTGGGGGGGGCTATGGATGGAGGAGGGAGGATGCTGGTGGTTTGGGGGGGGTCCCTAGGGATGCAGGACAGGGGGTGGGATGCTGGGGGGGGGGGGCTGTGGATGGGGGGAGGATGCTGGTGGTTTGGGGGGGTCCCTAGGGATGCAGGACAGGGGGTGGGATGCTGGGGGGTCCTTAGGATGCGGGATGGGAGCGGGGGGGAGTGCTGGGGGGGGGCTATGGATGGAGGAGGGAGGATGCTGGTAGTTTGGGGGGGGTCCCTAGGGATGCAGGACAGGGGGTGGGATGCTGGGGGGGGGGGGCTGTGGATGGGGGGAGGATGCTGGTGGTTTGGGGGGGGTCCCTAGGGATGCAGGACAGGGGGTGGGATGCTGGGGGGGTCCTTAGGATGCGGGATGGGAGCGGGGGGGAGTGCTGGGGGGGGGCTATGGATGGAGGAGGGAGGATGCTGGTAGTTTGGGGGGGTCCCTAGGGATGCAGGACAGGGGGTGGGATGCTGGGGGGGGGGGGCTGTGGATGGGGGGAGGATGCTGGTGGTTTGGGGGGGGTCCCTAGGGATGCAGGACAAGGGGGTGGGATGCTGGGGGGGGGGGGCTGTGGATGGGGGGAGGATGCTGGTGGTTTGGGGGGGGTCCCTAGGGATGCAGGACAAGGGGGTGGGATGCTGGGGGGGTCCTTAGGATGCGGGATGGGAGCGGGGCGGGGGGAGTGCTGGGGGGGGGCTATGGATGGAGGAGGGAGGATGCTGGTAGTTTGGGGGGGGTCCCTAGGGATGCAGGACAGGGGTGGGATGCTGGGGGGGGGCTATGGATGCACCCTGGGGTGGGGGGTGGGGGGAGAGGATGCAGCACCCTGGTGGGCTCCTCCTGGGTGCCCACCAGTGCGTGCTGGGTGCCATCTCCCATCTCCCCCCTCCCCAACCCCCCCCTTTTTCACACCCCCCCCACCTCCTTCTCCAGACCATCCCCATCCTGACCCCCTCCTCCAAACCCCCCCCCAGCCTCAGCCCCGGCCAGCGCATCCCCCTCCCCACCCAGCACCGTGGCGGTGGAACTGGTCCTCCCCAAGCTCCCCAAACTGGTGAAGGGTCCCAGCGCTGCCCAACCAGCACCGGCACCGGGACTGGGACCAGTACCAGCACTGGGAGCGATGATGGAGCCCAAGCGAGCGCGTCCGGCCCCCCCCGGTTAACGGTGAAGGACGCGGCGGCCGCCGGTAGAACCGCCACGCTCGAGGAGCCACCAGTGAAACCAGAGCGTCCCAGTACCGACCTCGAGGGTCCGGTGGGTCCCAGCTCCCGGTTCCCCAGCGTGGAGGTGTCAGCACCCAAATTTACCCTGGGGTTGAGCCCCCCCAGGCTGTTCCCCCCCCCCAAAGGAGCCGGTGGTGCGGTTACCGCGGGTGGAGGTGGCGGTGCCGGTGTTGCCGCTACCGGAGGTGAGCGTGAGTCACCCCCCAGGGGTGGGGGACACCCCCAAGAGCACCCAGAAGCCACCCAAACCTAAGGGTGAGGAAGGGGATGGCGGGGTGGGAGGGGGTCTCGGCGCCATCCGCGTGCCCTCCATCGCCATCGCCGCCCCCAGCGCCGCCGTGGAACTGGTCCCAGTTAAAGAGGAGCCGCCGCGGTCGCGGTCGGAGTCGCCGGTGATCCGGAGCTTCCCGGTGCCTGGAATTCCTTCCATCGGCATCGCGGCGCCGCGGGTGGAGGTGGGTTTGGCTTTCCCTCTGGAGGAGGCCGTGATGACGTCAGAGGTGACGTCAGAGGTGACGTCAAGGTTCACCAAAGGGCTCCGGAAGCTCAGCCTGGAGTTGGAGCCTACGGAGGTGGAGGTCACCCCACCACCGCCACCACCACCACCACCACCGGCGGCACCGCCGGCGCTGAGGGGCAAAGCCAGACCCCCCAAATTCACCCTGCCACAGGTTGGCTTGGCCATCGCCAAGCTCAGGATGGGGGGACGACACTGGGTGCCCCCCAGAATCCGGAGGGGCGGGTGCACCGGCGTCACCCGGGGTGGGTGCCACAGGTGCCGTGGGCGCGGTGTTGGGGACAGTCGGCGGTGGGGTGAAGCTGAAGGTGCCTAAATTATCCCTGGGGCCTTTTGGGGTCAAGGAGGGGACCAGCCAGGGGGGTGTCCGGGGTGCTGGGGGGAAGCAGCTGGGAACCGGGGGGACGGGAGGTCACCCCAGGTGGTGGGTAGAAGAGGAGACCCCCAGGACCCCCCTTTTCGGGTGCCCCAGGTGGGGATCGAGCTGCCTGTGGGGAGCAGATGGGGCACTGGGTGGGACCTGGGGGGTGGCGGGGTGAAGCTGTTAAAATTTGGGGGGTCCAGCCCCGATATCCGCAGCGGGGGGACCCCAAAGTGCTCCGGCGCCGCGGGGGAGCGCCGAGAGCTTGAGCATCGGGAGGGTGGGATGGAAAGTTCCGGAAGCTCCCGGCACGGTGTGGTCCAAGCTGAAACCAAAAGGGGGGTGGGTGAAGAGGGGGTACAGCTGTCACCCCACCACCACTTCACCATCCCAACCCTGGGCTTCACCGCGCCGCGGAAACAACCAGAGGAGCCCAGAGGTTGGAAGGTGCCGGTGTTGGAGCTGGCACCCCCTGGGGTGGGGTGGGTGGATGAGGATGAGGGGCTGGAGACCACCAAGAAGGCCCCACCCTTGGGACACCAGCCGAAGGGGAAGGCGCCCAAATTCGGCCCTGGGTTCAACTGGGAAGGCGCTGGGAGGGGGAGGATGGGCGGGGTGAGGAAGGCCGTGTGGGTGTTGGTGAAGGCCAAGGAGAAAGGGGGTGAGAAGAGGGTGGTGGGACCCCATCCTCACCTCAACGGGGGGAGGAAGGCAAAGCCCGGCGCCGGCGGTGGGTCCCCAGGGTGGGTTTTACTTTGGGGGGGTCCCCAGCTGCCCCCCTGTTCCCCAAGCCAAGGTGGGGAAACTGAGGTTCCCCCAGGTTGAGCTGTCCCCAGGTGACCTCGAATTCAACCCCCAACCAGAGACAGGGACACAAGGCACCCCGGCCTTCAATTTGGGGGGATTGGGAGGGAGGGGACCCCAAAATTCCAGCTGCCTAAAGTGGTGCTGAGCCCCCAACCCTGCAGCGAGCAGTGAACCCCCCAACCCCCCCAAGCCCCACACCTTGACCATGGGGGGGTCTTTGGGGAAACCCCTGAAGCATGATGGGGTGGTGGAGCTCACCCAGACCCCCCCACAACCCCCCTGCACCCCAAAATAACCCTAATCCACCTTACTTTTTGGGGGGGTTGAAGCTTTTGGGCCTGTTTTCCAGATGTTACTATTAACTGGGGGGTGGGGGGGCACCCTGAGACCCCCCCTCGCTCTCAGCTTGGCTGCAATAAACGTTAACCCCCAAAAAGGCACCCCAAAAGTCTGGGGGGAGGGTTGGGGGGGCTGGGAGGGGGTTTGAGGGGGTGAGGATGGGTTTGGGGTGACCAGGGATCTTTTGGGGGAGTGGGGGGGCTAGGCACCCTTCATGGGGGGCTGAGCACCCATTGCAGGGGGCCAAGCACCCAATATGGGGGGGCTCTGGGGGGATCTGGGTCCAAGCACCCAATACAGGAGTCTGGGGTCTGAGCACCCTCCATGGGGGGGTCTGAGCACCCATTATGGGGGGTTCTGGGGTGATCTGGGGTCTGAGCACCCAGTATTGGCCAGGGGTCTGAGCACCCATTATTGGGGGGCTGAGCACCCATTGCAGGGGGCCAAGCACCCAATATGGGGGGGCTCTGGGGGGATCTGGGTCCAAGCACCCAATACAGGAGTCTGGGGTCGGAGCACCCACCATGGGGGGGGTCTGAGCACCCATTATGGGGGGCTCTGGGGTGATCTGGGTCCAAGCACCCAATACAGGAGTCTGGGGTCTGAGCACCCACAATGGGGGGGTCTGAGCACCCATTATGGGGGGCTCTGGGGGGATATGGGTCCAAGCACCCAATACAGGAGTCTGGGGTCTGAGCACCCACTATGGGGGGTCTGAGCACCCATTATGGGGGGTTCTGGGGTGATCTGGGTCCAAGCACCCAATACAGGAGTCTGGGGTCTGAGCACCCACAATGGGGGGGTCTGAGCACCCATTATGGGGGGTTCTGGGGTGATCTGGGGTCTGAGCACCCATTGCAGGGGTCTGAGCACCCATTATTGGGGGGCTGAGCACCCATTGCAGGGGGCCAAGCACCCAATATGGGGGAGCTCTGGGGGGCTCTGGGTCCAAGCACCCAATATAGGGGTCTGGGGTCTGAGCACCCACCATGGGGGGGGTCTGGGGTCTGAGCACCCACCATGGGAGGGGTCTGAGCACCCATTATGGGGGGCTCTGGGGGGATATGGGTCCAAGCACCCAATACAGGAGTCTGGGGTCTGAGCACCCACAATGGGGGGGTCTGAGCACCCATTATGGGGGGTTCTGGGGTGATCTGGGGTCTGAGCACCCATTGCAGGGGTCTGAGCACCCATTGCAGGGGGCCAAGCACCCAATATGGGGGGGCTCTGGGGGGATCTGGGTCCAAGCACCCAATACAGGAGTCTGGGTTCTGAGCACCCACCATGGGGGGGTCTGGGGTCTGAGCACCCACCATGGGAGGGGTCTGAGCACCCATTATGGGGGGCTCTGGGGGGATATGGGTCCAAGCACCCAATACAGGAGTCTGGGGTCTGAGCACCCACAATGGGGGGGTCTGAGCACCCATTATGGGGGGCTCTGGGGGGATATGGGTCCAAGCACCCAATACAGGAGTCTGGGGTCTGAGCACCCACAATGGGGGGGTCTGAGCACCCATTATGGGGGGTTCTGGGGTGATCTGGGTTCTGAGCACCCATTGCAGGGGTCTGAGCACCCATTATTGGGGGGCTGAGCACCCATTGCAGGGGGCCAAGCACCCAATATGGGGAGCTCTGGGGGGATCTGGGTCCAAGCACCCAATATAGGGGTCTGGGGTCTGAGCACCCACCATGGGGGGGGTCTGAGCACCCATTATGGGGGGTTCTGGGGGGATCTGGGTCCAAGCACCCAATACAGGAGTCTGGGGTCTGAGCACCCACAATGGGGGGGTCTGAGCACCCATTATGGGGGGTTCTGGGGTGATCTGGGTCCAAGCACCCAATACAGGAGTCTGGGGTCTGAGCACCCACAATGGGGGGGTCTGAGCACCCATTATGGGGGGTTCTGGGGTGATCTGGGGTCTGAGCACCCATTGCAGGGGTCTGAGCACCCATTGCAGGGGGCCAAGCACCCAATATGGGGGGCTCTGGGGGGATCTGGGTCCAAGCACCCAATACAGGAGTCTGGGTTCTGAGCACCCACCATGGGGGGGTCTGGGGTCTGAGCACCCACCATGGGAGGGGTCTGAGCACCCATTATGGGGGGCTCTGGGGGGATATGGGTCCAAGCACCCAATACAGGAGTCTGGGGTCTGAGCACCCACAATGGGGGGGTCTGAGCACCCATTATGGGGGGCTCTGGGGGGATATGGGTCCAAGCACCCAATACAGGAGTCTGGGGTCTGAGCACCCACAATGGGGGGGTCTGAGCACCCATTATGGGGGGTTCTGGGGTGATCTGGGTTCTGAGCACCCATTGCAGGGGTCTGAGCACCCATTATTGGGGGGCTGAGCACCCATTGCAGGGGGCCAAGCACCCAATATGGGGAGCTCTGGGGGGATCTGGGTCCAAGCACCCAATATAGGGGTCTGGGGTCTGAGCACCCACCATGGGGGGGGGTCTGAGCACCCATTATGGGGGGTTCTGGGGGGATCTGGGTCCAAGCACCCAATACAGGAGTCTGGGGTCTGAGCACCCACAATGGGGGGGTCTGAGCACCCATTATGGGGGGTTCTGGGGTGATCTGGGTCCAAGCACCCAATACAGGAGTCTGGGGTCTGAGCACCCACAATGGGGGGGTCTGAGCACCCATTATGGGGGGTTCTGGGGTGATCTGGGGTCTGAGCACCCATTGCAGGGGTCTGAGCACCCATTGCAGGGGGCCAAGCACCCAATATGGGGGGGCTCTGGGGGGATCTGGGTCCAAGCACCCAATACAGGAGTCTGGGTTCTGAGCACCCACCATGGGGGGGGTCTGGGGTCTGAGCACCCACCATGGGAGGGGTCTGAGCACCCATTATGGGGGGCTCTGGGGGGATATGGGTCCAAGCACCCAATACAGGAGTCTGGGGTCTGAGCACCCACAATGGGGGGGTCTGAGCACCCATTATGGGGGGTTCTGGGGTGATCTGGGTTCTGAGCACCCATTGCAGGGGTCTGAGCACCCATTATTGGGGGGCTGAGCACCCATTGCAGGGGGCCAAGCACCCAATATGGGGAGCTCTGGGGGGATCTGGGTCCAAGCACCCAATATAGGGGTCTGGGGTCTGAGCACCCACCATGGGAGGGGTCTGAGCACCCATTATGGGGGGCTCTGGGGGGATATGGGTCCAAGCACCCAATACAGGAGTCTGGGGTCTGAGCACCCATTATGGGGGGTCTGAGCACCCATTATGGGGGGCTCTGGGGGGAATGTGGCTCCAATCCCCAACCCCGAGGCGGTTGTGCTCTCCTCACCCGCCATGGCGGGCGGGGGGGTGGTCTAAGCAGCCCCTCATTAGCACAACTTCCTGTCCCCCGCCTCGTTAGGCCCCGCGCCGCCCGTCCCTTCCAGGAAGTGACCGTTCTGGTGCAGGAAGAGGATCTGCTCCACCTCGTCCTCAGGCCCCAACGCGGCCCGGCGCCGCTCCAAATCGCTTTCCCCCACCGCCAAGGCCCTTGCGGCCGGCGCGGCGGTAGCGGGGACGGCCAGGTACTTCCGGCTCAACCGCGCTACAGCCGGGAACCGGTGGTGGTTGTTCTTCCACCACCTCAAAGGGTCAAGGCTACGTTTACACAGCGGCTCCACCACGTAGTTCTCCAGCTGCTGGTGGAGCTCCGGCATGTTCTCCGTGGGGTCCTGCCCCAGGAGGACGTCGTAGATGCTCTGCGAGGCGGCGGCGGCGGCGGCGGTGGTGGTGGTGGAGCTTCTCTCCTTAGGCCACGCGCCCACCGCGTCCCCCTCGGCTTTATAATCCGGGTGGGGGTGGTGGAATGGGGTGGGGGGTGGGATTTGGGGGGTGAAGCCCCCCAACAACATGGCCTTCACCCGCCGGTGGAGCTCGCTTCGGGATGAGGGGCTGAGGAACCGCAGCTCCTTGAAGCGGGGATCCAAGAAGGCCGCCATCACCGCCGGGCTTTCCAAGGCCTCTTCCTCATCCGCCAACCCCCAGCGCCGCGTCAGCTCCGCGCCGATGGCGCCCGCCACCTCCGCCATGACGCCGCCGCCGCCGTGTTCTTCCGCCTGCCGGGCGATGGCGGCGCCGATGCCGTGGACGCAAGGGAGGAGGGCGGATACGGAGGCGTTGTGCTCCTCGCGGAGGAAGGCCGCGGCGATCCTCATCGTCCTCGTGAGGCCTACGAGGTCCTGCAAGAGCTTCCACTGATGGTCGGCCAGGCTGGGGATGGCGGGGTTCTCCTCCAAGACGGCCATGATGGCCCACTTGAGCTCCAGGAGGGCCTCACACATGTCCACGGTGCTCATCCAGCGCGACGCCGCGTCCCTCACCAGTTTGAGCTGGGATTTGTTGCCGATGGTTTCCAGTTTGGCCTTCAAGGAGCCAGCGGCTTCGGCGTCGCCTTGGAAGTAGCCAACCAACTCCCGGGCGACGCTCAAGGCTTCCCGAACCGCTTCAACTTCCAACCCAGCTTGAACGGAGAGGTGGAGGTTCCGCGCGGCGCAACCGGAGCGGCTCCAACCGCCGCTTCCTCCCGCCGCCGTCGCGCTCGCCGTGCCGCCGCCATCATGCACCACGCAGAAGACGGCCGCGCCGCGCAGCCCGAACTCAGCCAGGATGGAGGGCAGCTTCTCCTTGAACTCCCCTTCCGCCCCGGCTTGCCGCGTAGGCCGCGTGGCCAGCGCGCAGCGCGCCCGCCGCCATTCCCCGTCGATGAAGTGAGCCGTCACGCTGACGTAGGGTTGGCCGAGCCGGGACAGCCAAAACTCAGCGGTGACGGTGACAGCGGCACCATCGGCCTCCTGGAGGTACCGCTCAACGCGGCGTTTCGCCGCCTCGTATCTCCGGGCCAAGATGGCCGCCAGCCGCGCCGGCGCCGGGAGGGTGAAACCGGGTTCCAAATAAGTGAGGAGCATCCCAAATCCTTTATCCCTCAGCGCGGAGAGCGGGCGCACGTCGCGGAACGCCATCTCCACCGCCAGCTCGGCGATGACGTCACACCTGGCTTCCGCCGCGCCGCCGCCGCCGCCGCCATGACACGAGCCGCTCTCCCGCCATCTTTTCGGGGTGTTTTCCGGCTCCAATCCCACCCCTTGTTCTTCGCGGGGGTGGGTGAAGAGGGCGTCGCGGATGCCGTGCTTCCTCACCAGGTGCTCCCTCATGGTGGTGGTGCTGTTGTGGAAGGAGAGCTGCTTCTTGCAGACGTTGCACTCCACGTAGGTGTCGGCCATCTTGGCGTAGTAATTCCACACCTTGGATTTGCGCCGGTCGACGGGGAGAAGCGCGGAACCTTCCGGGTTCTTCTCCTTCTTCTTCTTGGATCCGGAGGCCAAGATGGCGGCCGGCGGGGGGAAGATGCAGAATCCCAGCGCCGCTGCGTCTGGGGAGGAGGAAGAGGGGAGGAGGAAGAGCGGCGGCGCTGCTGGGAGTCTCCCCGTGGATTTGTAGGCAAGGGGATGGGGATGGGGATGGAGATGGGGATGGGGATGGGATGGAGATGGGATGGGGATGGGGATGGGGATGGGGATGGGGATGGAGATGGGGATGGGGGGATGGGGATGGGATGGGGATGGGGATGGGGATGGGGATGGGATGGGGATGGGATGGGGATGGGGATGGGATGGGGATGGGATGGGGATGGGATGGGGATGGGATGGGGATGGGATGAGATGGGATGGGATGGGATGGGGATGGGATGGGATGGGATGGGGAGGGATGGGGATGGGGATGGGATGGAGATGGGATGGGGATGGGATGGAGATGGGATGGGATGGGGATGGGATGGGGATGGGGATGGGATGGGGATGGGGATGGGGATGGAGATGGGGATGGGGATGGAGATGGGGATGGAGTTTGGATTGGCTGCCCAGAGAGGGGGTGGTTGCCCCGTCCCTGGGGGTGTTCAAGGCCAGGTTGGCTGGGGCCCTGGGCAACCTTGTGTAGCTCCAGGCCTGGAGGTTGGTGGCTCTGCCTGTGGCAGGGGGTTGGAGCTCTGGGACCCTTGGGGTCCCTCCCAACCCAGACCAGGCTGGGATTCTGTGATTGGGATGGGATGGGATGGGGATGGGATGGGGATGGGGATGGGGAGGGGATGGGGATGGGAGGGGATGGGGATGGGGATGGGATGGGGATGGGGATGGGGATGGGATGGGATGGGGATGGGATGGGGATGGGGATTGGGGATGGGATGGGGATGCAGATGGAGGATGGAGGATGGAGGATGGAGTTTGGATTGGCTGCCCAGAGAGGGGGTGGGTGCCCCATCCCTGGGGGTGTTCAAGGCCAGGTTGGCTGGGGCCCTGGGCAACCTTGTGTAGCTCCAGGCCTGGAGGTTGGTGGCCCTGCCTGTGGCAGGGGGTTGGAGCTCTGGGACCCTTGGGGTCCCTCCCAACCCAGCCCAGGTTGGGATTCTGTGATTGGGATGGGATGAGAGGGAATGGGATGGGATGGGATGGGGATGGGGATGGGATGGGGTGGGATGGGGATGGGATGGGGATGGGGATGGGGATGGGGATGGGATGGGATGGGGTGGGGATGGGGATGAGGATGGGGATGAGGATGGGGATGGGGATGGGGATGGGGATGGGATGGGAAGGGGGTTGGGGAGGGGGATGAGGATGGGGATGGGATGGGGATGGGATGGGGATGGGGATGGGGAGGGGATGGGATGGGGATGGGGATGAGGATGGGGATGAGGATGGGGATGGGGATGGGATGGGGATGGGATGGGAAGGGGGTTGGGGAGGGGGATGAGGATGGGGATGGGATGGGGATGGGATGGGGATGGGGATGGGGAGGGGATGGGATGGGGAGGGGATGGGGATGGGGATGGGGATGGAGATGGAGATGGGGATGGGGATGGAGATGGGGATGCAGATGGGGGATGGAGATGGGGTTTGGATTGGCTGCCCAGAGAGGGGGTGGGTGCCCCGTCCCTGGGGGGTTCAAGGCCAGGTTGGATGGGGCCCTGGGCACCTTGTGTAGCTCCAGGCCTGGAGGTTGGTGACCTCAAGTTGGGGACAGGACAAGGGGTGATGGCCTCAAGCTGGGGGCAGGAGGAGCAGCTGGAAGGGGCCTTCACGTACCTGGGGCCGGCTGGTCGCTCGCCTCTTCCTTAGGCCGCGGCCCGGCGCCGCCCTCCTCCCCCTGCACCCAGGTCTGCAGCAGCTGGGGCACCCTCGGCGGGGGGACACCCGCCATCGATGGCCTGGCCCTGCTCCGGGGGGGGACACAGAGAGACAGGGGAGGGGGTTAGGAGGGGCTGGGGGGGCTCTGAGGGGGGTGAGAGGGGGGTTTGGGGGGGCTGAGGGGGGATTTTGGAAGGCCAGGGGGGTGAGGGGGTTGTTAGAGGGGCTGGAGTGATCTGAGGGGGGTGAGAGGAGAGGTTGGGGGGCTGAGGGAGGGGTATGGAGGGCCTGGGGTTGCCTTGGGGGTGAGGGGAGCGTTAGAAGGGGCTGGGGGGGGTCTGAGGGGGCTGAGAGGGTGGTTTGGGGGGGCTGAGGGGGGCTTTGGAGGGCTGGGGCATCTGGGGGGGGGAAGGAGGGGGTTTAGGGGGGCTGAAGGGGGTTTGGGGGTGAGGGGGGTGTTAGGAGGAGCTGGGGGGGTCTGAGGGGGCTGAGAGGGTGGTTTGGGGGGGCTGAGGGGGGCTTTGGAGGGCTGGGGCAGCTGGGGGGGAAGGAGGGGGTTTAGGGGGCTGAAGGGGGTTTGGGGGTGAGGGGGGTGTTAGGAGGGGCTGGGGAGGGTCTGAGGGGGTGAGAGGGTGGTTTGGGGGGGCTGAGGGGGGCTTTGGAGGGCTGGGGCATCTGGGGGGGGGAAGGAGGGGGTTTAGGGGGGCTGAAGGGGGTTTGAGGGCTCGGGGGGTGTTAGGAGGGGCTGGGGAGGGTCTGAGGGGGTGAGAGGGTGGTTTGGGGGGCTGAGGGGGGGTTTGGAGGGCTGGGGCATCTGGGGGGGGGAAGGAGGGGGTTTAGGGGGGCTGAAGGGGGTTTCGGGGTGAGGGGGGTGTTAGAAGGGGCTGGGGGGGGTGTCTGAGGGGGGCTTTGGAGGGCTGGGGCATCTGGGGGGAGGAAGGAGGGGGTTTAGGGGGGCTGAAGGGGGTTTGGGGGTGAGGGGGGTGTTAGGAGGGGCTGGGGGGGTCTGAGGGGGGTGAGAGGGTGGTTTGGGGGGGCTGAGGGGGGCTTTGGAGGGCTGGGGCAGCTGGGGGGGGAAGGAGGGGTTTAGGGGGGCTGAAGGGGGTTTGGGGGTGAGGGGGTGTTAGGAGGGGCTGGGGGGGGTCTGAGGGGGTGAGAGGGTGGTTTGGGGGGCTGAGGCGGGGTTTGGAGGGCTGGGGCATCTGGGGGGGGGGAAGGAGGGGGTTTAGGGGGGCTGAAGGGGGTTTGGGGGTGAGGGGGGTGTTAGAAGGGGCTGGGGGGGGGTCTGAGGGGGTGAGAGGGTGGTTTGGGGGGGCTGAGGGGGGTTTGGAGGGCTGGGGCAGCTGGGGGGGAAGGAGGGGGTTTAGGGGGGCTGAAGGGGGTTTGGGGGTGAGGGGGGTGTTAGGAAGGGGCTGGGGGGGGGGTCTGAGGGGGGTGAGAGGGTGGTTTGGGGGGGCTGAGGGGGGGTTTGGAGGGCTGGGGCATCTGGGGGGGGGGAAGGAGGGGGTTTAGGGGGCTGAAGGGGGTTTGGGGGTGAGGGGGGTGTTAGAAGGGGCTGGGGGGTATGAGGGTGGCTTTGGGGGGGGGTTGGAGGGCCTGGGGGGCTGTGGAAGGGTCTAATGGGGGTGAGAGGCAGGTGGTTAATGAGCCTGAGGTCATTAAGGGGCACGAGCTCATTAATGAGCAGGAGGTCATTAAGGAGTGGGAGGTAATTAACAGGCAGGAGGTCGTTAATGAGCGGGAGGCTGTTAATGTCCGGCCAGGGGTCACTCCAGCTCGGGGTTCCCGCTGAGGTCACAGCGCTCGGTCATGACGTCATCACCCCCTCGTTAATTACCCAGCGCTTAATTAATTAAGCTCCCCTGAGCTGCCGCCTCCCCCTCCCCCCACCCCTCCTCGCTCCCTACCTGTCCGGCCCAAGGGAGAAGCCAAACCCCGAGGTAGCAGCGTGCTGAGGCTGATGCTGACGTCACTGCGGCCGCTGTGATGTCATCGGCGCCGCGATGACGTCATCCCCCTGCCCCAGCGTGGCGCTGGGAAAGGGGGGAGGGGTTGGGGGGTTTGAAAGCGTTTGGGGACTCTCCTAGAACCCCTCCCCCCTCCTTTCTCCTGGCGGCTTGCTACGTCATTGCTACGTCAGCGTCACGTCAGCGCTCGAAGCCAACGGCTCCGCCCTCTTCAACCCCCAACTCCTCCCGGCCGCTAGGGGGCGCCGCTTCCCGCTCCCGCCGAGGCGGAAGCGCCGCTTCCCGCCTCCTCCCTACGCACCCTCCTTCAGCCAATGAAAAGCGGGCGCCGGTGTCATGTGACGGGGGGGTGAGCGCCGCTTCCCGCCTCCTCCCTACGCACCCTCCTTCAGCCAATGAAAAGCGGGCGCCGGTGTCATGTGACGTGGGGGGGCGGTGCGCAAAGCGGCGTCAGGCCGAGGCGAAGCCGCCATGGAGCGGGCCGCGCAGGGGAAGGAGGCCGAGGCCCTGCAGCTGCTGGCTGAGGCCGACAGGAAGGTCCGCGGCTCCCAGTCCTTCTTCGCCGGCCTCTTCGGGTGAGCCCGGCCCGGCCCGGGCCCGCGGAGCCTGGGGAGGGGGCGGGACAGGGCCTGAGGGGGGGTGGGGGGGCGGTTTGGGGGGCTGGGGGGGTTTGGAGGGGCCTGAGGGGCTGGGTGGGAGGTAAGGGAGGTGAGGGGGGGCTGGGGGGAGTGAGAAGGCGGTTTGGGGGGGCTGGGGGGGTTTGGAGGGGCCTGAGGGGCTGGGGGGGGGGTAAGGGAGGTGAGGGGGGGCTGGGGGGAGTGAGAAGGCGGTTTGGGGGGGCTGGGGGGGTTTGGAGGGGCCTGAGGGGCTGGGTGGGGGTAAGGGAGGTGAGGGGGGCTGGGGGGAGTGAGAAGGCGGTTTGGGGGGGCTGGGGGGGTTTGGAGGGGCCTGAGGGGCTGGGGGGAGGTAAGGGGAGGTGAGGGGGGGCTGGGGGGAGTGAGAAGGCGGTTTGGGGGGGCTGGGGGGGTTTGGAGGGGCCTGAGGGGCTGGGGGGGGGTAAGGGAGGTGAGGGGGGGCTGGGGGGAGTGAGAAGGCGGTTTGGGGGGCTGGAGGGGGCTAAGGGGGGTGGGGAGGGGGTTTGGGGGGTCTGAGGGGGTGAGAAGGGGATTTGGGGGGGGTGAGGGGGGTGTTAGGAGGGGCTGGGGGGTCTAAGGGGGGTGAGAGGGGGTTTTGGGGGGCTGAGGGGGGTGTTAGGAGGGGCTGGGAGGGGGGATAGAGAAGGGATTGGGGGGCTGGGAGGGGTTGGGGGGTGAGAAGGGGCTTTTGTGGGGCTGAGGGGGGTCTAAGGGGGTGAGAAGGGGATTTGGGGGCGCTGAAGGGGGTCTAAGGGGGGTGAGAAGGGGATTTGAGGGTGAGGGGGGTGTTAGGAGGGGCTGGGGGGTCTAAGGGGGGTGAGAGGGGGGTTTTGGAGGGTCTGATGAGGGGTTGGGGGGGTCTAAGTGGGGTGGGAAGGGGGTTTGGGGAGTCTAAGGGTGGGTGAGAAGGGGCTTTTGGGGGGCTGAGGGGGGTCTAAGGGGGTGAGAAGGGGATTTGGGGGGGCTGAGGGGGGTCTAAGGGGGGTGAGAAGGGGATTTGAGGGTGAGGGGGGTGTTAGGAGGGGCTGGGGGGGTCTAAGGGGGGTGAGAGGGGGGTTTTGGGGGGCTTAGGGGGGTCTAAGGGGGGTGAGAAGGGGATTTGGGGGTGAGGGGGTGTTAAGAGGGGCTGAGGGGGTCTAAGGGGGGTCTATAGGGGGGTTTTGGGGGGTGTGATGAGGGGTTTGGGGTGGCTGGGGGGTCTAAGGGGGGTGGCAAGGGGGTTTGGGGGTGAGGGGGGTTAGGGAGGGGCTGGGGGGGTCTAAGGGGCGTGAGAGGGAGGTTTTGGGGGGTGTGATGAGGGGTTTGGGGGGGCTGGGGGGGACTAAGGGGGGTGGGAAGGGGGTTTGGGGGGTCTAGAGGGGGTGAGAAGGGGATTTTGGGGGGCTGAGGGGGGTCTAAGGGGGGTGAGAAGGGGATTTGGGGGGCTGAGGGGGGATCTAAGGGGGCTGAGAAGGGGATTTGGGGGGGCTGAGGGGGGATCTAAGGGGGCTGAGAAGGGGATTTGGGGGCTGAGGGGGGTCTAAGGGGGGTGGGAAGGGGATTTGGGGGTGAGGGGGATGTTAGGAGGGGTTGGGGAGGTCTAAGGGGGGTGAGAGGGGGGTTTTGGGGGGCTGATGAGGGGTTTGGAGGGGCTGGGGGGGTCTGAGGGGGGTAAGAAGGTAGTTCGGGGGGTGAGGGGGTGTTAGGAGGGCGGGGGGCTAAGGGGGGTGGGAAGGGGGTTTGGGGGGGTCTGGAGTGGGGTGAGAAAGGGGGGTTGGGGGGTGAGGGGGGTTAGGAGGGGCTGGGGGGGTCAGGGAAGGGATTGGGGGGCTGGGGGGGGGATAGAGAAGGGATTGGGGGCTGGGGGGTGAGGGGGGTTAGGAGGGGCTGGGGGGCTAGAGAAGGAGATTGGGGGGCTGGGGGGCTGGGGGGTGAGGGGGGCTAGGAGGGGCTGGGGGGATAGAGAAGGGATTGGGGGTGAGGGGGGTTAGGAGGGGCTGGGGGGATAGGGAAGAGATTGGGGGCTGGGGGGATAGAGAAGAGATTGGGGTGCTGGGGGGTTGGGGGTGAGGGGGGTTAGGAGGGGCTGGGGGGGATAGAGAAGGGATTGGGGGCTGGGGGGTTGGGGGTGAGGGGGGTTAGGAGGGGCTGGGGGGTTGGGGGTGAGGGGGGTAGGAGGGGCTGGGGGGATAGGGAAGAGATTGGGGGCTGGGGGGATAGAGAAGAGATTGGGGTGCTGGGGGGGCTGGGGGTGAGGGGGGTTTAGGAGGGACTGGGGGGGTCAGGGCAGGGCTGGGGGGTCGGGGAAGGGCTTGGGGGCTGGGCTGGGTCAGCTGAGGGGGTGGGGGGGCCTGTCAGGTTTTGGGGGGTCTGACCCCCCTGTCCCCCCCCAGGGGCTCGTCCCGCGCCGAGGAGGCCTGTGAGCTCTACGCCCGGGCAGCCAACATGTTCAAGATGGCCAAGAACTGGAGCGGTGGGTGGGGGGGAAGCCCCCTCCCCAAAACCCCTGGCACCCCTCCCTGCACCCCCAAATCCCCATGTTACCCCCCCCCCAAGCCCCCCTCCCCAATTCCAGGGGCTGGGAGCTCCTGCCAGGCTGCAGCTGCAGAGCAAACATGACCCGTTTCCCCCCAATTCCCACCCTGAGCCCCCCCAATTCCCCCCAATTCCCCCCCAATTCCCCCCTGACCCCCCCACTCCCCCCTGACCCCCCCCCCAAGCCCCCCTCCCCAATTTTAGGGGCTGGGAGCTCCTGCCAGGCTGCAGCTGCAGAGCAAACATGACCTGTTTCCCCCCAGTTCCCACCCTGAGCCCCCCCAGTTCCCCTCCAATTCCCACCCTGACCCCCCCCAGTTCCCCCCTGACCCCCCACGACCCCCTCGACCCCCCCCCCAAGCCCCCTCCCCAATTCCAGGGGCTGGGAGCTCCTGCCAGGCTGCAGCTGCAGAGCAAACACGACCCGTTTCCCCCCAGTTCCCACCCTGAGCCCCCCTAATTCACCCCCGACCCCCCCAATTCCACCCCTGACCCCCCACTCCCCCCTGATCCCCCCCCCAAGCCCCCCTCCCCAATTTTAGGGGCTGGGAGCTCCTGCCAGGCTGCAGCTGCAGACCAAACATGACCTGTTTCCCCCCCAATTCCCACCCTGAGCCCCCCCAGTTCCCCTCTAATTCCCACCCTGACCCCCCAATTCCACCCCTGGCCCCCACTCCCCCCTGACCCCCCCCCCCAAGCCCCCTCCCCAATTTTAGGGGCTGGGAGCTCCTGCCAGGCTGCAGCTGCAGACCAAACATGACCTGTTTCCCCCCCAATTCCCACCCTGAGCCCCCCCAGTTCCCCTCTAATTCCCACCCTGACCCCCCCAATTCCACCCCTGGCCCCCCACTCCCCCCTGACCCCCCCCCCCAAGCCCCCCTCCCCAATTCCAGGGGCTGGGAGCTCCTGCCAGGCTGCAGCTGCAGAGCAAACACGACCCGTTTCCCCCCAGTTCCCACCCTGAGCCCCCCTAATTCACCCCTGACCCCCCCAATTCCACCCCTGACCCCCACTCCCCCCTGACACCCCCCCAAGCCCCCTCCCCAATTCCAGGAGCTGGGAGCTCCTGCCAGGCTGCAGCTGCAGAGCAAACACGACCCGTTTCCCCCCAGTTCCCACCCTGAGCCCCCTAATTCACCCCTGACCCCCCCAATTCCACCCCTGACCCCCCACTCCCCCCTGATCCCCCCCCAAGCCCCCTCCCCAATTCCAGGAGCTGGGAGCTCCTGCCAGGCTGCAGCTGCAGAGCAAACACGACCCGTTTCCCCCCAATTCCCACCCTGAGCCCCCCCAATTCCCCTCCAATTCCCACCCTGACCCCCCCAGTTCCACCCCTGACCCCCCTGACCCCCTCAATTCCCCCCTAAGCCCCCTCCCCAATTTTAGGGGCTGGGAGCTCCTGCCAGGCTGCAGCTGCAGAGCAAACACGACCTGTTGCCCCCCAATTCCCACCCTGAGCCCCCCCAATTCCCCTCTAATTCCCCCCTGACCCCCCCCAATTCCACCCTGACCCCCCCAATTCCACCCCTGACCCCCCCCCCCAAGCCCCCCTCCCCAATTCCAGGAGCTGGGAGCTCCTGCCAGGCTGCAGCTGCAGAGCAAACACGACCTGTTTCCCCCCAATTCCCACCCTGAGCCCCCCCAATTCCCCCCAATTCCCACCCTGAGCCCCCCAATTCCCCCCTAATCCCCCCTGACCCCCCCAATTCCCCCCTGACCCCCTGTGACCCCCTCAATCCCCCCCCCAAGCCCCCCTCCCCAATTCCAGGGGCTGGGAGCTCCTGCCAGGCTGCAGCTGCAGAGCAAACACGACCCGTTTCACCCCCAGTTCCCACCCTGAGCCCCCCCAATTCCCCCCCAATTCCCACCCTGACCCCCCCAGTTCCACCCCTGACCCCCTGCTGCCCCCTCAATCCCCCCCCAAGCCCCCTCCCCAATTCCAGGGGCTGGGAGCTCCTGCCAGGCTGCAGCTGCAGAGCAAACACGACCCATTTCACCCCCAATTCCCACCCTGAGCCCCCCAATTCCCCCCACCCCCCCTGACCCCCCCAATTCCACCCGTGGCCCCCCACTCCCCCCTGACACCCCCCCAAGCCCCCCTCCCCAATTTTAGGGGCTGGGAGCTCCTGCCAGGCTGCAGCTGCAGAGCAAACACGACCCGTTTCCCCCCCAGTTCCCACCCTGAGCCCCCCTAATTCACCCCTGACCCCCCAATTCCACCCCTGACCCCCACTCCCCCCTGATCCCCCCCCCCAAGCCCCCCTCCCCAATTCCAGGAGCTGGGAGCTCCTGCCAGGCTGCAGCTGCAGAGCAAACACGACCTGTTTCCCCCCCAGTTCCCACCCTGAGCCCCCCCAACTTCCCCCTAATTCCCCCCAATTCCCACCCTGACGCCCCCCAATTCCCCCCTGACCCCCTGTGACCCCCTCAATCCCCCCCCCAAGCCCCCCTCCCCAATTCCAGGGGCTGGGAGCTCCTGCCAGGCTGCAGCTGCAGAGCAAACACGACCCGTTTCCCCCCCAATTCCCACCCTGAGCCCCCCAATTCCTCCCCACCCCACCCTGACCCCCCCAGTTCCACCCCTGACCCCCCTGACCCCCTCAATTCCCCCCCTAAGCCCCCCTCCCCAATTTTAGGGGCTGGGAGCTCCTGCCAGGCTGCAGCTGCAGAGCAAACACGACCTGTTGCCCCCCCAATTCCCACCCTGAGCCCCCCCAATTCCCCTCTAATTCCCCCCTGACCCCCCCAATTCCACCCTGACCCCCCCAATTCCACCCCTGACCCCCCCCCCCAAGCCCCCTCCCCAATTCCAGGGGCTGGGAGCTCCTGCCAGGCTCCAGCTGCAGAGCAAACACGACCTGTTGCCCCCCCAATTCCCACCCTGAGCCCCCCCACCCCCCCCTAACCCCCCCAATTCCTCCCCTGACCCCCCTGACCCCCCCAGTTCCCCCCTAAGCCCCCCTCCCCAATTCCAGGGGCTGGGAATGCCTTCTGCCAGGCAGCCAGGCTGCACCTGCAGCTGCAGAGCAAACACGACGCCGCCTCCAGCTTCGTGGACGCTGGAAACGCCTTCAAGAAAGCTGATCCCCAGGGTACCCGGAACCTTCCGGAACCTTCCGGAACCCACCCCCCCCGGGACCCCAACCACACCCCCCCGGGACCCCCAACTCCCCCTGGGACCCCAACCCTGACCCCCAGGATCCCAACACCCCCTCTGGGACACCAACACCCTCTCTGGGACCCCTGGGGCCTTCCTTTCTCCTCCTCCTCCCTCCCTCCTTCCCTCCCTCCCTCCCTCCTTCCCTCCCTCCCTCCCTCCCTCCTTCCCCTCCCTCCCTCCCTCCCTCCCTCCTTCCCTCCCTCCCTCCCTCCCTCCCTCCCTCTTTCCCTCCCTCCCTCCCTCCCTCCTTCCTCTCCCTCCTTCCTCTCCCTCCCTCCCTCCCTCCCTCCCTCTCCCTCCCTCCCTCCCTCCCTCCTTCCCTCCCTCCCTCCTTCCCTCCCTCCCTCCCTCCCTCCTTCCCTCCCTCCCTCCCTCCCTCCCTCTCCCTCCCTCCCTCCCTCCCTCCCTCTCCCTCCCTCCCTCCCTCCCTCCCTCTCCCTCCCTCCCTCCCTCCCTCCCTCTCCCTCCCTCCCTCCCTCCCTCCTTCCCTCCCTCCCTCCCTCCCTCTTTCCCTCCCTCCCTCCCTCCCTCCTTCCCTCCCTCCCTCCCTCCCTCCTTCCCTCCCTCCCTCCCTCCCTCCTTCCCTCCCTCCCTCCCTCCCTCCTTCCCTCCCTCCCTCCCTCCCTCCCTCTCCCTCCCTCCCTCCCTCCCTCCCTCTCCCTCCCTCCCTCCCTCCCTCCTTCCCCTCCCTCCCTCCCTCCCTCCCTCTCCCTCCCTCCCTCCCTCCCTCCTTCCCTCCCTCCCTCCTTCCCTTCCTCCCTCCCTCCTCCTCCTCCCCCCAGGGTTCCCAGGGTGGCTCTGGGTGATCCCAGGGATCAAGGACAGGTTTCACCTCGGGGTGGATCAGTTCAATCTCCTGATTTACATCCCAGTATCCACTGGGCTGGGACTGCCCAGCCCTGGAGCTGGCAGCTGGGATGGGTCAGGACCCCCCCTCAACCCCCTTGTCCCCCCAAACTCTGGGAGTGGGGTATGGATCCAAATTGAGGGGGATCTGTTGCCTTCCCAAGGGGTTTGGGGGGAAATGAGCCAGGATCTGGGTGGAATGAGTCAGGATCCAGTGAAATGGGCTGTGAAGGGGCTGAAATCCCCTGGGATCCAGTGAAATCTGCTGGGATCCAGCTGAAATGACCCAAGATCTGGGTGAAATGGGCTGGGATCCAGTGAAATGAGCCAGGATCCAGTGAAATGGGCTGGGATCCAGCTGAAACTACCCAGGATCTGGATGAAATGAGTCAGGATCCAGTGGAATCCGCTGGGATCCCATGAAATCCGCTGGGATCCAGGTGAAATGACCCAGGATCTGGGTGAAATGAGCTGGGATCCAGTGAAATGGGCTGGGATCTGGGTGAAATGAGTCAGGATCCAGTTAAATCCTCTGGGATCCAGCTGAAATGGGCTGGGATCCAGGTGAAATGAGCTGGGATCCAGCTGAAATGAGCCAGGATCCAGTGAAATCCCCTGGGATCCAGCTGAAATGACCCAGGATCCAGTGAAATCCACTGGGGTCCAGCTGAAATCTGCTGGGATCCAGCTGAAATGGGCTGGGATCCAGCTGAAATGGGCTGGGATCCAGGTGAAACGAGCCAGGATCTGGGTGAGATGAGCCAGGATCCAGCTGAAATCCGCTGGGATCCAGCTGAAATGAGCCAGGATCTGGGTGAAATGAGCCAGGATCTACTGAACCCCCCTGGGATCTAGGTGAAATGCCCTGGGATCTAGTGAGATCCCCCTGGGATTGAGTGAAACCCTCTGGGATCCAGGTGAAACGAGCCAGGATCTACTGAAATTCCCCCCCCCGGGATCTGGCTGGAATCCCCTGGGAGCAGGTTAAATCCCCTGGGATCCACTGGAACGGGCTGTGGTGTGGCTGGAATCCCTGGGATCTGGGTGGGATCCCCTGGGATCAGGTGGAATCCCCTGGGATCGGGTGGGATCCCCCCCAGGACCTGGGTGAGATGAGCCAGGATCCAGTGGAATCCCCTGGGATCCAGTGAGATGGGCTGACACACCCCCACCCCCCCCCCAGCCCATCCCCTGCCCCATTGGTGCTGTGCTCGTTACCCCAGGTTGTTAATTGGTGCTAATTACCCCCCCCCCCCCAGAGGCCATCAACTGCCTGCTCCGGGCCATCGAGATCTACACAGACATGGTGAGGGGGGCACAGGCTCCCACAGACCCCCCACCCCCCATCCCTGGGGTGCAGCCCCCCCCACCCCGGGGTACAGCCCCTCCCCCTGGGGTGCAGGCCCCCCCCCCCTCCCAGCACGCAGCCCCCCCCCAGCACACAGCCCCCCCCAGCACACCAGCCCCCCCCGCCCAGCACGCAGCCCCCCCCCCAGCACACAGCCCCCCCCAACACACAGCCCCCCCCCCCAGCACACAGCCCCCCCCAGCACACAGCCCCCCCAGCACACAGCCCCCCCCCAGCACATAGCCCCCCCCAACACACAGCCCCCCCCCAGCCCCCCAACACACAGCCCCCCCAACACACAGCCCCCCAGCACACCAGCCCCCCCAGCACACCAGCCCCCCCCGCCCAGCACGCAGCCCCCCGCCCAGCACACAGCCCCCCCCCAGCACACAGCCCCCCCAACACACAGCCCCCCCCCCCAGCACACAGCCCCCCCCAGCACACAGCCCCCCCAGCACACAGCCCCCCCCCCAGCACATAGCCCCCCCCAACACACAGCCCCCCCCCAGCCCCCCAACACACAGCCCCCCCAACACACAGCCCCCCCAGCACACCAGCCCCCCCAGCACACCAGCCCCCCCCCGCCCAGCACGCAGCCCCCCGCCCAGCACACAGCCCCCCCCCAGCACACAGCCCCCCCAGCACACAGCCCCCCCCCCAGCACATAGCCCCCCCCCAGCACACCAGCCCCCCCCCGCCCAGCACGCAGCCCCCCGCCCAGCACACAGCCCCCCCAGCACACAGCCCCCCCAGCACACAGCCCCCCCCCCAGCACATAGCCCCCCCAACACACAGCCCCCCCAGCCCCCCAACACACAGCCCCCCCCAACACACAGCCCCCCCAGCACACAGCCCCCCCAGCACACCAGCCCCCCCGCCCAGCACGCAGCCCCCCCCCAGCACACAGCCCCCCCCAACACGCAGCCCCCCCAGCACACAGCCCCCCCCCAGCACACAGCCCCCCCAGCACACAGCCCCCCAACACACAGCCCCCCCAACACACAGCCCCCCCAGCACACAGCCCCCCAACACATAGCCCCCCCCAGCACATAGCCCCCCCAGCATGCAGCCCCCCCCAGCACACAGCCCCCCCCCCCAGCCCCCAACACACAGCCCCCCCCAGCACACAGCCCCCTCTCAGCACACAGCCCCCCCCCCCCAGCACATAGCCCCCCCAGCACACAGCCCCCCCCCAACACACAGCCCCCCCCAGCACACAGCCCCCTCTCAGCACACAGCCCCCCCCCCCCCAGCACATAGCCCCCCCCCAGCACACAGCCCCCCAACACATAGCGCCCCCCCCCAGCACATAGCCCCCCCAGCACACAGCCCCCCCAGCACACAGCCCCCCCGCAACACACAGCCCCCCCCAACACACAGCCCCCCAGCACACAGCCCCCCAACACAGAGCCCCCCCCAGCACGCAGCCCCCCGAGCTGAAAGCACCCCCTGTGTGTGTGCCCCCCCTTTTGTGCCCCCCCCCCCTTTGTGCCCCCCAGGGCCGTTTCACCATCGCCGCCAAGCACCACATCTCCATCGCTGAGATCTACGAGAGCGAGCTGGTGGACATCGAGAAGGTGGGACCCCCCCAGCCCCCAAAACCCACCAGGGACCCCCCTAAACCACACAGGACCCCACAGCCCTCCCACCCCCCTAAAACCCCTCGGGACCCCCCCCAAAACCCTCAGGCCCCCCCCCCAAAACCCCCAGGACCCCCCTGGACCTCCCCATCCCCTTCAACTCTCTTCATGACCCCCCAAACCCCCTGGGGAACCCCCAAAAACCCCCAGGATCCCCCCACACCTTCCCACCCCCAAAAAACCCCTCGGGACCCCCCCAAAACCCCCAGGACCTCCCAAACCCCCTTGGGACCCCCCAAAACCCCCCAGGACCCCACAGTCCTCCCCCCCAAAATCCCTCGGGACCCCCCCAAAAACACACAGGACCCCCCCATCCCCTTCAACTCTCTTCATCCCCCCCAAACCCCCTCGGGACCCCCCAAAAACCCCCAGGACCCCCCAGTCCTCCCCCCCACCGCCAAAACTCCTTGGGACCCCCCCAAAAACCCCTGGACCCCCCCATCCCCTTCAACTCCCTTCATCCCTCCCTAGCCCCCCCAAAAACCCTTGGGACCCCCCCAAAAACCCCCAGGACCCCCAGCCCTCCCTCCTCCCCCAAATCCCTCGGGACCTCCCCAAAACCCCCAGGACCCCCCAGCCCTCCCCCACCCCTCAAAATCCCTCAGGACCCCCCCATCCCCTTCAACTCTCTTCATCCCCCCCAAACCCCCTCAGGACCCCCCCAAAACTCCCCAGGACCCCCCAGCCCTCTCCCCCCAAAACTCCCTGGGACCCCTCCAAAAACCCCAGGACCCCCCCATCCCCTTCAACTCCCTTCACCCCCCCTAGCCCCCCCAAACCCCCTCGGGACCCCCCCAAAAACCCCCAGGACACCCCAGTCCTCCCACCCCTCAAAATCCCTCGGGACCCCCCCAAAAACCCCTGGACCCCCCTGGACCCCCCCATCCCCTTCAACTCTCTTCATCCCCCCTAGCCCCCCCAAACCCCCTCGGGACCCCCCAAAAACCCCCAGGACCCCCCAGCCCTCCCTCCTCCCCCAAATCCCTCGGGACCCCCCCAAAAACACACAGGACCCCCCATCCCCTTCAACTCTCTTCATCCCCCCCAAAATCCCTCGGGACCCCCCAAAAACACACAGGACCCCCCAGCCCTCCCCCTCCCTCCCCCCTCCCTCCTCCCCCAAATCCCCGCCCCCTCCCCCAAATCCCCCCCCCCCGGGCTTCCCCCCCCAAATCCCCCTCCCCCCAAATCCTCCCCCGGGCTCCCCTCCCCCAAATTACACACACACCCCTCGCCGCTCCCCCCTCCCCCCCCCAAATCCCCCTCCCCTCCTCCCCCCCAAATCCCCCCCTCTCCCCCCCGAGCTCCCTCCCCCTCCCCCCTGGGCTCCCCCCTCCCCCCCCCCAAATCCACACACACACCCCCCCCCCGGGCTCCCCCACCTCCTCAAACCCCTCCCCCCTTCCCCCGGGCTCCCCTCCCCCCAAATCCCCCCCCGGGCCCCCCTCCCCCAAATCTCCCCCCCAGGCTCCCCCTTCTCCAAATCCCCCCTCTCCAAATCCCACCCCTCCTCCCCCGGGCTTCCCCCCCAAATCCCCCCTCCTGGGCTCCCCCTCCCCCAAATTCCACCCCCTCTCGCCCCCCCCCCCCCCAAATCCTCCTCCTCCCCCAAATCCCCCTTCCCGAGCTCCCCCCCCCCAAATCACACAAACACCCCCCCGGGCTCCCCCACCTCCTCAAAACCCTCCCCCCTCCCCCCGGGCTCCCCCCCAACCCAAATCCCCCCTCTGCCCCCCCGCCCCCCTCCCCGAGCTCCCCCTCCCCCCAAATCCCCCCCCCGGGCTTCCCCCCCACCAAATCCCCCCAAAATCCCCCCATCCTGGGCTCCCCCTCCCCTAAATCACACACCCCCCCCCCCGGCTTCCTCCCCCTCCCCCAAACCCCCTCCCCGGGCTTCCCCCCAAATCCTCCCCCTCCCCCAAATCCCCCTCCCCGGGCTTCCCCCCCCAAATCCTTCCCCCTCCCCCAAATCCCCCTCCCCGGGCTTCCCCCCCAAATCCTCCCCCTCCCCCAAATCCCCCTCCCCGGGCTTCCCCCCCCCAAATCCTCCCCCTCCCCAAATCCCCCTCCCCGGGCTTCCCCCCCAAATCCTCCCCCTCCCCCAAGCTTCCCCCCCACCAAATCCCCCGTCCTGGGCTCCCCCTCCCCCAAATTCCCCCCCCCCCGGGTCCCCACCCCATCCCCCTCCCCGGGATTCCCCCCCCAAATCTCCCTCCCCGGGCTTCCCCCCGCCCCAGATCCTCCCCCTCCCCCAAATCACACACACCCACCCCCTCCCCGGGCTCCCCCCCCCCCCAAATCCCCCCTCCCCCAAATCCCCCCCCGGGCTTCCCCCCACCAAATCCCCCCTTCCCGAGCTCCCCCTCCCCCCCCAAATCACACACCCCCCGCCCCCCGGGCTCCCCCTCCCCCAAATTCCTCCCCCCGCTCCCCGAGCTCCCCCTCCCCCCAAATCCCCCCCTCCCCCCCTCCCAACCCCCCCCACGCTCCGGCTGTTCCTCTTGGCTCCAGCGCCTGGGACAGATGGGACTGGGGGGGAGGGATGAGGGGGTGTTAGAGGGGGGTTTGGGGGGGGCAGCGCGTGGGCGTGTGGGGGGAGGGGAAGAGCCTCTTCCTGCCCGATGACGTCATCACAGGCTATTTTTGGGGGGAAACCTGCTGGGTTCAGGGCTGGATTCCCCCTCCCCCCCCCCCCATCCTCATCCTCTTCCTCCCCCCCCCCCAGGCGATCGCCCACTACGAGCAGGCGGCTGATTACTACAAGGGGAGGAGTCCAACAGGTGATCACCCCCCCAGCCTCGTTACCCCCTCTAATTAGCGCTAATTACCCTAATTACCCCCATCTCCTCCTCAGCTCAGCCAACAAATGCTCCCTCCAAGCGGCCACGTGTTGAACCCCCCCCAATAACCCCCCCAAATACCCCCTCCAAAATACCCCCTCCCCAATTAACCCCCATCCTCATTACTCCTGCTAATTAGCACTAATTACACTAATTAACACCCCTATCCTCAGCTTGGCCAACAAGTGCCTCTTCAAAGTGGCCACCTACTGACCCCCCCAATAACCTCCCCCCTTGATAAACCCCCTTGATACCCCCCCAATGACCCCCCCAGCCTCATTTCCCCCTCTAATTAGCGCTAATTACCCTAATTACCCCTATCTCCCCCTCAGCTCAGCCAACAAATGCTCCCTCCAAGTGGCCACGTGCTGAACCCCCCCCAAATAAAACCCCCCCAAACCCCCCCTTGGTAAACCCCTCCCTAAATAACCCCCCATCCTCATTTCCCCCTCTAATTAGTGCTAATTACCCTAATTACCCCCATCTCCTCCTCAGCTCAGCCAACAAATGCTCCCTCCAAGTGGCCACGTGCTGACCCCCCCCAAATAAAATGCCCCCCAAACCCCCCCTTGGTAAACCCCTCCCTAAATAACCCCCCATCCTCATTTCCCCCTCTAATTAGTGCTAATTACCCTAATTACCCCCATCTCCTCCTCAGCTCAGCCAACAAATGCTCCCTCCAAGTGGCCACGTGCTGAACCCCCCCCCAAATAAAACCCCCCAAACCCCCCCCTTGGTAAACCCCTCCCTAAATAACCCCCCAGCCTCATTTCCCCCTCTAATTAGCACTAATTACCCTAATTACCCCCATCTCCTCCTCAGCTCAGCCAACAAATGCTCCCTCCAAGTGGCCACGTGCTGAACCCCCCCAATAACCCCCCCAAATACCCCCCAAAATACCCCCTCCCCAATTAACCCCCATCCTCATTACCCCTGCTAATTAGCACTAATTACCCTAATTACCCCCATCTCCTCCTCAGCTCAGCCAACAAATGCTCCCTCCAAGTGGCCACGTGCTGAACCCCCCCCAAATAAACCCCCCAAATACCCCCCCAAAATACCCCCTCCCTAAATAACCCCCATCCTCATTTCCCCCTCTAATTAGCACTAATTACACTAATTACCCCCATCTCCCCCTCAGCTCAGCCAACAAATGCTCCCTCCAAGTGGCCACGTGCTCACCCCCCCCCCAAATAAACCCCCCCAAATACCCCCCCCAAAATACCCCCTCCTCAATTAACCCCCATCCTCATTACCCCTGCTAATTAGCACTAATTACACTAATTAATCCTCAGTTTGGCCAACAAGTGCCTCTTCAAAGTGGCCACCTACTGACCCCCCCCAATAACCTCCCCCTTGATAAACCCCCTTGATACCCCCCCAACCCCCCCCAGCCTCATTTCCCCCTCTAATTAGCGCTAATTACCCTAATTACCCCCATCTCCCCCTCAGCTCAGCCAACAAATGCTCCCTCCAAGTGGCCACGTGCTGAACCCCCCCAAATAATGCCCCCCAAACCCCCCCCATGGTAAACCCCTCCCTAAATAACCCCTCAGCCTCATTTCCCCCTCTAATTAGCGCTAATTACCCTAATTACCCCCTCTCCCCCTCAGCTCAGCCAACAAGTGCCTGCTGAAGGTGGCCACGTACGCGGCGCAGCTGGAGCAATACCAGAGAGCGCTGGAGATCTATGAGCAGGTCAGACCCCCCCAGACCCCCCCAAATTCCCCCCCAGACCCCCCCAGGACCCTCCCAGACCCCCCCAGGCCCCCCAAAACCTCAGAGACCCCCCAACCCCCCTCCAGACCCCCCCGACCCCCCCAAACCCCTCCCCAGACCCCCTTTAACCTCCCCTCAGAGCCCCCCACAACCCCCCTCAGGCACCCCCCAAACCCCCCCAACCCCCCAAACCTTCAGAGACACCCCCAAACCCCTTCCTGACCCCCCAAAAACCTCAGAGACCCCCTCTAACCCCTCCCCAGACACCCCCAAACCCCTTGAACCCCCCCAAAACCCTTTCCCCAGACTACCCCTCAGCCCCCCAATCCCCCCAGACCCCCCCATCCCCTCCCAAAACCTCAGAGCCCCCCCTCAGGCCCCCCCAGACCCCCCTAACCCCCCCAAACCTTCAGAGACCCCCTCTAACCCCTCCCCAGACCCCCCTTAACCCCTTCCTGACCCCCCAGAACCTCAGACACGCCCCCAAACCCTGCCTCAGATCCCCCAGACCCCCCCAATCCCCCCAAAAACCTCAGAAACCCCCCAAACCACCACTCAGACTCCCCTAGACCCCCCCAACTCCCCCAAAACCACCCCCCAAAACCTCAGAGACCCCCCCAACCCCCCCTCAGATCCCCCAGACCCCCCCAACCCCCCCAAACCCCTCCCCAGACACCCTTTAACCTCCCCAAACCTCCCCTCAGGCCCCCCCCGACCCCCCATAACCCCCCCAAACCTTCAGAGACCCCCTCTAACCCCTCCCCAGACACCCCCAAACCCCTTCCTGACCTCCCCCAAAACCTCAGAGACCCCCCTAAACCCTGCCTCAGATCCCCCAGCCCCCCCAACCACCTCAGAGACCCCCTCTAACCCCTCCCCAGACCCCCCTTAACCCCTTCCTGACCCCCCAAAACCTCAGACACCCCCCAAACCCCTCAGACCCCCCTCAGACTCTCCCAGACCCCCCAAAAACCTCAGAGACCCCCCAAAACTGCCACTCAGACTCCCCCAGATCCCCCAACCACCTCAGAGACCCCCCCAACCCCCCCAGACTCCCCCTAACCCCCCCAAACCTTCAGAGACCCCCTCTAACCCCTCCCCAGACCCCCCTTAACCCCTTCCTGACACCCCCAAAACCTCAGATCCCCCCAAAACCACTACTCAGACCCCCCTTAACCCCCCCCGATCCCCCAAAACCTCAGAGAACCCCCCCAAACCCCCCTCAGATCCCCTAGACCCCCCAACCACCTCAGAGACCCCCTCTAACCCCTCCCCAGACCCCCCTTAACCCCTTCCTGACACCCCCAAAACCTCAGACACCCCCTCTAACCCCCCCTCAGACTCCCCCTAACCCCCCCAAACCTTCAGAGACCCCCTCTAACCCCTCCCCAGACCCCCCTTAACCCCTTCCTGACCCCCCAAAACCTCAGGACCCCCCCCAAACCACTACTCAGACCCCCTCTTAACCCCCCAAAATCTCAGAGACCCCCCAACCCTCCCCTCAGACTCCCCCTAACCCCCCCAAACCTTCAGAGACCCCCTCTAACCTCTCCCCAGACCCCCCTTAACCCCTTTCTGAGCCCCCCAAAATCTCAGACCCCCCCAAACCACTACTCAGACCCCCCTTAACCCCCCCGATCCCCCAAAACCTCAGAGACCCCCCAACCCCCTCCTCAGACTCCCCCTAACCCCCCCAAACCTTCAGAGACCCCCTCTAACCCCTCCCCAGACCCCCCTTAACCCCTTCCTGACACCCCCAAAACCTCAGACACCCCCCCAAACCCCCCTCAGACTCCCCATAACCCCCCAAACCTTCAGAGATCCCCTCTAACCCCTCCCCAGACCCCCCTTAACCCCTTCCTGACACCCCCAAAACCTCAGATCCCCCCCAAAACCACTACTCAGACCCCCCTTAACCCCCCCGATCCCCCAAAACCTCAGAGAACCCCCCCAAACCCCCCTCAGATCCCCTAGACCCCCCAACCACCTCAGAGACCCCCTCTAACCCCTCCCCAGACCCCCCTTAACCCCTTCCTGACCCCCCAAAACCTCAGACACCCCCCCAAACCCCCCTCAGACTCCCCCTAACCTCCCCAAACCTTCAGAGACCCCCTCTAACCCCTCCCCAGACCCCCCTTAACCCCTTCCTGACCCCCCCAAAACCTCAGGACCCCCCCCAAACCACTACTCAGACCCCCTCTTAACCCCCCAAAATCTCAGAGACCCCCCCAACTCCCCCTCAGACTCCCCCTAACCCCCCAAACCTTCAGAGACCCCCTCTAACCTCTCCCCAGACCCCCCTTAACCCCTTCCTGAGCCCCCCAGAACCTCAGACACCCCCCCAAACTCCCCTCAGACTCCCCCTAACCTCCCCAAACCTTCAGAGACCCCCTCTAACCCCTTCCCAAACCCCCCTTAACCCCTTCCTGACCCCCCCAAAACCTCAGGACCCCCCCCAAACCACTACTCAGACCCCCTCTTAACCCCCCAAAATCTCAGAGAGCCCCCCAACCCTCCCCTCAGACTCCCCCTAACCCCCCCAAACTTTCAGAGACCCCCTCTAACCCCTCCCCAGACCCCCCTTAACCCCTTCCTGAGCCCCCCAAAACCTCAGACCCCCCCAAAACCACTACTCAGACCCTCCTTAACCCCCCCGACCCCCCAAAAACCTCAGAGACCCCCCTCAAAACTGCCACTCAGACTCCCCCAGACCCCCCAACCACCTCAGAGACCCCCCCAAACCCCCTCAGACTCCCCCTAACCCCCCCAAACATTCAGAGACCCCCTCTAACCTCTCCCCAGACCCCTCTTAACCCCTTCCTGAGCCCCCCAAAACCACTACTCAGACCCCCCTTAACCCCCAAAACCTCAGAGACCCCCCCAAACCCCCCTCAGATCCCCCAGACCCCCCAACCACCTCAGAGACCCCCCCAAACCCCACCTCAGACTCCCCCTGACCCCCTCTAACCCCTTCCCAAACCCCCCTTAACCCCTTCCTAACCCCCCCAAAACCTCAGACATCCCCCCAAAACCCTTGCCAGGCCCCCCTGACCCCCCTTTGCCCCCCCCAAGGTGGGCACCAGTGCCATGGACAGCCCCCTCCTCAAATACAGTGCCAAGGAGTATTTCTTCAAGGCTGCCCTGTGCCACTTCTGCATCGACATGCTCAACGCCAAGGTGCTGCCCCCCCTAAATTTGGGGTGCCCCCCTCTTTATTACCCCCCAGCCTTCCTCAGCCCCCCTCATCCTCCTCACCCCCCCCCCAGCTCGCTCTGCAGAAGTATGAGGAGATGTTCCCAGCCTTCTCTGACTCCAGGGAGTGTAAACTGGTCAAGGTGGGGGGGGTTTGGGGGGCTCCGAAGTTTTGGGGGGGTTGAGGGGGTCTGAGGGGGGTTTGGGGGGGTCTCTGAGGTTTTGGGGGAGTTGGGGGGTCTGAGGGGGGTTTGGGGGGTTAGGGGGGCCTGGGGGGTGTGAGGGGTGGTTTGGGGGGCTCTGAAGTTTGGGGGGGTTGGGGGGGTCTGAGGGGTGGTTTGGGGGGTCTCTGAGGTTTTGGGGGGTTAGAGGGGGTCTGAGGGGAGGGTTTGGGGGGGTCTCTGAGGTTTTGGGGGGGTTAGAGGGGGTCTGAGGGGGGTTTGGGAGGGTCTCTGAGGTTTTGGGGGGTGGGGGGGGTCTGAGGGGGGTTAGGGGGGTCCTGGGGGATGTGAGGGGGGTTTGGGGGGGTCTCTGAGGTTTTGGGGGGGTTAGAGGGGGTCTGAGGGGGGTTTGGGGGGTCTCTGAGGTTTTGGAGGGGTTGGGGGGTCTGAGGGGGGTTTGGGGGGGTTAGGGGGGCCTGGGGGGTGTGAGGGGGGTTTGGGGGGGTCTCTGAGGTTTTGGGGGGTGGGGGGGGTCTGAGGGGGGTTTGGGGGGTCCTGGGGGGTGTGAAGGGGGGTTTGGGGGGGTCCCTGAGGTTTTGGAGGGGTTGGGGGGGCTCTGAGGGGGGTTTGGGGAGGTTAGGGGGTCCTGGGGGGTGTGAGGGGGGTTTGGGGGGGTCTCTGAGGTTTTGGGGGGTGGGGGGGTCTGAGGGGGGTTTGGGGGGTCCTGGGGGGTGTGAAGGGGGTTTGGGGGGTCCCTGAGGTTTTGGAGGGGTTGGGGGGCTCTGAGGGGGGTTTGGGGAGGTTAGGGGGTCCTGGGGGGTGTGAGGGGGGTTTGGGGGGGTCTCTGAGGTTTTGGGGGGTTAGAGGGGGTCTGAGGGGGGGTTTGGGAGGGTCTCTGAGGTTTTGGGGGGTAGGGGGGTCTGAGGGGGGTTAGGGGGGCCTGGGGGGTGTGAGGGGTGGTTTGGGGGGGCTCTGAAGTTTGGGGGGGGTTGGGGGGGTCTGAGGGGGGTTTGGGGGGTCTCTGAGGTTTTGGGGGGTTAGAGGGGGTCTGAGGGGAGGGTTTGGGGAGGTCTCTGAGGTTTTGGAGGGGTTTGGGGGGGTCTGAGGGGGGTTAGGGGGGTCCTGGGGGTTCTGAGGGGGGTTTGGGGGGGTCTCTGAGGTTTTGGGGGGGTAGAGGGGGGCCTGGGGGGGTCTGAGGGGGGTTTGGGGGGGTCTCTGAGGTTTTGGGGGGGTTTGGGGGGGTCTCTGAGGTTTTGGGGGGGTTTGGGGGGTCTCTGAGGTTTTGGGGGGGGGTCAGAGGGGTCTGAGGGGGGGTTAAACCACCCCTGAAGTGGGGGGGGGGGGGGGGGGGGCGTGTGCTTCCTCCTCCTCTTCCTCCCCTTCTAGAAGCTTCTGGATGCCCACGAGGAGCAGAACGTGGATGGCTACACCGACGCTGTAGGTCTCTACCCCCCCAGCCTCATTTCCCCCTCTAATTAACACTAATTACCCTAATTAGCACTAATTACCTCCTCAGCTCAGCCTCCTCAAGGCTGCCACCTACTGACCCCCCCCCCAAATAACCCCCACCCCCAATTAAACCCCCTGAAATAACCCCCCCAACCCCCCCAGCCTCTTAACCCCCACTAATTAGCACTAATTACCCTAATTACCCTAATTAACCCCTTTCCCCTCAGCTTGGCCTCAAAGTGGCCACATGCTGAACCCCCTCCCCAATAACCCTCCTCCTCAACACCCCCCCCCCCAATAAACCCCCCTCTCACCTCCCCCCCAGCCTCTTTACCCCCACTAATTAGTACTAATTAGCACTAATTACCCTAATTAACCCCCTTTCCTCTCAGCTTGACCTCAAAGTGGCCACATGCTGACCCCCCTCCCCAATAACCCCCCTCTCCAATAACCCCCCTCCCCAATAACCCCCCCCCAATAAACCCCCTCTCACCTCCCCCCCAGCCTCTTTACCCCCACTAATTACCCTAATTACCCTAATTAACCCCCTTTTCCCCTCAGCTTGGCCTCAAAGTGGCCACATGCTGAACCCCCCTCCCCAATAACCCTCCTCCTCAACACCCCCCCCCCAATAAACCCCCCTCTCACCCTCCCCCCAGCCTCTTTACCCCCACTAATTAGTACTAATTAGCACTAATTACCCTAATTAACCCCCTTTCCTCTCAGCTTGGCCTCAAATTGGCCACATGCTGACTCCCCCTCCCCAATAACCCCCCTCAACAACCCCCCCCAATAAACCCCCCTCTCACCTCCCCCCAGCCTCTTTACCCCCACTAATTAGCACTAATTACCCTAATTAACCCCCTTTCCTCTCAGCTTGGCCAACAAATGCCTCCTCAAAGTGGCCACATGCTGAACCCCCCTCCCCAATAACCCCCTCCCCAATAACCCCCCCAATAACCCCCCTCAACCCCCCCCCCAATAAACCCCCTCTCACCCCCCCAGCCTCTTTACCCCTCTAATTAGCACTAATTACCCTAATTAGCCTAATTAGCCCCCTTTCCCCTCAGCTTGGCCTCAAAGTGGCCATGTGCTGAACCCCCCTCCCCAATAACCCCCTCCCCAATAACCCCCCTCAACACCCCCCCCCAATAAACCCCCTCTCACCTCCCCCCCAGCCTCTTTACCCCCACTAATTAGCACTAATTACCCTAATTAACCCCCTTTCCCCTCAGCTTGACCTCAAAGTGGCCACATGCTGAACCCCCCTCCCCAATAACCCCCCTCAACACTGCCCCCCTTGATAAACTCCCCTCTCACCTCCCCCCAGCCTCTTTACCCCCACTAATTAGCACTAATTAGCACTAATTACCCTAATTAACCCCCTTTTCCCCTCAGCTTGGCCTCAAAGTGGCCACATGCTGAACCCCCCTCCCCAATAACCCCCCTCAACACCCCCCCCCCAAATAAACCCCCTCTCACCTCCCCCCCAGCCTCTTTACCCCCACTAATTAGTACTAATTAGCACTAATTACCCTAATTAACCCCCTTTCCTCTCAGCTTGACCTCAAATTGGCCACATGCTGACTCCCCCTCCCCAATAACCCCCCTCAACACCCCCCCCCCAATAAACCCCCCTCTCACCTCCCCCCAGCCTCTTTACCCCCACTAATTAGCACTAATTAGCACTAATTACCCTAATTAACCCCCTTTTCCCCTCAGCTTGGCCTCAAAGTGGCCACATGCTGAACCCCCCTCCCCAATAACCCCTCCTCAACACCCCCCCCCCCAATAAACCCCCTCTCACCCTCCCCCCAGCCTCTTTACCCCCACTAATTAGTACTAATTAGCACTAATTACCCTAATTAACCCCCTTTCCTCTCAGCTTGACCTCAAATTGGCCACATGCTGACTCCCCCTCCCCAATAACCCCCCTCAACACCCCCCCCCAATAAACCCCCTCTCACCTCCCCCCCAGCCTCTTTACCCCCACTAATTAGCACTAATTAGCACTAATTACCCTAATTAACCCCCTTTTCCCCTCAGCTTGGCCTCAAAGTGGCCACATGCTGAACCCCCCTCCCCAATAACCCTCCTCCTCAACACCCCCCCCCCCCCAATAAACCCCCTCTCACCCTCCCCCCAGCCTCTTTACCCCCACTAATTAGTACTAATTAGCACTAATTACCCTAATTAACCCCCTTTCCTCTCAGCTTGGCCTCAAATTGGCCACATGCTGACTCCCCCTCCCCAATAACCCCCCTCAACAACCCCCCCCCCCAATAAACCCCCTCTCACCTCCCCCCAGCCTCTTTACCCCCACTAATTAGCACTAATTACCCTAATTAACCCCCTTTCCTCTCAGCTTGGCCAACAAATGCCTCCTCAAAGTGGCCACATGCTGAACCCCCCTCCCCAATAACCCCCTCCCCAATAACCCCCCCAATAACCCCCTCAACCCCCCCCAATAAACCCCCCTCTCACCCCCCCAGCCTCTTTACCCCTCTAATTAGCACTAATTACCCTAATTAGCCTAATTAGCCCCCTTTCCCCTCAGCTTGGCCTCAAAGTGGCCATGTGCTGAACCCCCCTCCCCAATAACCCCCCTCCCCAATAACCCCCCTCAACACCCCCCCCCAATAAACCCCCTCTCACCTCCCCCCAGCCTCTTTACCCCCACTAATTAGCACTAATTACCCTAATTAACCCCCTTTCCCCTCAGCTTGACCTCAAAGTGGCCACATGCTGAACCCCCCTCCCCAATAACCCCCCTCAACACTGCCCCCCCTTGATAAACTCCCCTCTCACCTCCCCCCAGCCTCTTTACCCCCACTAATTAGCACTAATTACCCTAATTAACCCCCTTTCCCCTCAGCTTGACCTCAAATTGGCCACATGCTGACTCCCCCTCCCCAATAACCCCCCTCAACACCCCCCCCCCCCAATAAACCCCCCTCTCACCCTCCCCCCAGCCTCTTTACCCCCACTAATTAGCACTAATTACCCTAATTAACCCCCCCAGGTGAAGGAGTACGACTCCATCTCCCGCCTGGACCAGTGGCTCACCACCATCCTCCTCCGCATCAAGAAGACCATCCAGGGGGAGGAAGAAGACCTACGTTAAAGGGGGGGGGGGCTGGGTACCCCCAAAATACCCCCCCACCCCCCCAAAAATACACCCCTCCCCCCAAAAAATACCCCCCCCCCCAAAAATACACCCCCCCCCTTGTACATGGCCCCTCTGTGGATATTTAATGGTGTAAAATACTCCCCCCCCCCCCAAACCCCCCCAAAGTTGGGGTGTCCGCCCCCTCCCCCCTTTTTTTGGGGGGGGGGGAAGCCCCCTCTTCCCAGGAGGAGGAGGATGCATGTCAACACCCCCCCCCAAAAAATAAAGGTTGCATGAGTGAGAGGGGTGCTGTGGTGTGTTTTAGGGGGGGTCCCCCCAATTCCCCCCTTACCTGGTGCCCAGGAACCCCCAATTCCCCCTCTACCTGGGGGTGGGAACCCCCAAATCCCCCCCTTTACCTGGGCCGCTGGGAACCCCCAATTTGCCCCCTCCCCAAAGAAGCTGGGACCCCCCCCACCCCTGCCTCCCCAGGGTCTGGGTACCCCCTAATTCACCCCCAGGGTCTGGATACCCCCCTCACCCCCCCAGGGGAGCTGGGACCCCCCCAAAACCCTCCCCCCAGGGTCTGGGTACCCCCTCACCCCCCAGGGGAGCTGGGACCCCCCTAAACCCCCTCCCAGGGTCTGGGTACCCCCAATTCCCCCCAGGGGAGCTGGGACCCCCCCAAACCCCCCTCCCCAAGGTCTGGGTACCCCCCTCACCCCCCTAGGGAAGCTGGGACCCCTCCAAAACCCTCCCCCCAGGGTCTGGGTACCCCCCAATTCACCCCCAGGGTCTGGGTACCCCCATCACCCCCCAGGGGAGCTGGGACCCCCCCAAACCCTCCCCCCAGGGTCTGGGTACCCCCCCACCCCCCAGGGGAGCTGGGACCCCCCCAAAACCCTCCCCCAGGGTCTGGGTACCCCCAATTCCCCCCAGGGGAGCTGGGACCCCCCCAAACCCCCCTCCCCAAGGTCTGGGTACCCCCCTCACCCCCCTAGGGAAGCTGGGACCCCTCCCAAAACCCTCCCCCCAGGGTCTGGGTACCCCCCCACCCCCCAGGGAAGCTGGGACCCCCCCAAACCCCCCTCCCCAAGGTCTGGGTACCCCCCTCACCCCCCCCAGGGAAGCTGGGACCCCCCCAAAAACCTCCCCCCAGGGTCTGGGTACCCCCAATTCCCCCCAGGGGAGCTGGGACCCCCCCAAACCCCCCTCCCCAAGGTCTGGGTACCCCCCTCACCCCCCCTAGGGAAGCTGGGACCCCTCCAAAACCCTCCCCCCAGGGTCTGGGTACCCCCCAATTCACCCCCAGGGTCTGGGTACCCCCATCACCCCCCAGGGGAGCTGGGACCCCCCAAACCCTCCCCCCAGGGTCTGGGTACCCCCCCACCCCCCAGGGGAGCTGGGACCCCCCCAAACCCTCCCCCCAGGGTCTGGGTACCCCCAATTCCCCCCCAGGGGAGCTGGGACCCCCCAACCCCCCTTCTTATGACCACAGGAGGCGTGGTCAAGCTAAGCCACGCCTCCTTTGGGCGTGGCCAGCCCTAAACCACGCCCACAGCGCGCGTACTCAGACTCATTAAGCGTGAGTCCACCCCGAGCCACGCCCCCTCCTGGGCGTGGCCACACACAAGCCACGCCCCCATATGGGCGGAGCCATCCATCCTCCCCTTCCCATTGGTTCCTCCCTCCGCGACCCGCCCCCTCTCTCCCCAACCTCTTTACCAGCGTCGCGCTGGTGACGTCACTCCCGCGCCGCTCCCACGGGAGGTCCCCGAGTAGAAGCGGCGGTAGCGGGCCGGGGGCTGCCCGCGGCGCTGCCTGTCCCCCGGTGCCCGGTGCCGCCATGGCCGGTCGGTGCCCGTTGGTGGAAGATTCCTTCAGCCGTTTGGCTTCTCAGAGCAACGTGTACGGGCTGGCGGAGCTGCCGGGCGGGGAAGGGCCCGGGGGGCTGCTGGCGGCCGCGCTGAAAGGGAAAGTCGTTCACTTCCGGTACCACGAGCTGCGCGAGCGGCTGCGGCCGGTGACCCGGGAGCTGCAGTTCACCTACATCCCCGGTACGGGGCCGGGGGGCCCCGGGAGGGACCGGGGGGGCACCGGGAGGGGTCAGGAGGAGGGGTTTGGGGGGGTCAGGGGGCACCGGGAGGGGGTCAGAGGTCAAGGGGAGGGGATTGGGGGGCCAAGGGTCACGGGGAGGGGTCAAGGGGACGGGTTTGGGGGTCAAGGGTCACGGGGAGGGGGTAAAGGGGAGGGGTTTGGGAGTCAAGGGTCACGGGGAGGGGTCAAGGGGAGGGTTTGAGGGGTCAGGGGGCACCGGGAGGGGTCAAGGGGAGGGGTTTGGGGGGTCAGGGGGCACCGGGAGGGGGTCAGAGGTCAAGGGGAGGGGATTGGGGGGCCAAGGGTCACGGGGAGGGGTCAAGGGGACGGGTTTGGGGGTCAAGGGTCACGGGGAGGGGGTAAAGGGGAGGGGTTTGAGGGGTCGGGGGCACCGGGAGGGGTCACAGGGAGGGGTTTGGGGGTCAGGGGGCACCGGGAGGGGTCAGGAGGAGGCGTTTGGGGGGGTCAAGGGTCACATGGAGGGGTCAAGGGGAGGGTTTGAGGGGTCAGGGGGCATCGGGAGGGGGTCAAGGGTCATGGGGAGGGGGCCAGGGGTGAGGTTGGGGGGTCACAGGGCACTGGGAGGGTCATGGGGAAGGTTGGGGGGGGTCAGAGGGCACTGGGAGGGGTCAGAGGTCAAGGGGAGGGGATTGGGGGGCCAAGGGTCACAGGGAGGGGTCAAGGGGAAGGGTTGGGGGGTCAGAGGGAGGGGTTGGAGGGGGTCAGGGGGCACCGGGAGGGGTCTGGGGAAAGGTTTGTGGGGGGGTCAGGTGTCATGGGGAGGGGGTCAAGGGTCATGGGGAAGGGGTCAGGGGAGGGGTTGGGGGGGTCAGAGGGCACTGGGAGGGGGTCAGAGGTCAGGGGGACGAGATGGGGGGCCATGGGTCACAGGGAGGGGTCAGGGGGCACGGGGAGGGATCAGGGGGAGTGTTTGGGGGGGTCAGAGGGCCCTGGGAGGGGGTCAAGGGTCATGGGGAGGGGGCCAGGGGTGAGGTTGGGGAGTCAGAGCGCACTGGGAGGGTCATGGGGAAGGTTGGGGGGGTCAGAGGTTCCTGGGAGGGGGTCAAGGGTCATGGGGAGGGGTCAAGGGGAGGGTTTGGAGGGGTCAGTGGGCACTGGGAGGGGGTCAGGGGTCATGGGGAGGGGGCCAGGGATGGGGTTGGGGGGTCAGAGGGCACCGGGAGGGGTCAAGGGTCATGGGGAGGGGTCTGGGGGAGGGGTTGGGGGGTCAGAGGTCCCTGGGAGGGGGTCAAGGGTCATGGGGAGGGGTCTGGGGGAGGGGTTGGGGGGTCAGAGGTCCCTGGGAGGGGGTCAAGGGTCATGGGGAGGGGTCAGAGGTCATGGGGAGGGGGCCAGGGGTGAGGTTGGGGGGGTCAGAGGGCACTGGGAGAGGTCAGGGGGAGGGGTCTGTGTTCAGCAGGAAGGGGCAGGGGTCACTGTTGGGGGGAGGTGTGAGCCTCAGGGGTCAGGGTCAGGGGTCAGAGGTCAGAGGTCAAAGGTCACCCCTCCCAGTGGACGCCGAGATCGTCTCCATCGACGCCTTCGCCAAGTCCCCCCCCAGCGGGGGCTGGTGGTGGGCATCACCTTCATCAAGGTATGGGGGGGCAGGGGTACCCCTGGGGAGGGGGGCAGGGGTCAGAGGTCAGAGGTCACGCCCTTTAACCCCCCCCAGGACTCAGGGGACAAGCCCAGCCCCTTCCTCAACATCTACTGCGACTACGAGCCGGGCTCCGAGTACGACCTGGACTCGGTGGCGCGTGAGTGGGGACCCCCCCAGCCCCCCCAAACCTACCCTGACCCCCCTCAGCCCCCCAAACCTTCCCTGACCCCCCTCAGCCCCCCAAACCTCCCCTGACCCCCCCGAACCTCCCCTGACCCCCCTGACCCTCCCAAAACTCCCCTGACCCCCCTGACCCCCCGAACCTCCCCTGACCCCCCTGACCCCCCTGAACCCCCCTGACCCCCCCAAACCTCCCCTGATCCCCCTGAACCTCTCCTGAACCTCTCCTGACCCCCCCAAACCTTCCCTGACCCACATGACCCTTCCTTGACCCCCCCAAACCTCCCCTGACCCCCCCGATCCCCCCAAACCTCCCCTGACCCCCCTGAACCCCCTTGACCCCCCTGAACCCCTCTGTCCCCCCCAAACCTCCCTTGAACCCCCCTGAACCCTCTTGGCCTCCCTGAACCTCCCCCAAACCTCCCCTGACCCCCCCAAACTTCTCCTGACCCCACTGAACCCCCCAAACCTTCCTTGACCCCCCCAAACCCCCCCAAACCTCCCCGACCCCCCCAAACCTCCCCTGACCCCCCCAAACCTCCCCTGAGCCCCCCTGACCCCCACGAACCTCCCCTGACCCCCCCAAACCTCCCCCTGAACCCCCCTCAGCCCCCCAAACCTCCCCTGACCCCCCCTGACCCTCCCAAAACCCCCTGACCCCTCCTGACCCCCCTGAACCCCCCTGACCCCCCAAACCTTCCTTGACCCCCCCAAACCTCCCCTGACCCCCTGACCCCCCAAACCTCTCCTGACCTCCCTGACCCCCCAAACCTCCCCTGACCCCCCGAACCTCCCCTGACCCCCCCAAACTTCCCCTGACCCCACTGAACCCCCCAAACCTCCCCTGACCCCCCGAACCTCCCCTGACCCCCCCAAACCTTCCTTGACCCCCCAAGCCTCCCCATGACCCCCCTGAACCTCTCCTGACCCCCCTGACCCCCCAAACCTCCCCTGACCCACGTGATCCCCTCAAACCTCCCCTGACCCCCCAAATTCCCCCTGACCCCCCCAAACCTCCCCTGCCCCCCTGTCTCCCCCCAAGGGCTCTGACCCCCCCCCCGGGTCAGGCTCAGTCAGGCTCAGGGTCTTTGGGGGTCAGGGGCGATTTGGGGGGTCAGGGGGGTCAGGGGAGATTTGGGGGGTCAGGGGGGATTTGGGAGGGTTCGGGGGGGTTCAGGGGGGTCAGGGGAGTTTTGGGGGGGTCATGGGGGATATGGGGAGGTCTTGGGGGGTCTCTGGGGGGTCAAGGGGGGAATGTGGGGCTTCAGGGGGGATTTGGGGGGTTCAGGGGGGTCAGGGGAGATTTGGGGGGTCAGGGGGGATTTGGGGGGGTTCAGGGGCGGGTTCAGGGAGGGTCAGGGGAGATTTGGGGGGTCATGGGGGATATGGGGAGGTCTTGGGGGGTCTCTGGGGGTCAAGGGGGAATGTGGGGGTTCAGGGGCGATTTGGGGGGGTCAGGGAGGTCAGGGGGATTTGGGGAGGTTCATGGGAAATTTGGGGGGGTCAGGGGGATTTGGGGGGTTCAGGGGGGTTCAGGGAGGGTCAGGGGGGATTTGGGGGGGTCATGGGGGATATGGGGAGGTCTTCGGGGGTCTCTGGGGAGTCAAGGGGGAATGTGGGGGTTCAGGGGGGTCAGGGGAGATTTGGGGGGTCAGGGGCGATTTGGGGGGTTCAGGGGGGTCAGGGGAGATTTGGGGGGGTCAGGGGCGATTTGGGGGGTTCAGGGGGGTCAGGGGAGATTTGGGGGGGTCAGGGGGATTTGGGGGGGTCCAGGGGGGTCAGGGGACATTTGGGGGGGTCAGGGGGGATATGGGGAGGTCTTGGGGGGTCTCTGGGGGGTCAAGGGGGAAATGTGGGGGTTCAGGGGGGATTTGGGGGGGTCAGGGGGGATTTGGAGGGGTTACGGGGGGTTCAGGGAGGGTCAGGGGGGATTTGGGGAGTTCAGGGGGGTCAGGGGAGATTTGGGGGGGTCAGGGGGGTTCAGGGGGTGAGGGGAGATTTGGGGGGTTTATGGGGGATATGGGGAGGTCTTCGGGGGTCTCTGGGGGGTCAAGGGGGAATGTGGGGGTTCAGGGGGGATTTGAGGGGGTCAGAGGGGGTTCAGGGGGGCAGGGGGATTTGGGGGGGTCAGGGGGGATTTGAGGGGGTTCAGGGGGGTCAGGGGAGATTTGGGGGGTCAGGGGCAATTTGGGGGGGTTCAGGGGGGTCAGGGGAGATTTGGGGGGTCAGGGGGATTTGGGGGTGTTCAGGGGGGTCAGGAGAGATTTGGGGGGGTCAGGGGGATTTGGGGGTGTTCAGGGGGGTCAGGAGAGATTTGGGGGGGTCAGGGGGGATTTGGGGGGGTTACGGGGGGTTCAGGGAGGGTCAGGGGGGATTTGGGGAGGTCTTGGGGGGTCTCTGGGGGGTCGAGGGGGAATGTGGGGGTTCAGGGGAGATTTGGGGGGGTCTCTGAGCCCCCCCTGACCCCCCCTTTCCCCCCCCCCCAGAGAGCTGCCTGAACCTGGAGCTGCAGTTCACCCCCTTCCAGCTCTGCCACGCTGAGTGAGCCCCCCCGGGACCCCCCCAAAACAGGGACCCCCCCAAAACAGGGACCCCCCCCTCAGCTCCCCCCGGGACCCCCCCAAAACAGGGACCCCCCCAAAACAGGGACCCCCCCCTCAGCTCCCCCCGAGACCCCCCAAAACAGGGACCCCCCCTCAGCCCCCCCGGGACCCCCCCAAAACAGGGACACCCCCCCCCAGGACCCCCCAAAACAGGGACCCCCCCCCCAAAACAAGGACCCCCCCTCATCTCCCCCCGGGACCCCCCAGAACAGGGACCCCCCTCAGCCCCCCCCGGGACCCCCCCAAAACAGGGACACCCCCCCCCCAGCCCCCCCAGGACCCCCCAAAACAGGGACCCCCCCCTCATCTCCCCCCGGGACCCCCCAAAACAGGGACCCCCCCTCAGCCCCCCCAGGACCCCCCCAAAACAGGGACCCCCCCCCCCAAAACAGGGACCCCCCTCAGCCCCCCGGGAACCCCTGAGCCCCCCTGAGCCCTGCCTGACCCCCCAACCCCCCCTGACCCCCCTTAACCCCCCCAAACCCCACCATATCCCCCTGAGCCCCCACTGAGCCCCCCTTGGCCCCCCCCAAACCCCCCCGACCCCCCCATATCCCCCCATATCCCCCTGACCCCCCCTTGACCCCCCCAACCCCCCCATATCCCCCTGAGACCCTCCTGAGCCCCCCTTGACCCCCCCAAACCCCCCCAACTCTGCTCCCAGCCCCCTGACCACCCCCTGAGCCCTCCCATGAGCCCCCCCAACCCCCCCTGACCCCCCCAGCCCCCCTGAGCTCCACCCCTGACCCCCCCAGCCCCCCTGACCCCCCCTGAGCCCCCCCTGACTGCCCTGGACCCCCCAGCCCCCCATGCCCCCCGAGCCCCCCTTGGCCCCCCCAAGCCCCCCCATATTCCCCTGAGCCCCTCCTGAGCCCCCCTTGACCCCCCCAAACCCCCCCATATCCCCCTGAGCCCCTCCTGAGCCCCCCTTGAACCCCCAAACTCCCCCAAACTCTGCTCCCAGCCCCCCTGACCCCCCTGACCCCCCTGACCCCCCTGACCCCCCTGACCCCCCTGACCCCCCAGCCCCCAGCCCCCTCCTGCCCCCCATTGACCCCCCTGCCCCCCAGCCCCCCCGACCCCCTCTGGACCCCCCAGCCCCGCCAGCCCCCCTGAGCCCCCCCGAGCCCCTTGCCCCCGCTGGACCCCTCCTGGACCCCCCAGCCCCCCCTGCCCCCCCCTGAGCCCCCCAGCCCCCCTGCCCCCCCTGCCCCCCATTGACCCCCCTGCCCCCCCAGCCCCCCTGACCCCCCTGGACCCCCCCAGCCTCCCCTGACCCCGCTGCCCCCCCCGACCCCCTCTGGACCCCCCAGCCCCGCCAGCCCCCCCTGACCCCCCTGACCCCCACTGACCCCCCCAGCCCCCCCGAGCCCCCCAGCCCCCCCTGACCCCCCTGGACCCCTCTAGCCCCCCTGACCCCCCAGCCCCCCGCGACCCCCTCTGGACCCCCCAGCCCCCGCCCCCAGCCCCCCTGAGCCCCCACCCCCTGAGCCCCCCCCTGGACCCCCCCAGCCCCCCTGGCCCCCCTGACCCCCCCCAGCCCCCCCAGCCCCCCCTGACCCCCCTGCCCCCCCCAGGGTGTGTGTGGGGCAGCGGCTGGAGACGGTGTTTCTGCTGAGCGGCAACGACCCGGCCGTGCACCTCTACAGGGAGGTGAGACCCCCAGACCCCCAGACCCCCCAGGGACCCCCAGGAGACCCCCAGACCCACCTGGAGACCCCCCCCCCATACCCCCAGGGACCCCCACAGACCCCCTGAGACCCCCCCAGGGACCCCCAGACCCCCACGGACCCCCCCATACCCCCAGGGACCCCCACAGACCCCCTGAGACCCCCAGGGACCCCCCAAGGGACCCCCAGACCCCCCAGACCCCCAGGGACCCCCCCAGGGACCCCCAGACCCCCACGGACCCCCCCATACCCCCAGGGACCCCCACAGACCCCCTGAGACCCCCAGGGACCCCCCAAGGGACCCCCAGACCCCCACAGACCCCCCCATACCCCCAGGGACCCCCACAGACCCCCTGAGACCCCCAGGGACCCCCCAGGGACCCCCAGACGCCCCCAGAGATCCCAGACTCCCTGTGCACCTGTACCAGGAGGTGAGACCCCCCCAGACCCCCAGGGACCCCCAGGGACCCCCCAGACCCCCAGGGACCCCCCCAGGGACCCCCTGAGACCCCCCCAGACCCCCCCAGACCACCAGACCCCCCCAGAGATCCCAGCCCCCCTGTGCACCTGTACCGGGAGGTGAGACCCCCCAGGGACCCCCAGACCCCCAGGGACCCCCAGGGACCCCCCAGACCCCCCAGACCACCAGACCCCCCCAGAGATCCCAGCCCCCCTGTGCACCTGTACCGGGAGGTGAGACCCCCCCAGGGACCCCCAGACCCCCAGGGACCCCAGGGACCCCCAGACCCCCCAGACCACCAGACCCCCCAGAGATCCCAGCCCCCCTGTGCACCTGTACAGGGAGGTGAGACCCCCCTGGGACCACCAGGGACCCCCAGGGACCCCCAGACCCCCAGGGACCCCCAGACACCCCCTGAGACCCCTCCAGACCCCCAGGGACCCCCCAGAGACCCCCAGGGACCCCCAGACCCCTAGGGATCCCCCAGAGACCCCCAGAACCCCCAGACCCCCAGGGACCCCCCCATAGCCCCAGGGACCCCCCAGACCCCTAGGGACCCCCCAGACCCCCCCAGGCCCCCAGGGACCCCCCAGACCAGCAGGGACCCCCCCAGACCCTCACGGACCCCCAGGGACCCCCCCAGACCTCTGCCCCCCAGAGACCCCCTGAGACACCCCCAGAGACCCCCAAACCCCCTCAGACCCCCTGAGACACCCCCAAATCCCTCCTTGACCCCCCCAAACCCCCCAAACTCTGCTCCCAGCTCCTCTGCCCCCCCTGAGCTCCCCTCTGCCCCCCCCAAACCCCTCCTTGACCCCCCCAAAGCCCCCCAAACTCTGCTCCCAGCCCCCTCTGCCCCCTGAGCCCCCTCTGACCCCCCCAAACCCCTCCTTGACCCCCCCAAACTCAGCTCCCAGCCCCTCTGCCCCCCTATGACCCCCCAAAACCCTCCTTGACCCCCCCAACCCCCCCCAAACTCTGCTCCCACCCCCTCTGACCCCCCGAAACCCCCTCTGACCCCCCCGAAACCCCCTCTGACCCTCCAAAACCCCCCCAACCCCCCCAAACTCTGCTCCCAGCCCCTCTGCCCCCCCTGAACCCCCCAGTGACCCCCCTGCCCCCCCCCAGAACGAGCCCCAGCACCAGTTTGAGGAGCAGCCCGTCCATCACCTCTTCCCAGAGCTCCAGGACCTGCCCAGCAAGTACCATGGGGGGGGGGGGGGTGGGGATGGGTGAGGGGGTCCATCCCCCCCAAAAGACCCTCCCCCACCCCAAAACCCCCCAACCCCCCCCCCCCCAGCATCCTGTGGCTGCAGGTGCTGAACCTGCCGGGGGTCCCGGGGACGCGGCTGACGGCGCTGGGCTGCCAGAGCGGGCACGTGCGCCTGGCACGGGTGGACAGGAGGAGGCACGGTGAGGGGGGCCCTCCCCAAAACAGGGCCTGGGGGCACTGGGAGGGGGTCTGGGGGCACTGGGAGGGGGTTTGGGGGCACTGGGAGGGGGTCTGGGGGTGCTGGGAGGGGGTTTGAGGGCACTGGGAGGGGGTCTGGGGGTGCTGGGAGGGGGTTTGAGGGCACTGGGAGGGGGCTGGGGGCAGGTACTGGGAGGCACTGGGAGGGGGTCTGGGGGCACTGGGAGGGGTTTTGAGGGCACTGGGAGGGGGTTTGAGGGCGCTGGGAGGGGGTTTGAGGGTGCTGGGAGCAGGTCTGGGGGCACTGGGAGGGGGTCTGGGGGCACTGGGAGGGGTTTTGAGGGCACTGGGAGGGGTTTTGAGGGCACTGGGAGGGGGTTTGAGGGCGCTGGGAGGGGGTTTGAGGGTGCTGGGAGCAGGTCTGGGGGCACTGGGAGGGGTCTGGGGGCATTGGGAGCCGGTTTGAGGACACTGAGAGGGGGTTTGAGGGCACTGGGAGGGGGTCTGGGGGCACTGGGAGGGGTGGCACGGGTGGACAGGAGGAGGCACGGTGAGGGGGGACCCTCCCCACAACAGGGCCTGGGGGCACTGGGAGGGGGCTGGAGGCACTGGGAGGGGGTCTGGGGGCACTGGGAGGGGGTTTGGGGGCACTGGGAGGGGGTCTGGGGGCACTGGGAGGCACTGGGAGGGGGTCTGGGGGTGCTGGGAGGGGGTTTGAGGGCACTGGGAGGGGGTCTGGGGGCACTGGGAGGGGGTCTGGGGGCACTGGGAGGGGGTTTGGGGGCACTGGGAGGGGGTCTGGGGGTGCTGGGAGGGGGTTTGAGGGCACTGGGAGGGGGTCTGGGGGTGCTGGGAGGGGGTTTGAGGGCACTGGGAGGGGGGCTGGGGGCAGGTACTGGGAGGCACTGGGAGGGGGTCTGGGGGCACTGGGAGGGGTTTTGAGGGCACTGGGAGGGGGTTTGAGGGCGCTGGGAGGGGGTTTGAGGGTGCTGGGAGCAGGTCTGGGGGCACTGGGAGGGGGTCTGGGGGCACTGGGAGGGGTTTTGAGGGCACTGGGAGGGGTTTTGAGGGCACTGGGAGGGGGTTTGAGGGCACTGGGAGGGGGTTTGAGGGCGCTGGGAGGGGGTTTGAGGGTGCTGGGAGCAGGTCTGGGGGCACTGGGAGGGGTCTGGGGGCATTGGGAGCCGGTTTGAGGACACTGAGAGGGGGTTTGAGGGCACTGGGAGGGGGTCTGGGGGCACTGGGAGGGGTGGCACGGGTGGACAGGAGGAGGCACGGTGAGGGGGGACCCTCCCCACAACAGGGCCTGGGGGCACTGGGAGGGGGGCTGGAGGCACTGGGAGCGGGTCTGGGGGCACTGGGAGGAGGTTTGGGGGCACTGGGAGGGGGTCTGGGGGCACTGGGAGGCACTGGGAGGGGGTCTGGGGGTGCTGGGAGGGGGTTTGAGGGCACTGGGAGGGGGTCTGGGGGCACTGGGAGGGCACTGGGAGGGGGTCTGGGGGCACTGGGAGGGGGTTTGGGGGCACTGGGAGGGGGTCTGGGGGTGCTGGGAGGGGGTTTGAGGGCACTGGGAGGGGGTCTGGGGGTGCTGGGAGGGGGTTTGAGGGCACTGGGAGGGGGCTGGGGGCAGGTACTGGGAGGCACTGGGAGGGGGTCTGGGGGCACTGGGAGGGGTTTTGAGGGCACTGGGAGGGGGTTTGAGGGGCGCTGGGAGGGGGTTTGAGGGGGCTGGGAGGGGGTTTGAGGGTGCTGGGAGCAGGTCTGGGGGCACTGGGAGGGGTCTGGGGGCATTGGGAGCCGGTTTGAGGACACTGAGAGGGGGTTTGAGGGCACTGGGAGGGGGTCTGGGGGCACTGGGAGGGGTGGCACGGGTGGACAGGAGGAGGCACGGTGAGGGGGGACCCTCCCCACAACAGGGCCTGGGGGCACTGGGAGGGGGGCTGGAGGCACTGGGAGGGGGTCTGGGGGCACTGGGAGGGGGTTTGGGGGCACTGGGAGGGGGTCTGGGGGTGCTGGGAGGGGGTTTGAGGGCACTGGGAGGGGGTCTGGGGGTGCTGGGAGGGGGTTTGAGGGCACTGGGAGGGGGTCTGGGGGCACTGGGAGGGCACTGGGAGGGGGTCTGGGGGCACTGGGAGGGGTTTTGAGGGCACTGGGAGGGGGTTTGAGGGCGCTGGGAGGGGGTTTGAGGGTGCTGGGAGCAGGTCTGGGGGCACTGGGAGGGGGTCTGGGGGCACTGGGAGGGGTTTTGAGGGCACTGGGAGGGGGTTTGAGGGCGCTGGGAGGGGGTTTGAGGGTGCTGGGAGCAGGTCTGGGGGCACTGGGAGGGGGTCTGGGGGTGCTGGGAGGGGGTTTGAGGGCACTGGGAGGGGGGCTGGGGGCAGGTACTGGGAGGCACTGGGAGGGGGTCTGGGGGCACTGGGAGGGGTTTTGAGGGCACTGGGAGGGGGTTTGAGGGCGCTGGGAGGGGGTTTGAGGGTGCTGGGAGCAGGTCTGGGGGCACTGGGAGGGGGTCTGGGGGCACTGGGAGGGGTTTTGAGGGCACTGGGAGGGGTTTTGAGGGCACTGGGAGGGGGTTTGAGGGCACTGGGAGGGGGTTTGAGGGCGCTGGGAGGGGGTTTGAGGGTGCTGGGAGCAGGTCTGGGGGCACTGGGAGGGGTCTGGGGGCATTGGGAGCCGGTTTGAGGACACTGAGAGGGGGTTTGAGGGCACTGGGAGGGGGTCTGGGGGCACTGGGAGGGGTGGCACGGGTGGACAGGAGGAGGCACGGTGAGGGGGGCCCTCCCCAAAACAGGGCCTGGGGGCACTGGGAGGGGGGCTGGAGGCACTGGGAGGGGGTCTGGGGGCACTGGGAGGGGGTTTGGGGGCACTGGGAGGGGGTCTGGGGGCACTGGGAGGCACTGGGAGGGGGTCTGGGGGTGCTGGGAGGGGGTTTGAGGGCACTGGGAGGGGGTCTGGGGGCACTGGGAGGGCACTGGGAGGGGGTCTGGGGGCACTGGGAGGGGGTTTGGGGGCACTGGGAGGGGGTCTGGGGGTGCTGGGAGGGGGTTTGAGGGCACTGGGAGGGGGTCTGGGGGTGCTGGGAGGGGGTTTGAGGGCACTGGGAGGGGGGCTGGGGGCAGGTACTGGGAGGCACTGGGAGGGGGTCTGGGGGCACTGGGAGGGGTTTTGAGGGCACTGGGAGGGGGTTTGAGGGCGCTGGGAGGGGGTTTGAGGGGGCTGGGAGGGGGTTTGAGGGTGCTGGGAGCAGGTCTGGGGGCACTGGGAGGGGTCTGGGGGCATTGGGAGCCGGTTTGAGGACACTGAGAGGGGGTTTGAGGGCACTGGGAGGGGGTCTGGGGGCACTGGGAGGGGTGGCACGGGTGGACAGGAGGAGGCACGGTGAGGGGGGACCCTCCCCACAACAGGGCCTGGGGGCACTGGGAGGGGGCTGGAGGCACTGGGAGGGGGTCTGGGGGCACTGGGAGGGGGTTTGGGGGCACTGGGAGGGGGTCTGGGGGCACTGGGAGGCACTGGGAGGGGGTCTGGGGGTGCTGGGAGGGGGTTTGAGGGCACTGGGAGGGGGTCTGGGGGCACTGGGAGGGCACTGGGAGGGGGTCTGGGGGCACTGGGAGGGGGTCTGGGGGCACTGGGAGGGGGTTTGAGGGTACTGGGAGGGGGTTTGGGGGCACTGGGTGGGGGTTTGGGGGCACTGGGAGGGGGTCTGGGGGCACTGAGATGGGGTCTGGGGACACTGGGAGGGGTGGCACAGGTGGACAGGAGGAGGCACGGTGAGGGGACCCTCCCCAAAACAGGGCCTGGGGGCACTGGGAGGGCACTGGGAGGGGGTTTGAGGGCACTGGGAGGGGGTCTGGAGGCACTGGGAGCAGGTCTGGGGGCACTAGGAGCATGTTTGGGGGCACTGGGAGGGGGTCTGGGGGCACTGGGAGGGGGTTTGAGGGCACTGAGAGGGGTCTGGGGGCACTGGGAGGGGGGCTGGAGGCACTGGGAGGGGGTCTGGGGGCACTGGGAGGGGGTTTGGGGGCACTGGGAGGGGGTCTGGGGGCACTGGGAGGCACTGGGAGGGGGTCTGGGGGTGCTGGGAGGGGGTTTGAGGGCACTGGGAGGGGGTCTGGGGGCACTGGGAGGGCACTGGGAGGGGGTCTGGGGGCACTGGGAGGGGGTCTGGGGGCACTGGGAGGGGGTTTGAGGGCACTGGGAGGGGGTCTGGGGGCACTGGGAGGGCACTGGGAGGGGGTCTGGGGGCACTGGGAGGGGGTCTGGGGGCACTGGGAGGGGGTTTGAGGGCACTGGGAGGGGGTCTGGAGGCACTGGGAGCAGGTCTGGGGGCACTAGGAGCATGTTTGGGGGCACTGGGAGGGGGTCTGGGGGCACTGGGAGGGGGTTTGAGGGCACTGAGAGGGGTCTGGGGGCACTGAGAGGGGTCTGGGGGCAAGGGGAGCAGGTCTGGGGGCACTGGGAGCAGGTTTGGGGGCACTGGGAGGGGGTCTGGGGGCACTGGGAGGGGGTCTGGGGGCAAGGGGAGCAGGTCTGGGGGCACTGGGAGCAGGTTTGGGGGCACTGGGAGGGGGTCTGGGGGCACTGGGAGGGGGTCTGGGGGCACTGGGAGCAGGTTTGGGGGCACTGGGAGGGGGTCTGGGGGCACTGGGAGGGGGTCTGGGGGCACTGGGAGGGGTGGCACGGTTGGACAGGAGGAGGCACGGTGAGGGGGGACCCTCCCCAAAACAGGACCTGGGGGCACTGGGAGAGGGGCTGGGGGCACTGGGAGCGGGTTTGAGGGCACTGGGAGAGGGTTTGGGGGCACTGGGAGGGGGTTTGGGGGCACTGGGAGGGGGTTTGAGGGCGCTGGGAGGGGTCTGGGGGAACTGGGAGAGGGTTTGGGGGCACTGGGAGGGGGTTTGAGGGCACTGGGAGGGGGTCTGGGGGCACTGGGAGGGGGTTTGGAGGCACTGGGAGGGGTTTGAGGGCACTGGGAGGGGGTCTGGGGGCACTGGGAGGGGGTTTGGGGGCACTGGGAGGGGGTTTGAGGGCACTGGGAGGGGGTCTGGGGGCACTGGGAGGGGGTCTGGGGGCACTGGGAGGGGGTCTGGGGGAACTGGGAGGGGGTTTGAGGGCACTGGGAGGGGGTTTGGGGGCACTGGGAGGGGGTTTGAGGGCGCTGGGAGGGGTCTGGGGGAACTGGGAGAGGGTTTGAGGGCACTGGGAGGGGATCTGGGAGGGGTCTGTGGGCACTGGGAGGGGTCTGGGGGCACTGGGAGGCACTGGGAGGCACTGGGGGGGTCTGACCCCCTCCCCCTCCCCAGTGGTGCTGAGCAGTTGGAGCATCCAGCAGGACGGACCCATCTCCAGCGTGCTGCTCTTCCCCGAGCCCCGCCGTACGGCCTTCCTCCCCACCATCCTCATCCTCACCCTGCCTTCCTCCCCAGCATCAGCATCATCCTCACCCTGCCTTCCTCCCCATCATCATCATCATCATCATCATCCTCCTCACCCTGCCTTCCTCCCCACCATCCTCATCCTCACCCTGCCTTCCTCCCCCAGCATCATCCTCATCATCCTCACCCTGCCTTCCTCCCCCAGCATCATCCTCATCATCCTCACCCTGCCTTCCTCCCCACCATCAGCATCCTCATCATCAGCATCCTCACCCTGCCTCCCCCATCCTCATCCTCACCCTGCCTTCCTCCCCACCATCAGCATCCTCACCCTGCCTTCCTCCCCTGCATCCTCATCCTCATCATCATCCTCACCCTGCCTTCCTCCCCCATCCTCATCCTCACCCTGCCTTCCTCCCCTGCATCATCATCATCCTCACCCTGCCTTCCTCCCCCCATCATCATCATCATCATCCTCACCCTGCCTTCCTCCCCAGCATCAGCATCCTCATCCTCATCCTGCCTTCCTCCCCTCAGCATCATCATCATCCTCATCAGCATCCTCACCCTGCCTTCCTCCCCCATCATCATCATCATCCTCCTCCTGCCTTCCTCCCCATCCTCCTCCTCCTCCCCATCATCACCCTCCTGCCTTCCTCCCCATCCTCCTCCTCCTCCTCCCCATCCTCCTCCTGCCTTCCTCCCCATCCTCCTCCTCCTCCTCCCCATCCTCCTCCTGCCTTCCTCCCCATCCTCCTCCTCCTCCCCATCCCCCTCCTGCCTTCCTCCCCATCCTCCTCCTCCTCCCCATCCCCCTGCTGCCTTCCTCCCCATCCTCCTCCTCCTCCCCATCCCCCTCCTGCCTTCCTCCCCATCCTCCTCCTCCTCCCCATCCCCCTCCTGCCTTCCTCCCCATCCTCCTCCTCCTCCCCATCCCCCTCCTGCCTTCCTCCCCATCCTCCTCCTCCTCCCCATCCCCCTCCTGCCTTCCTCCCCATCCTCCTCCTCCTCCCCATCCTCCTCCTGCCTTCCTCCCCATCCTCCTCCTCCTCCCCATCCCCCTCCTGCCTTCCTCCCCATCCTCCTCCTCCTCCCCATCCCCCTCCTGCCTTCCTCCCCATCCTCCTCCTCCTCCCCATCCCCCTCCTGCCTTCCTCCCCATCCTCCTCCTCCTCCCCATCCCCCTCCTGCCTTGGGCCTCCGCCGAGTCACGTCCTCCTCCTCCCCATCACCCTGCAGGCTGCCTTCCTCCCCATCCTGCCTCCTCCTCCCCATCCCCCTCCTGCCTTCCTCCCCATCCTCCTCCTCCTCCCCATCCCCCTCCTGCCTTCCTCCCCATCCTCCTCCTCCTCCCCATCCTCCTCCTCCTCCTCCTCCTCTTCATCCTCCTCCTCCTCCCCATCCTCCTCCTGCCTTCCTCCCCATCCTCCTCCTCCTCCCCATCCCCCTCCTGCCTTCCTCCCCATCCTCCTCCTCCTCCTGTCCCCATCAGGCCCAGGGCTGAGCAGAGCTACGGGCTCTGGTCACCAGCACAGTGGAGGCGGCCGTGGCCTCCAGGTGGGTGGGTTCCCTTCCTCCTCCTCCTCTTCCTCATCTTCCTCCTCCTCTTCCTCATCTTCCTCCTCCTCCTCCCCTTCCTCCTCCTCTTCCTCCTCTTCCTCCCCCTCCTCTTCCTCCTCTTTCTCCTCCATTTCTTTTCCTCTTCCCCTTCCTCCTCCTCTTCCCCTTCCTCCCCTCTTCCTCATTGCCTTCCTCCTCTTCCCCCTCCCCTCCCCATCCCCATCCCCTCCCCCTTCCCCTTCCCTTCCCCCTCCCCACCCCCTCCCCTTCCCCTCCCCTTCCCCTCCCCTTCCCCTTCCCCTCCCCATCCCCATCCCCTTCCCCTTCCCTTCCCCTTCCCCTTCCCCTTTCCCTTCCCCTTCCCCTACCCTTCCTCCCCTTCCCCTCCCCCTCCCCTTCCCCTTCCCCTTCCCATCCCCCTTCCCCTCTCCTTTCCCCTTCCCCTTCCCCTTCCCCTTCCTCTTCCCCTTCCCCTTCCCCTTCCCCTCCCCTTCCCCTCTCCCCTCTCCCCTTCCCGTTCCCCATCCCCTTCCCTTCCCCTTCCCTCCCCCTTCCCCTTCCCCATCCCCTCCCCATCCCCCTCCCCATACCTCCCTTCCCCTTCCCCTTCCCCTTCCCTTCCCTTCCCTTCCCCTCCCCTCCCCTTCCCCTTCCCCTTCCCCTTCCCCATCCCCTTCCCCTTCCCCTTCCCCTTCCCTTCCCCTTCCCCTTCCCCTTCCCTTCCCCTTCCCCTTCCCCTTCCCCATCCCCATCCCATCCCCCTCCCCATCCCCATCCCATCCCCATCCCCTCCCCATCCCCATCCCATCCCCATCCCCATCCCCATCCCATCCCCTTCCCCATCCCATCCCCATCCCCATCCCCTTCCCCTCCCCTTCCCCCATCCCTTCCCTCCCCCTCCCCATCCCCATCCCCTCCCCTTCCCCCATCCCTTCCCTCCCCCTCCCCTTCCCCCATCCCATCCCCATCTCCTCCCCTCCCCTTCCCCCATCCCTTCCCCCCTCCCCATCCCCCTCCCCATCCCCATCCCCATCCCATCCCCTTCCCCTTCCCCATCCCATCCCACCCCCCTTTCCCCCCCCCCCAGGGACGTGCTGTGCCGGGGGCTGGGGGAGCCGCTGGTGCTGCCGGGCAGCGCGGGTGCCGACAGCGTCCTGTGTGCGCTGGGGGGACCTGCGCCTGGGGGGGCACAGGACCTGCTGCTGGGCACCTACGGACAGGTGAGACCCCCTGACCCCCTGACCCTCCCCAGAACCCCTGACCCCCCAGACCCCCAGACCCCCTGACCCCCCCCGACCCCCTGAGCCCTGAGAACCCCTGACCCCCCCAGACCCCCTGACCCCCCGACCCCCTGAGACACCCCCTGCCCCCCAGACCCCCCCCCCGACCCCCCTAGACCCCCGAGACACCCCGCTCCCCAGACCCCCCCCGACCCCCGACCCCCCTGACCCCCCAGACCCCCCTGACCCCCCAGAACCCCTGACCCCCCTGAACCCCCTGAGACTCCCCCGACCCCCAGACCCCCAGACCCCCCGACCCCCCAGACCCCCCTGACCCCCCAGACCCCCTGACCCCCCAACCCCCTGAACCCCCCTGACCCGCCCCAGACCCCCCGACCCCCCCAGACCCCCAGACCCCCCCGACCCCCTGAGACACCCCTGACCCCCCCGAGACCCCAGACCCCCTGACCCCCCAGACCCCCCGACCCCCTGACCCCCCCAGACCCCCTGACCCCCCTGAGACCCCCAAACCTGGTGGGACCCCGAAACTCCTGACCCGCCCCCCTCATGCTGCTGAGCACCTACAGGCACCTGGAGCCCCCCCAACCCACCCAGGCCCCTCAATCCCCTCCAGACCCCCCCATACTGCCAGCCAGGGGACCCCAGACCCCTCTGAGCCCCCCCAGACCCCCCTAGAGACCCCCCCAAACCCCCACAGACCCCCCATACTGCCAGCCAGGGAGGATGACAGACCCCCCCTGACCCCTCCCCAGACCCCCCGACCCCCCTTGAGACCCCCAAACCTGGTGGGACCCCAAAACTCCTGACCCCCCCATGCTGCTGAGCACCTACAGGCATGTGGAGCCCCCCCAACCCACCCAGGCCCCCCAACCACCTCCAGACCCCCCTTACTGCCAGCCAGGGGGACCCCAGACCCCCTGAGCCCCCCCAGACCCCTCTGAGCCCCCCCAGACCCCACCAAACCCCCCTACTGCCAGCCAGGGGGGACCCCAGACCCCCCTGAACCCCCCAGACCCCCATGAACCCCCCCAACCACTCTGAGCTCCCCCAAACCCCCCCAGACCCCCCATACTGCCAGCCAGGGGGACCCCAGACCCCCTGAGTCCCCCTGACCTCTCTGAGCACCCCCAGACCCCCCTGAGCCCCCCCAGACCCCTCTGAGCCCCCCAAACCCCCGCAGACAAACCATACTGCCAGCCAGGGAGGATGACCGACCCCCGAGCCCCCCAGACCCTTTGAGCCCCCCAAACTCCCCCACTACTGCCAGCCAGGGGGGACCCCAGACCCCTCTGAGTCCCCCCAGACCCCTCTGAGTCCCCCCAGACCCCCCTGAGCCCCCCCAAGCCCCAACCCAGACCCCTCCCAGACCCCCAAACCCCCCCATACTGCCAGCCAGGGGACCCCAGACCCCCCCAGACCCCCCCATACTGCCAGCCAGGGGGACCCCAGACACCCCTGAGCTCCCCCAGACCCCTCTGAGCCCCCCAAATCCCCCAACCCCCTCCCTACTGCCAGCCAGGGGGACCCCAGATCCCCTCTGAGCCCCTCCAAACCCCCCTGAGCCCCCCAAGCCCCAACCCAGACCCCTCCCAGACCCCCAAACCCCCCCATACTGCCAGCCAGGGGACCCCAGACCGCTCTGAGCCCCCCCAAACCCCCCCAGACCCCCCCAAACCCCCCTACTGCCAGCCAGGGGGACCCCAGATCCCCTCTGAGCCCCCCAGACCCCTCTGAGCCCCCCAAACCCCACCAAACCCCCCTACTGCCAGCCAGGGGGGACCCCAGATCCCCTCTGAGCCCCTCCAAACCCCCCCATACAGCCAGCCAGGGGAGACCCCAGACCCCCCCAAGCCCCAACCCAGACCCCTCCCAGACCCCCAAACCACCCCATACGGCCAGCCAGGGGACCCCAGACCCCCCAGACCCCCCCATACTGCCAGCCAGGGGACCCCAGACCCCCCTGAGTCCCCCCAGACCCCCTGAGCCCCCCCAGACCCCTCTGAGCCCCTCCAAACCCCTCTGAGCCCCCCAAACCCCCCCAGACCCCCCATACTGCCAGCCAGGGAGGACCCCAGACCCCTCTGAGTCCCCCCAGACTCCTCTGAGCCCCCCAAACCCCCTACTGCCAGCCAGGGGGGACCCCAGACCCCTCTGAGTCCCCCCAGACTCCTCTGAGCCCCCCAAACCCCCCTACTGCCAGCCAGGGGGGCCAAACCCCTCTGAGCCCCCCAAACCTGACTGGTAGTAGGGGGGGATGCCAGCCATCCTCCCCCCTCAATTAAATGATGATTTTTGGGGGTGACCCCCCCCCAAAGGAGCTGCTGTGTTACCGGTACCACTGGCCAGATGGGGGGCCCCCGAGTTGCAGCCGTGCTGGAGGAGGGGCTTCCCCAGCCCCCTCCTCTCTGCCCTGCACACCGACCTGACGGGCGACGGGCTGCGGGAGCTGGCGGTGGTCTGCCTGGGGGGCTGCACGTGCTCCAGGTAGGGACCCCCCCCAAAATAGGGAGGGGGGGTATAGAGCTTGGACACCCCCTATCAGCACCCCAAAGCACGGGGGGCTGGGGTACATGGGGTGGGGGGAGGCGGGACTAAAGAGACACCCCCCCGCTCCCCAAGAAGTAATGGGGGGGGGGACTGGGGGGGTTAATTGGGGGGGTTAATTGGGGGGTGGGTAATTAGGGGTTGATTGGGGGGGAGTGGGGGGTTAATTAGGGGGTGGGTAGTTAGGGGTTAATTAAGGGGTTAATTGGGGGGGTAATTATGGGTTAATTAAGGGGTTAATTGGGGGGTTAATTAGGGGTGGGTAATTAGGGGTTAATTAAGGGGTTAATTGGGGGTGGGTAATTAGGGGTTGATTGGGGGGTTAATTAGGGGGTGGGTAATTAGGGGTTAATTAAGGGGGGAATTGGGGGTGGGTAATTAGGGGTTAATTAAGGGGGGAATTGGGTAGGTAATTAGGGGTTGATTGGGGGGAATTGGGGGGTTAATTAGGGGGTGGGTAATTAGGGGTTAAGGGGTTAATTGGGGGTGGGTAATTAGGGGTTAATTAAGGGGAGAATTGGGTTAATTAGTGGGTGGATAATTAGGGGTTAATTAAGGGGTTAATTGGGGTGGGTAATTTGGGGATAATTAGAGGGTTTATAAGGAGTTAATTGGGTTAATTAGGGGGTGGGTAATTAGGGGTTAATTAGAGGGTTACCCTATTAGGTTAGGACCACCCCCCCCCCAATCTTTAGGGACCCCCCCAGGGGTGTGTGGGACCAGGGAGCCCCCCAGTCCCTATACCCCCCCCAGGTAGGGACCCCCCCCCAAAATAGGGAGGGGGGGCAGAGAGCTTGGACACCCCCTATCAGCACCCCAAAGCACGGGGGGCTGGGGTACATGGGGGGGGGGGACGGGGACGACTAAAGAGACACCCCCCCAAAAAGCAATGGGGGGACGACTGGGGGGGACGACTGGGGGGGTTAATTGGGGGGGTTAATTGGGGGGTGGGTAATTAGGGGAATTGGGTTAATTAGGGGGTGGGTAATTAGGGGTTAATTAAGGGGGAATTGGGGGTTAATTAGGGGGTGGGATAATTAGGGGTTAATTAAGGGGTTAATTGGGGTGGGTAATTAGGGGTTAATTAAGGGGGAATTGGGTGGGTAATTAGGGGTTGATTGGGGCGGAATTGGGGGTTAATTAGGGGGTGGGTAATTAGAGGTTAAGGGGTTAGTTGGATTAATTAGTGGGTGGGTAATTAGGGCTTAATTAAGGGGTTAATTAAGGGGTTAATTAAGGGGTTAATTGGAGGTTGGTAATTTGGGGATAATTAGGGGTTTATAAGGGGTTAATTGGGAGGTTAATTAGGGGGTGGGTAATTAGGGGATAATTAGGGGGTTAATTGGGGGAATTGGGGGGTTAATTGTGGGGGGCTTATTAATTTGGGGGGCTCATTAATTTGGGGGCTCATTAATTTGGGGGAGCTCCTTAATTGTGGGGGGCTCATTAATTTGGGGGTCCTTAATTTTGGGGGGCTCATTAATTTGGGGGGCTCATTAATTTGGGGAGCTCCTTAATTGTGGGGGAGCTCATTAATTTGGGGGGTCCTTAATTTTGGGGGGCTCATTAATTTGGGGGGGCTCATTAATTTGGGGTGGGGTCCCTTCCTGGGGGGGGGGTGTGAGTTAATTGGGGGGGGGCAGTTAATAGGGAGTCGATTATTTAATTGGGGGGAGGGGGAGTTAATTAACCCCGGGGGGGGGGAGCTAATTACCCCCCCCTTGGGGGGTGTGAGTTAATTAGGGGGGGGTCCCGGGGGGGGTCAGCACAGCCTGGAGCCCACAGCTCAGAGGGTCCTGGAGCGGCTGCGGCTGGAGGTGGAGAGACGGAGACGGGGGGAGGGGGCGACCCCGGGACCCCCCCCAATAAACAGCGGGGGGACCCCCCAACCAACCCCCCCCCCAAGCAACAACCCCCCCGGCTCCGTGTCTGATTTGGGGGGGGGGGAAGGGGGAAGGGGGAGGGGATGCGCCTGGGAAGGGGGAGGGGGATTGGGGGGACCCCCAAAATTCCATGGACCCCCCCAAATTCCATGGGGACCCCCCCCAAACATGGGGGTGGGAGATGGGACACTGCCCCCCCCCCAAATTCTATGGGGAGACCCCCCAACATGGGGGTGGGAGATGGGGGACACCCCCCAAGATAAGGGTGGGAGATGGGACCCCTCCCCAAATTCCATGGGGGGACCCCGCAACATGGGGGTGGGAGATGTGACCCCCCCCCCAAATTCCATGGGGACCCCCCAACATGGGGGTGGGAGATGGGGGACGCCCCCCAACATAGGGGTGGGAGATGGGACACTGCCCCCCTCCAAATTCCATGGGGACCCCCCCCAACATGGGGGTGGGAGATGAGACCCCCCCAAATTCCATGGGGACCCCCCTCAACATGGGGGTGGGAGATGGGACCCCCCCCAAATTCCATGGGGACCCCCTCAACATGGGGGTGGGAGATGGGACACTGCCCCCCAATTCCATGGGGACCCCCCAACATGGGGGTGGGAGATGAGACCCCCCAAATTCCATGGGGACCCCCCTCAACATTGGGTTGGGAGATGGGGACCCCCCCCAACATGGGGGTGGGAGATGGGACCCCCCCAAATTCCATGGGGACCCCCCTCAACATGGGGGTGGGAGATGGGACCCCCCCAAATTCCATGGGGACCCCCCCCGGGTGTGTGTCGGAGCAGGGACCCCCCAATGCCATGGGGACCCCCCCTCAATGCCCTGGGACGCCCCCCAATTTATAGGGACACCCCCCACACGGGGGTCTGCAGGACCAGGGACCTCCCCTCCAATGCCTTGGGACCCCCCCACAGGGGTGTGTGGGACCCAGGACCCCCCCAATCCCAAAGAGACCCCCTCCCACTTTTTGGGGACCCCCCCACTTTTTGGGGAGCCCCCCCGGGGGTCTGCAGGACCAGGGACACCCCCCACCCCCAATCCCTGTTCCCCCCCACACGGGGTGTAAAGTCTGGGGGACCCCCCCAATCCCATAGGGACCCCCCCCAATTTTTAGGGACCCCCCCACTTTTTGGGGACCCCCCAATTTTTAGGGAGCCCCCCCGGGGGTCTGCAAGACCAGGGACACCCCCCCAGTCCCTGTGCCCCCCCCAGGGGGTGTAAAGCCCTGGGGACCCCCCCAATCCCATAGGGACCCCCCCAATTTTTAGGGACCCCCCCAGTTTTTAGGGACCCCCTCACTTTTTGGGGACCCCCCACTTTTGGGAAGCCCCCCACTTTTTGAGGACCCCCCCACAATTTTTAGGGACCCCCCAGTTTTTAGGGACCCCCCCCACTTTTTGGGGACACCCCCCCCGCCCCCAGGGGGGATGGTTTAGTGGGGGGGGGGAGGGGGGGGTGTTGATTGCTGCCTCCTTCCCCCCCCCCCCCAAAAAGCCGCTCGTGGGGGGGGGTTGGGGGCGGGTCCAGCCCTTGGCCCCGCCCCCTCCGCCCCCCCCCCCCCAAGCCCCGCCCCTCCCCCCGCCCGGCATCGCCATGGAGAAGTAACTCGGCGGCGGCGGCGCGGAGCCTTTTTTGGGGGGGGGGGAAGGAACGGAGCCTCAGCCCAGGTATTTTGGGGGGGGATGGATTAAGGGGGGGTCCCCAAAAGGTGAGGGGGGTCTATGCCCCCCCACCTCCTTATCCCCCCGTTAGACCGGGGTTTCCACCTCCCCCCCCCCCCATCCCTTCTCCATCCAGCCTCCACCTGAGGATTCCACCCCGGGGGGGGGGTGGGGGCATGAGAGGTGCGACCCCCCCTTCATCACCCCCCTTCATCACTCCCCCACCCCCCCAATTTAAACACCCCCCCCCCATTTAACTCCCCCCCTCCTTGAGCATCCTCCCCCCATCCATCCTTCATCCCTCCTCCTCCGGGATCCCAAAGCGCGAGGACACCCCCCCTTTATTTTGGGGGGGGGATACATTAAGGGGGGGTCCCCAAAAGGTGAGGGGGGGTCTATGCCCCCCCACCTCCTTATCCCCCCGTTAGACCGGGGTTTCCACCGCCCCCCCCCCCCTTCTCCATCCAGCCTCCACCTGAGGATTCCACCCCGGGGGGGAGGATGAGAGGTGCGACCCCCCCCCACCATCACCCCCCTTCCTCATCCCCCCTCCCCCCAATTTAACCCTCCCCACCCCATTGAACCCCCCCCCACCCCTTCAGCATCTTCCCCCTCCCCCCCATCCTTCATCCCTCCTCCTCCTCCTCCGGGATCTCAAAGCGCAGGGACCCCCCCCCGTTATTTGGGGGGGGGATATATTTGGGAGGGGGGTTAATATAGGAGGGGGCAAAGGGGGGGGGGAGGGAGGTTGCAGGGAGGGGGGTGGGTGTCCCTTTAAATCCCATCGCACAAACAGGTGGATTGGGGGGGGGGGGCCGCACCCCCCACCCCCCTCCCTATAATCCCCCCCCCAATTCAAACCCCTCCCCCCTTTCCGGGCCCCAACAGCCGCCCCCGACCCCCCCCCCCGCCAACACCCCCCCCCCGTGATGGGTTGATCCGGATTTAATGGGGATTTGGGGGGGGGGGGAGGCGGTGTGGGCCCCCCCCCTTTTTTTGGGGGGGGGGAAGTGGTGGGAGCCGGATGTAATTTGGGGAACCCCCTCCCAGGGACCCTGATTTTTGGGGGGGAGGGGGCGGGGGCAGAGGAAAGGTAGGGGGGCAAGGTGGGAGCGCGCCCCCCCCCAAATTCACCTCGCCCCCCCCCCCCTTTGATTTTGGGGGGGGCATCCTAAGGGGGGGCGTGGGGGTGGAGGGGGTGTCTGTGTGTCCCCCCTCAGCCCGGTGGGTCTCTGGGTACGGGGGGGAGGAGGAGGGGGGTGTTGTGTGATGGGGAGATGTGGGGCTGAGCTGTGGGGCAGAGCAGGGTTGGGCTGTGGGGCTGAGCTGTAGGGCCACGCTATGGGGCAGAGCTGTGGGGTAGAGTTGTGGGGCTGAGCTATGGGGCTGGGTTATGGGGCTGAGCTGTAGGGCAGAGCTGTGGGGCTGAGCTGAGCTGTGGGGCTGTGCAATGAGGCCGAGTTATGGGGCTGAGCTGTGGGGCAGAGCTATGGGGCAGAGCTATGGGGCAGAGCAGGGTTGAGCTGTGGGGCAGAGCTGTGGGGTAGAGTTGTGGGGCCTTGCAAGGGGGCTGAGCCATGGGGCTGAGCTGAGTTGTGGGGCTGTGCTGTGGGGCTGAGCCGTGGGGCTGAGCTGAGTTGTGGGGCTGGGCTGTGGGGCTGAGCCGTGGGGCTGGGTTATGGGGCAGAGCTGTAGGGCAGAGCTGTGGGGCTGAGCTGAGCTGTGGGGCTGTGCAATGAGGCCGAGTTATGGGGCTGAGCTGTGGGGCAGAGCTGTGGGGCAGAGCTGTGGGGTAGAGTTGTGGGGCCTTGCAAGAGGGCTGAGCCGTGGGGCTGAGCTGAGTTGTGGGGCTGGACTGTGGGGCTGAGCCGTGGGGCTGGGTTATGTGGCAGAGCTATGGGGCTGAGCCGTGGGGTTGAGCCATGGGGCTGAGCTGTGGGGCTGAGCTGGAGGCTGAGCTGGGGCTGAGCTATGGGGCTGAGCTATGGGGCAGAGCAGGGCTGAGCTGTGGGGCAGAGCTATGGGGCAGAGCAGGGCTGAGCTGTGGGGCAGAGCTATGGGGCTGAGCTATGGGGCAGAGCAGGGCTGAGCTGTGGGGCTGAGCTATGGGGCTGAGCTATGGGGCAGAGCTATGGGGCAGAGCAGGGCTGAGCTGTGGGGCAGAGCTATGGGGCAGAGCAGGGCTGAGCTGTGGGGCTGAGCTGTGGGGCTGAGCTATGGGGCAGAGCAGGGTTGAGCTGTGGGGCTGAGCTATGGGTCAGAGCCGTGGGGCTGAGCCGTGGGGCCGGCGCGAGGGGGCGATTTCGGGGTCCCCGGTCCCTCTCCGGCACCTTTTTATAGCCGTTCCCATCCCCGTTGCCATGGGAACCACGCGGTTGCCAGGGAGGAGCCTGGCAGCGCCCACGCGCCCCACGACCCCCCCACCCCCCCCCCCCCCAAAACCCAGCGCTGCGGGCGGCCCACGGGACTGGCACCGCCCCACGGCGCCCCATGGGGGGGACCCCAGCCCCACAGATCCCCATCACCCCACGGGTGGGGACCCCAGCCCCACAGATCCCCATCCCCCCACTGGGGGGGGACCCCAGCCCCACAGATCCCCATCGCCCCACGGGTGGAGACCCCAGCCCCACAGATCCCCATCCCCCCACTGGGGGGGACCCCAGCCCCACAGATCCCCATCGCCCCACGGGTGGAGACCCCAGCCCCACAGATCCCCATCGCCCCACGGGGGGGACCCCAGCCCCACAGATCCCCATCACCCCACTGGGGGGGACCCCAGCCCCACAGATCCCCATCACCCCACGGGTGGGGACCCCAGCCCCACAGATCCCCATCGCCCCACTGGGTGGGGACCCCAGCCCCACAGATCCCCATCACCCCACAGGGTGGAGACCCCAGCCCCACAGATCCCCATCACCCCACTGGTTGGGGACCCCAGCCCCACAGATCCCCATCACCCCACGGGGGGGACCCCAGCCCCACAGATCCCCATCGCCCCACGGGGGGGGACCCCAGCCCCACAGATCCCCATCGCCCCACGGGTGGAGACCCCAGCCCCACAGATCCCCATCCCCCCACTGGGGGGAACCCCAGCCCCACAGATCCCCATCGCCCCACAGGGGGGACCCCAGCCCCACAGATCCCCATCACCCCACGGTTGGGGACCCCAGCCCCACAGATCCCCATCACCCCACGGGGGGGACCCCAGCCCCACAGATCCCCATCGCCCCACGGGGGGGACCCCAGCCCCACAGATCCCCATCGCCCCACGGGTGGAGACCCCAGCCCCACAGATCCCCATCCCCCCACTGGGGGGGGACCCCAGCCCCACAGATCCCCATCGCCCCACGGGTGGAGACCCCAGCCCCACAGATCCCCATCTCCCCCTTCCCCACCCCCTAATGAGCCCCCACCTCCTAACACCCCTCCCCCCAAACAAGACCCCTAACACCCCCTTCCCCACCCCCTAACACCCCCCATCCCCCTTCCCCACCCCCTAATACCCCCTAAACAAGCCCCCACCCCCCTTCCCCACCCCCTAACAAGCCCCCTACAACCCCTTCCCCACCCCCCTTTCCCTACCCCACACCAGCACTCACCCCCCTCCCTCCCTCCCTCCCTCCCGCAGGTGGGGACCCTCTCCTCCTCCTCCTCCTCCTCCTCCTCCTCCTCCTCCTCCTCCTCCTCCTCCTCCTCTCCTCCTCCTCCTCCCTCCTCCTCCTCAGCATGGCGGCTCAGCGGGCGGCGCTGGTGGCCGCGTTCCTCTTGGCCCACCCCTGCTCCCCGGAGCCCCTTCCAGAAGCCAACGGAACCACGGTGCCAGCTCCAGCGCCGCCCTGCCAAGGGTCCAACCGGTGCCAGCCCGGCGTCCTCCTGCCCGTCTGGCAACCCGACAACCCCTCGCTGGGCGACAAGGCGGCGCGGGCCATCGTCTACTTCGTGGCCATGATGTACATGTTCCTGGGGGTCTCCATCATCGCCGACCGCTTCATGGCCTCCATCGAGGTCATCACCTCCAAGGAGAAGGAGATCACCATCACCAAGGCCAACGGGGAGACCAGCGTGGGCACCGTGAGGATCTGGAACGAGACGGTCTCCAACTTGACCTTGATGGCCTTGGGTTCCTCGGCCCCTGAGATCCTCCTCTCGGTCATCGAGGTCTGTGGTCACAACTTCCAGGCCGGGGAGCTGGGCCCGGGCACCATCGTAGGGAGCGCGGCCTTCAACATGTTCGTGGTGATCGCCGTCTGCGTCTACGTCATCCCCGCGGGGGAGAGCCGGCGCATCAAGCACCTCAGGGTCTTCTTCGTCACGGCCTCCTGGAGCATCTTCGCCTACATCTGGCTCTACCTCATCCTGGCCGTCATCTCCCCCGGGGTGGTGCAGGTGTGGGAGGCCCTCCTCACCCTCGTCTTCTTCCCGCTCTGCGTGGTCTTCGCCTGGGCGGCCGACAAGCGCCTCCTCTTCTACAAGTACGTCTACAAGCGCTACCGGGCCGACCCCCGCAGCGGCATCATCATCGGCACCGAGGGCGACGTCCCCGCCAAGGGCATCGAGATGGACGGCGGCGGCTTCCCGCCTACGGAGCGGAGGGAGGTTCTAGAAGGTTCCGGAGTCAACGCCTCG
>BSDF01000031.1:1212500-1322500 GCA_027925045.1 Hypotaenidia okinawae | reverse complement strand
TGCGTCCCCCCCATGGTGTGTCCCCCCTCCATGGTGTGTCCCCTCCCATGGTGTCCCCCCCATGCTGCCCCCCTCCATGGTGTCCTGCCCATGGTGTCCCCCCTCTCCATGGTGTGTGTCCCCGCCATGGTGCCCCCCCCACCATGGTGTCATCCCCCCCATGGTGCCCCCCCATGGTGCCCCCCCCATGGTGTGTCCCCCCATGGTGTGTCTCCCCATGGTGTGTCCTCCCCAACATGGTGTCCTGCCCATTGTGTCCCCCCCATGGTGTGTGTCCCCATGGTGTCCCCCCCATGGTGCCCCCCTTCCATGGTGTCCCCCCCATGGTGCCCCCCCACCATGGTGCCCCCCTCCATGGTGTCCCCCCCATGGTGTGTCCCCTCCATGGTGCCCCCCCCATGCTGTCCCCCCATGCTGTCCCCCCATGGTGTCCCCCCATGGTGCCCCCCTCCATGGTGCCCCCCCATGGTGTCCCCACCATGGTGTCCCCCCTTCCATGGTGTCTCCCCCATGGTGCCCCCCCATGGTGTCCCCCCTATGGTGCCCCCCCCATGCTGTCCCCCCATGGTGCCCCCCCCATGGTGTCCCCACCATGGTGTCCCCCCTTCCATGGTGTCTCCCCCATGGTGCCCCCCCATGGTGCCCCCCTCCATGGTGCCCCCCCATGCTGTCCCCCCATGGTGCCCCCCTCCTTGGTGTCCCCCACCATGGTGTCCCCCCATGCTGTCCCCCATGGTGTCCCCACCATGGTGTCCCCCCTTCCATGGTGTCTCCCCCATGGTGTCCCCACCATGGTGTCCCCCCTCCATGGTGTCCCCACCATGGTGTCCCCCCATGGTGTTCCCCCATGGTGCCCCCCTCCATGGTGCCCCCCTCCACGGTGCCCCCCGCCATGCTGTCCCCCCATGGTGCCCCCCCCATGGTGTCCCCCCCGGTGTCCCCAGCGGACGGTGACCGCCAGCTGTCCGCGGAGGAGGAGGAGGCACGGCGCATCGCCGAGATGGGCAAACCCGTCCTGGGGGAGAACCACCGGCTGGAGGTCATCATCGAGGAGTCCTACGACTTCAAGGTGACACCTGGGGACACGGGCTGGGGGCACCCTGCAGTGGGGACACCGGGGGGGGACACACCGTGGGGGTGGGGTGGGGACATGGGGTGGGGTGGGGACATAGGGTGGGGGGACACACACCATGGGGTGGGGTGGGGACATGGGGTGGGGTGGGGACACTGTGGGGTGGGGTGGGGTGGGGACATAGGGTGGGGGGACACACCATGGGGTGGGGACACTGTGGGGTGGGGTGGGGACATAGGGTGGGGGGACACACCATGGGGTGGGGTGGGGACACCATGGGATAGGGACACCACAGGGGGAGGACACACCATGGGGTGGGGACATGGGGTGGGGTGGGGACATTGGGGGGGGGGGGCATAGGGTGGGGGGACACACCGTGGGGTGGGGTGGGGACATGGGGTGGGGTGGGGACACCGTGGGATAGGGACACCACAGGGGGAGGACACACCATGGGGTGGGGACATGGGGTGAGGGGACACACCATGGGGTGGGGTGGGGACACTGTGGGGTGGGGGGGACACAGGGTGGGGGGGACACACCATGGGGAGGGGTGGGGACATGGGGTGGGGACACTGTGGGGTGGGGGGGGACACCACGGGGTGGGAGGGGGACACCTTGGGGTGGGGTGGGGATACAGGGTGGGGGGACACACCATGGGGTGGGGACACTGTGGGGTGGGGGGGACACATAGGGTGAGGTGGGGACACCGTGGGGTGGGTCACTGGGGGGGGGACGGGACATAGGGTGGGGTGGGGACACCATGGGGTGGGGTGGGGACACTGTGGGATAGGGACACCACAGGGGGAGGACACACCATGGGGTGGGGACATGGGGTGAGGGGACACACCATGGGGTGGGGTGGGGACACAGGGTGAGGGGACACACCATGGGGTGGGGACCCCAGGGGGCAGGGTGGGGACACCGTGGGGTGGTGTCCCGTGGTGACACGTGTCCCCACGCAGAACACGGTGGACAAGCTGATCAAGAAGACCAACCTGGCCGTGGTGATCGGGACCCACTCCTGGAGAGAGCAGTTCCTGGAGGCCATCACCGTCAGCGCAGGTGGCACCCCTGTCACCTCCCCCCATCACCCTCAGGGCAGGTGGCACCCCTGTCACCTCCCCCCAACACCCCCATCACTGGTGGCACCCCTGTCACCTCCCCCCCATCACCCCCATCACTGGTGGCACCCCTGTCACCTCCCCCCATCACCGTCAGCGCAGGTGGCACCCCTGTCACCTCCCCCCATCACCCTCAGGGCAGGTGGCACCCCTGTCACCTCCCCCCATCACCCCCAGGGCAGGTGGCACCCCTGTCACCTCCCCCCATCACCCCCATCACTGGTGGCACCCCTGTCACCTCCCCCCATCACCGTCAGCGCAGGTGGCACCCCTGTCACCTCCCCCCATCACCCTCAGGGCAGGTGGCACCCCTGTCACCTCCTCCCATCACCCCCATCACTGGTGGCACCCCTGTCACCTCCCCCCATCACCCTCAGGGCAGGTGGCACCCCTGTCACCTCCCCCCATCACCGTCAGCGCAGGTGGCACCCCTGTCACCTCCCCCCATCACCCCCAGCGCTGGTGGCACCCCTGTCACCTCCCCCCATCACCCCCAGCGCTGGTGGCACCCCTGTCACCTCCCCCCATCACCCTCAGGGCTGGTGGCACCCCTGTCACCTCCCCCCATCACCCTCAGGAATGGTGGCACCCCTGTCACCTCCCCCCATCACCCTCAGGGCTGGTGGCACCCCTGTCACCTCCCGCTGCCCCCCCACCCAGTCCACACTGCAGCACCCGGAGACCCTCTGGAGATGCACCTTGGGGACACCAGCCCTGGGGACATCAACCCTGGGGTCACCAACTTGGGGCCACCTCTCTGGAGTGACCACCCTGGGGTTGACACCTCAAGGCCACCAACTTGGGGCCACCAACTTGGGGCCACTGCCCTTGGGCCACCAACCCTGGGGCCACCAACCCTGGGGATATCAACCCTGGGGATATCAACCCTGGGGACATCAATCCTGGGAATATCAACTTGGGGTCATCAACCTGAGGACATCCCCCTAGGGTCACCGCCTTGGGGACATCACCCTGGGGCCACAAACCACTGACCCCACCAACTTGATACCAACCAACCAACCCTGGGGGCCACCAACCCCCTGGGGCCACCACCCTGGGGCCATCAGCCCTGGGGCCATCAACTTGGAGTCACCAACTTGGGGTCACCACCGTGGGGCCACCAACCCCAGGGACATCACCCTGGGGCCACCAACCCTGGGGATATCAACCCTGGGGACATCACTCTAGGGTCACCACCTTGGGGACATCACCCTGGGGCCACCAACCCTGATGCCACAAACCACTGAACCCACCAACTTGATGCCAACCAACCAACCCTGGGGGCCACCAACCCCCTGGAGCCACCACCCTGGGGCCATCAACTTGGAGTCACCAACTTGGCGCCACCAACCCCCTGGGGCCACCAACCCTGGGGCCATCAACCCTGGGGATCACCAACCCCGGGGATCACCAACCCCCTGAAGCCACCACCCTGGGGCCACCAGCCTTGGGGCCATTAACTTGGAGTCATCAACTTGGGGCCACCACCCTGGGGCCACCAACCCTGGGGACATCCCCCTAGGGTCACCGCCTTGGGGACATCACCCTGGGGCCACCAACCCTGATGCCACAAACCACTGAGCCCACCAACTTGATGCCAACCAACCAACCCACCCTGGGGGTCACCAACTCCCTGGGGCCATCAGCCCTGGGGCCATCAACCCTGGGGATATCAACCCTGGGGACATCACTCTAGGATCACCACCTTGGGGACATCACCCTGGGGCCACCAACCGTGATGCCACCAACCCCTGAGCCCACCAAATTGATGCCAACCAACCAACCAACCCTGGGGTCACCAACCCCCTGGGGCCACCTCCCTGGGGCCACCACCCTGGGGCCACCTCCCTGGGGCCACCATCCCTGGTGCCACCACCCTGGGGCCACCATCCCTGGTGCCACCATCCCTGGTGCCACCCCCACCCCGACAAGCACCCCCCTGCCCATTGGGTCACCCCCAGGGTGGTGTGAGCAGGAAGCTGAGGGTGACCTTCCTCGCAGGAGAGGAGGAGGAGGAGGAGGAGGACGGGCGGGAGGAGCGGCTGCCCTCCTGCTTCGACTACGTGATGCACTTCCTGACGGTGTTCTGGAAGGTTCTCTTCGCCTGCGTGCCCCCCACCGAGTACTGCAACGGGTGGGCCTGCTTCGGGGTCTCCATCCTCCTCATCGGGGTGCTCACCGCCCTCATCGGGGACCTGGCCGCCCACTTCGGCTGCACCGTGGGCCTCAAGGACTCGGTCAACGCCGTGGTCTTCGTGGCGCTGGGGACCTCCATCCCTGGTGAGATGGGGGGTGAGGGGTGGGGGGTGGGGGTGAGGGGCAGCGGTGGGGGGTGAGGGGTGTTGGGCCGTGGTGGGTGGGGGGTGATGGGAGATGGTGGTGGCTGGGGGTGATGGACAGTGGTGGGGGTGATAGGTGGGGGATGATGGACAATGGTGGGGGATGATGGGTGGGGGGTGAGGGGTGTTGGGCCGTGGTGGGTGGGGGGTGATGGGAGATGGTGATGGCTGGGGGTGATGGACAGCGGTGGGAGTGATGGACAGCAGTGGGGGTGAGGGGTGGTGATGGGTGTTGGGCCATGGTGGGTGGTGGGTGATGGGAGATGGTGGGGGATGAGCCATGATGGGTGTTGGGCCATGCTGGGTGAGGGACAGTGGTGGGGGTGATGGGTGGGGGGTGATAGGTGTGGGATGATGGACAATGGTGGATGATGGGCTGTGGGGGGTGATGGTGGTGATGGGGGATGATGGGTGGGGGGCGATGGGGGTTGGGCCATGGTGGGTGTTGGGTGATGGGAGATGGTGGGGGATGATGGGTGGGGGTGATGGGCAATAGTGGGGGTGATGGGAGATGATGGGTGGGGGGTGATAGTTAATGGGGAGATGGTGGGTGATGATGGGTGGTGGGTGATGAACAACGGTGGGGAGTGGTAGGTGGGGGACGGTGGGCTGGGATGGATGATGGTGATGATGGGGGATGATGGGTGTTGGGCCATGGTGAGTGTTGGGTGATGGACAATGGTGGGGGGTGATGGGTGGGGGATGATGGGCAGTAGTGGGGGATGATGGGTTTTGGGTGTTGGGTGATGGGCAATGATGGGTGATGATGGGTGGGGAGTGATGGACAATGGTGGGGGGTGATGGGCTGTGGCGGGTGATGATGATGATGGCTGATGATGGGTGGGGGGTGATGGGCTGTGGCGGGTGATGATGATGATGGCTGATGATGGGTGGGGGGTGATGGGCTGTGGCGGGTGATGATGATGATGGCTGATGATGGGTGGGGGGTGATGGGCTGTGGCGGGTGATGATGATGATGGCTGATGATGGGTGGGGGGTGATGGGCTGTGGCGGGTGATGATGATGATGGCTGATGATGGGTGGGGGGTGATGGACAATGGTGGGGGGTGATGGGCTGTGGCGGGTGATGGTGATGATGGCTGATGATGGGTGGGGGTGATGGACAAGGGTGGGGGGTGATGGGCTGTGGCGGGTGATGGTGATGATGGGGGGGGGGGGTCACAACGGCCCCCAGCATCCCCTGGCTGATGACTGACCACGGGTGTTGGGTGACCATGGCTGGTAGGCGACAATGGCTGACGACGGCCTACCGCAGCCCATGGCCGACGCCGCCCAACACCCACTCCCGGGCCTACACCCCACACCGACACCCCCCTTCTCCCCACATCCCTGTGTCCCCCCGTGTCCAGACACCTTCGCCAGCAAGGTGGCGGCCTTGCAGGACCAGTGCGCCGACGCCTCCATCGGCAACGTGACGGGCTCCAACGCCGTCAACGTCTTCCTGGGCCTAGGGGTGGCCTGGTCGGTGGCCGCCATTTACTGGGCGGCCCAAGGCCGGGACTTCGAGGTGCAGACGGGGACCTTGGCCTTCTCCGTCACCCTCTTCACCATCTTCGCCTTCGTCTGCATCAGCGTCCTCATGTACCGGCGCCGCCCCCACATCGGGGGCGAGCTGGGGGGCCCCGGACCCCCAAACTCCTCACGGCCGGGCTCTTCTTCGGCCTATGGCTGCTCTACATCCTCTTCGCCAGCCTCGAGGCCTACTGCCACATCAAGGGTTTCTGAGAGGGGGGTGAGGCCAACACCACCCCCCTCACCCCCCGTGGGGACTTGGGGGGTGTTGGGGGGTGTCATCATGGATTTGGGGGGTTCAGTGTAGATGTGGCACTTTGGGGGGGTGGGGACCAGCCTCGAGGCCTACTGCCACATCAAGGGTTTCTGAGAGGGGGTGGTGAGGCCAACACCACCCCCCACCCCACCCCCCCCCATGGGGACTTGGGGGGGTGTTGGGGGGTGTCATCATGGATTTGGGGGGTTCAGTGTAGATGTGGCACTTTGAGGGGGGTGGGGAACTACGGACACTCCCACCCCCCCCCCACCGGCTCCCCAGCATGTGTCATCTGGGGGTCACACACCCCACCCCAATGTCACTTTGGACCCCCCCACCCCAACATCACTGGGGACACCTTGACCCCTCCCCCCATCTCACCTTGGGGTCACCCCATCACCTACCCCCATATCACCTTGCTGGGGATCGGGGACCACCCTGACATTTCTGGGGACACCTTGACCCCCCCCCCCAATGTCACCTTGGACCCACCCTGACATTTCTGGGGACACCTTGACACCCCCCCCCCCCAATGTCACCTTGGACCCACCCTGACATTTCTGGGGACACCTTGACCCCCCCATGTCACCTTGGGGGGATCTGGGGACCTCCTGGCACCCATAGAGACGCCTTCACCCCCTCCCCCCATATCACTTTGGACCCCCCCCGTGACACCCCTGGGCACACCTTGACCCCTCCCAATGTCACCTCGAGGTCCCCCCCATGTCACCTTGGGGTCACCCCCTAGACACCCCCATGTCACCTCGGGGGGCTCAGGGACCCCCAAACACCCCTGGAGACCCTCATCCCCACAATGCCCCCCCTCCCAGGGTCCCCCCAGGGTTCCCCCCATGTCACCTCGGGGGTTCTGGAAACCCCCCAACACCCCTGGGGACCCCCAGCACCTCCATAACACCCCCCGGTCCCCCCCATCCGCTGGAGGGGGTCCCTCTGCCCCCCCTTAATATCCCCTCTGGGTCCTCCTGCCCCCCACCCCCGGGGACACCCATCACCCCCCGGGGTACCCCCTGACCACCCCCCCCATTTCCCAGGGCCCCCCCAGCGCCCCCCCCGAGGCATTTGGCGGGGGGGAAATGGGACAGACACCCCCAACCCCCTCCCCCATCAGGGGGAGGTTTGAGGGGCGGGGGGCCACCTCAGGGACCCCCTGGCACCCCACCAACCCCCCCCCCCCGTTTTTTAACCCCCCCCGGGGGGGTCCCCCTTTTAACCCCCGTTTGTTTGGTAGCGGCTTGGCCCTCTGGGGAGGGGGAGGGGGGGCGTGGGGGGGGTTTGGAGCACGGGGAGGGGGGGATACGCGCGTTGGGGGTGGGGCTCGGGGAGGGGGGGCGTCGGGGGGGCTGTTGCTGTTGGTGCTGCCGCCGGCCCCAAAGAAACCCCAAAATGGGACGTGTTGGCGTCTGTGTGCTTGAGACACCCCCCCCCCCGGAACCCCCACCCATGGGAACCCCCCTGGGACCCCTACCCATGGGATCCCCCCACTCATAGGAAACCCCCCTCCCCAGGACCCCCCACCCATTGCGACCCCCCCCGGGACCCGCTGGGATCCCCACCCCTAGGACACCCCCTGGGACCCCCACCCATGGGAACTGGGGGGCTCCTGGAGGGGTTCAGGGGGTGTCTGGAGGAATCAGGGGGTGCCTGGGAGTGTTTAGGGGGTGCCTGGGGGGTATGTAGGAGTATTGGTGGGCTCCTGGGGGTATTCTGGGGGTGCCTGGAGGAATCAGGGGGTGCCTGGGGGTGCTGAAGAGTGCCTGGGGGTGCTTGGGGGGTAAGTGGAAGTACTGGGGGGGTGCCTGGGGCGATTTGGGGGTGCCTGGGGGTGCTTGGGGGGTAAGTGGAAGCACTGGGGGGGCTCCTGGGGGGATTTGGGGGTGCCTGGGGGTGCTTGGGGGGTAAGTGGAAGTACTGGGGGGGTGCCTGGGGGGATTTGGGGGTGCCTGGGGGTGCTTGGGGGGTAAGTGGAAGTACTGGGGGGGTGCCTGGGGGGATTTGGGGGTGCCTGGGGGTGCTTGGGGGGTAAGTGGAAGTACTGGGGGGGTGCCTGGGGCGATTTGGGGGTGCCTGGGGGGTAAGTGGAAGTACTGGGGGGGTGCCTGGGGGGTTCAGGGGGTGCCTGAGAGGGTTTGTGGGTCCAAGGAGGTGTTTGGGGGGTACTTGGGGGTGTTCGGGGGAGCCTGGGGGTGCTTGGGGGTACGTAGAAGCACTGGGGGGGTCCTGGGGGGATTTGGGGGTGCCTGGGGGTGCTTGGGGGTACGTGGAAGCACTGGGGGGGCTCCTGGGGGGTTCAGGCGGCCGCCGCTGGAGGGGGAAGGGCGGAATCCAGTCAGGGCCGCGCCAGGCCCCGCCATCGCCATGACTCCGAACCGCGCGCGGCACGCCGGCGCACGCTCCCCATTGGCCCCCGCCCGCGTCGATCACCGCCCTCCTGCCCCGGTCGCCCAATGGCAGCGAGGAGCTGAGGGGCTGGGCGGGGACGGAGCCTGAACGCGGGCGAGTCCGAGGCCTTGGCCGGGCCTGAGCAGGGCCTGGGCTGGGGCTGAGATCAAAGCTGAGCCTGAGCCTGAGCGGGGCCTGAGCCTGAGTGGGGCCTGAGCCTGAGTGGGAGCAGGTCCTAGCCTGAGTCTAAAACTGAGCAGGGCCTGAGCTTGGGCTGAGCCCGAGCGGGGCTTCAGCCTGGTTCTCAGTGGAGTCTGGGCTGAGCCTGAGCCTGAGCCTGAGTGGGGCCTGAGCCTGAGCGGGACCAGGTCCTAGCCTGAGCTTAAACCTGAGCGGGGCCTGGGCCTGGCTCTCAGTGGAGTCTGGGCTGAGCCTGAGCCTGAGCCTGAGCCTGAGTGGGACCAGGTGCTAGCCTGAGCCTAAACCTGAGCGGGGCCAGGGCTTAGTCTGAGCCTGAGCGGGGCCTTGGCCTGTCTCTCGGTGGGGTCTGGGCTGAGCCTGAGCCTGAGCGGGGCCTGAGCCTGAGTGGGAGCAGGTCCTAGCCTGAGTCTAAACCTGAGCGGGGCCTGGGCTTAGTCTGAGCCTGAGTGCAGCCTCAGCCTGGCTCTCAGTGGGGTCTGGGCTGAGCCTGAGCCTGAGCCTGAGTGGGGCCTGAGCCTGAGTGGGACCAGGTCCTAGCCTGAGCCTAAACCTGAGCGGGGCCTGGGCTTAGTCTGAGCCTGAGCAGGGCCTTGGCCTGGCTCTCGGTGGGGTCTGGGCTGAGCCTGAGCCTGAGCCTGAGTGGGGCCTGAGCCTGAGTGGGACCAGGTCCTAGCCTGAGCCTAAACCTGAGCGGGGCCTGGGCTTAGTCTCAGCCTGAGCGGGGCCTCAGCCTGGCTCTCAGTGGGGTCTGGGCTGAGCCTGAGCCTGAGTGGGGCCTGAGCCTGAGTGGGACCAGGTGCTAGCCTGAATCTAAAACTGAGCAGGGCCTGAGCTTGGGCTGAGCCCGAGCGGGGCTTCAGCCTGGTTCTCAGTGGGGTCTGGGCTGAGCCTGAGCCCAAAGGTGAACCTGAGCCTGAGCGGGGCCTCAGCCTGGCTCTCAGTGGGGTCTGGGCTGAGCCTGAGCCTGAGCCTGAGTGGGACCTGAGCCTGAGTGGGACCAGGTCCTAGCCTGAGCTTAAACCTGAGCGGGGCCTGGGCTTAGTGTGAGCCTGACTGGGGCCTCAGCCTGCCTCTCAGTGGGGTCTGGGCTGAGCCTGAGCCTGAGTGGGGCCTGAGCCTGAGCGGGACCAGGTCCTAGCCTGAGCCTAAACCTGAGCGGGGCCTGGGCTTAGTCTCAGCCTGAGCGGGGCCTCAGCCTGGCTCTCAGTGGCGTCTGGGCTGAGCCTGAGCCTGAGCGGGGCCTGAGCCTGAGTGGGACCAGGTCCTAGCCTGAGTCTAAACCTGAGCGGGGCCAGGGCTTAGTCTGAGCCTGAGCGGGGCCTTGGCCTGTCTCTCGGTGGGGTCTGGGCTGAGCCTGAGCCTGAGCGGGGCCTGAGCCTGAGTGGGACCAGGTCCTAGCCTGAGCCTAAACCTGAGACGGGCCTGGGCTTAGTCTGAGCCTGAGCGGGGCCTCGGCCTGGCTCTCAGTGGGGTCTGGGCTGAGCCTGAGCCTGAGCCTGAGTGGGAGCAGGTCCTAGCCTGAGTCTAAACCTGAGTGGGACCAGGTCCTAGCCTGAGCCTAAACCTGAGCGGGACCTTGGCCTGTCTCTCGGTGGGGTCTGGGCTGAGCCTGAGCCTGGCTCTCAGTGGGGCCTGAGCCTGAGTGGGACCAGGTCCTAGCCTGAGTCTAAACCTGAGCGGGGCCTGGGCTTAGTCTGAGCCTGAGTGCAGCCTCAGCCTGGCTCTCAGTGGGGTCTGGGCTGAGCCTGAGCCTGAGCCTGAGTGGGGCCTGAGCCTGAGTGGGACCAGGTCCTAGCCTGAGCCTAAACCTGAGCGGGGCCTGGGCTTAGTCTGAGCCTGAGCAGGGCCTTGGCCTGGCTCTCGGTGGGGTCTGGGCTGAGCCTGAGCCTGAGCCTGAGTGGGGCCTGAGCCTGAGTGGGACCAGGTCCTAGCCTGAGCCTAAACCCGAGCGGGGCCTGGGCTTAGTCTCAGCCTGAGCGGGGCCTCAGCCTGGCTCTCAGTGGGGTCTGGGCTGAGCCTGAGCCTGAGCCTGAGTGGGGCCTGAGCCTGAGTGGGACCAGGTGCTAGCCTGAGCCTAAACCTGAGCGGGGCCAGGGCTTAGTCTGAGCCTGAGCGGGGCCGCGGCCTGGCTCTCGATGGGGTCTGGGCTGAGCCTGAGCCTGAGTGGGGCCTGAGCCTGAGTGGGAGCAGGTCCTAGCCTGAGTCTAAAACTGAGCAGGGCCTGAGCTTGGGCTGAGCCCGAGCGGGGCTTCAGCCTGGTTCTCAGTGGGGTCTGGGCTGAGCCTGAGCCCAAAGGTGAACCTGAGCCTGAGCGGGGCCTCAGCCTGGCTCTCAGTGGGGTCTAGGCTGAGCCTGAGCCTGAGTGGGACCTGAGCCTGAGTGGGACCAGGTCCTAGCCTGAGCTTAAACCTGAGCGGGGCCTGGGCTTAGTGTGAGCCTGACTGGGGCCTCAGCCTGCCTCTCAGTGGGGTCTGGGCTGAGCCTGAGCCTGAGCCTGAGTGGGACCAGGTCCTAGCCTGAGCCTAAACCTGAGCGGGGCCTGGGCTTAGTCTGAGCCTGAGCAGGGCCTTGGCCTGGCTCTCGGTGGGGTCTGGGCTGAGCCTGAGCCTGAGCGGGGCCTGAGCCTGAGTGGGAGCAGGTCCTAGCCTGAGTCTAAACCTGAGCGGGGCCTGGGCTTAGTCTGAGCCTGAGTGCAGCCTCAGCCTGGCTCTCAGTGGGGTCTGGGCTGAGCCTGAGCCTGAGCCTGAGTGGGGCCTGAGCCTGAGTGGGACCAGGTCCTAGCCTGAGCCTAAACCTGAGCGGGGCCTGGGCTTAGTCTGAGCCTGAGCAGGGCCTTGGCCTGGCTCTCGGTGGGGTCTGGGCTGAGCCTGAGCCTGAGCCTGAGTGGGGCCTGAGCCTGAGTGGGACCAGGTCCTAGCCTGAGCCTAAACCTGAGCGGGGCCTGGGCTTAGTCTCAGCCTGAGCGGGGCCTCAGCCTGGCTCTCAGTGGGGTCTGGGCTGAGCCTGAGCCTGAGTGGGGCCTGAGCCTGAGTGGGACCAGGTGCTAGCCTGAATCTAAAACTGAGCAGGGCCTGAGCTTGGGCTGAGCCCGAGCGGGGCTTCAGCCTGGTTCTCAGTGGGGTCTGGGCTGAGCCTGAGCCCAAAGGTGAACCTGAGCCTGAGCGGGGCCTCAGCCTGGCTCTCAGTGGGGTCTGGGCTGAGCCTGAGCCTGAGCCTGAGTGGGACCTGAGCCTGAGTGGGACCAGGTCCTAGCCTGAGCTTAAACCTGAGCGGGGCCTGGGCTTAGTGTGAGCCTGACTGGGGCCTCAGCCTGCCTCTCAGTGGGGTCTGGGCTGAGCCTGAGCCTGAGTGGGGCCTGAGCCTGAGCGGGACCAGGTCCTAGCCTGAGCCTAAACCTGAGCGGGGCCTGGGCTTAGTCTCAGCCTGAGCGGGGCCTCAGCCTGGCTCTCAGTGGCGTCTGGGCTGAGCCTGAGCCTGAGTGGGGCCTGAGCCTGAGCGGGACCAGGTCCTAGCCTGAGCCTAAACCTGAGCGGGGCCTGGGCTTAGTCTCAGCCTGAGCGGGGCCTCAGCCTGGCTCTCAGTGGCGTCTGGGCTGAGCCTGAGCCTGAGCGGGGCCTGAGCCTGAGTGGGACCAGGTCCTAGCCTGAGTCTAAACCTGAGCGGGGCCAGGGCTTAGTCTGAGCCTGAGCGGGGCCTTGGCCTGTCTCTCGGTGGGGTCTGGGCTGAGCCTGAGCCTGAGCGGGGCCTGAGCCTGAGTGGGACCAGGTCCTAGCCTGAGCCTAAACCTGAGACGGGCCTGGGCTTAGTCTGAGCCTGAGCGGGGCCTCGGCCTGGCTCTCAGTGGGGTCTGGGCTGAGCCTGAGCCTGAGCCTGAGTGGGAGCAGGTCCTAGCCTGAGTCTAAACCTGAGTGGGACCAGGTCCTAGCCTGAGCCTAAACCTGAGCGGGACCTTGGCCTGTCTCTCGGTGGGGTCTGGGCTGAGCCTGAGCCTGGCTCTCAGTGGGGCCTGAGCCTGAGTGGGACCAGGTCCTAGCCTGAGTCTAAACCTGAGCGGGGCCTGGGCTTAGTCTGAGCCTGAGTGCAGCCTCAGCCTGGCTCTCAGTGGGGTCTGGGCTGAGCCTGAGCCTGAGCCTGAGTGGGGCCTGAGCCTGAGTGGGACCAGGTCCTAGCCTGAGCCTAAACCTGAGCGGGGCCTGGGCTTAGTCTGAGCCTGAGCAGGGCCTTGGCCTGGCTCTCGGTGGGGTCTGGGCTGAGCCTGAGCCTGAGCCTGAGTGGGGCCTGAGCCTGAGTGGGACCAGGTCCTAGCCTGAGCCTAAACCCGAGCGGGGCCTGGGCTTAGTCTCAGCCTGAGCGGGGCCTCAGCCTGGCTCTCAGTGGGGTCTGGGCTGAGCCTGAGCCTGAGCCTGAGTGGGGCCTGAGCCTGAGTGGGACCAGGTGCTAGCCTGAGCCTAAACCTGAGCGGGGCCAGGGCTTAGTCTGAGCCTGAGCGGGGCCGCGGCCTGGCTCTCGATGGGGTCTGGGCTGAGCCTGAGCCTGAGTGGGGCCTGAGCCTGAGTGGGAGCAGGTCCTAGCCTGAGTCTAAAACTGAGCAGGGCCTGAGCTTGGGCTGAGCCCGAGCGGGGCTTCAGCCTGGTTCTCAGTGGGGTCTGGGCTGAGCCTGAGCCCAAAGGTGAACCTGAGCCTGAGCGGGGCCTCAGCCTGGCTCTCAGTGGGGTCTAGGCTGAGCCTGAGCCTGAGTGGGACCTGAGCCTGAGTGGGACCAGGTCCTAGCCTGAGCTTAAACCTGAGCGGGGCCTGGGCTTAGTGTGAGCCTGACTGGGGCCTCAGCCTGCCTCTCAGTGGGGTCTGGGCTGAGCCTGAGCCTGAGCCTGAGTGGGACCAGGTCCTAGCCTGAGCCTAAACCTGAGCGGGGCCTGGGCTTAGTCTGAGCCTGAGCAGGGCCTTGGCCTGGCTCTCGGTGGGGTCTGGGCTGAGCCTGAGCCTGAGCGGGGCCTGAGCCTGAGTGGGAGCAGGTCCTAGCCTGAGTCTAAACCTGAGCGGGGCCTGGGCTTAGTCTGAGCCTGAGTGCAGCCTCAGCCTGGCTCTCAGTGGGGTCTGGGCTGAGCCTGAGCCTGAGCCTGAGTGGGGCCTGAGCCTGAGTGGGACCAGGTCCTAGCCTGAGCCTAAACCTGAGCGGGGCCTGGGCTTAGTCTGAGCCTGAGCAGGGCCTTGGCCTGGCTCTCGGTGGGGTCTGGGCTGAGCCTGAGCCTGAGCCTGAGTGGGGCCTGAGCCTGAGTGGGACCAGGTCCTAGCCTGAGCCTAAACCTGAGCGGGGCCTGGGCTTAGTCTCAGCCTGAGCGGGGCCTCAGCCTGGCTCTCAGTGGGGTCTGGGCTGAGCCTGAGCCTGAGTGGGGCCTGAGCCTGAGTGGGACCAGGTGCTAGCCTGAATCTAAAACTGAGCAGGGCCTGAGCTTGGGCTGAGCCCGAGCGGGGCTTCAGCCTGGTTCTCAGTGGGGTCTGGGCTGAGCCTGAGCCCAAAGGTGAACCTGAGCCTGAGCGGGGCCTCAGCCTGGCTCTCAGTGGGGTCTGGGCTGAGCCTGAGCCTGAGCCTGAGTGGGACCTGAGCCTGAGTGGGACCAGGTCCTAGCCTGAGCTTAAACCTGAGCGGGGCCTGGGCTTAGTGTGAGCCTGACTGGGGCCTCAGCCTGCCTCTCAGTGGGGTCTGGGCTGAGCCTGAGCCTGAGTGGGGCCTGAGCCTGAGCGGGACCAGGTCCTAGCCTGAGCCTAAACCTGAGCGGGGCCTGGGCTTAGTCTCAGCCTGAGCGGGGCCTCAGCCTGGCTCTCAGTGGCGTCTGGGCTGAGCCTGAGCCTGAGTGGGGCCTGAGCCTGAGCGGGACCAGGTCCTAGCCTGAGCCTAAACCTGAGCGGGGCCTGGGCTTAGTCTCAGCCTGAGCGGGGCCTCAGCCTGGCTCTCAGTGGCGTCTGGGCTGAGCCTGAGCCTGAGCGGGGCCTGAGCCTGAGTGGGACCAGGTCCTAGCCTGAGTCTAAACCTGAGCGGGGCCAGGGCTTAGTCTGAGCCTGAGCGGGGCCTTGGCCTGTCTCTCGGTGGGGTCTGGGCTGAGCCTGAGCCTGAGCGGGGCCTGAGCCTGAGTGGGACCAGGTCCTAGCCTGAGCCTAAACCTGAGACGGGCCTGGGCTTAGTCTGAGCCTGAGCGGGGCCTCGGCCTGGCTCTCAGTGGGGTCTGGGCTGAGCCTGAGCCTGAGCCTGAGTGGGAGCAGGTCCTAGCCTGAGTCTAAACCTGAGTGGGACCAGGTCCTAGCCTGAGCCTAAACCTGAGCGGGACCTTGGCCTGTCTCTCGGTGGGGTCTGGGCTGAGCCTGAGCCTGGCTCTCAGTGGGGCCTGAGCCTGAGTGGGACCAGGTCCTAGCCTGAGTCTAAACCTGAGCGGGGCCTGGGCTTAGTCTGAGCCTGAGTGCAGCCTCAGCCTGGCTCTCAGTGGGGTCTGGGCTGAGCCTGAGCCTGAGCCTGAGTGGGGCCTGAGCCTGAGTGGGACCAGGTCCTAGCCTGAGCCTAAACCTGAGCGGGGCCTGGGCTTAGTCTGAGCCTGAGCAGGGCCTTGGCCTGGCTCTCGGTGGGGTCTGGGCTGAGCCTGAGCCTGAGCCTGAGTGGGGCCTGAGCCTGAGTGGGACCAGGTCCTAGCCTGAGCCTAAACCCGAGCGGGGCCTGGGCTTAGTCTCAGCCTGAGCGGGGCCTCAGCCTGGCTCTCAGTGGGGTCTGGGCTGAGCCTGAGCCTGAGCCTGAGTGGGGCCTGAGCCTGAGTGGGACCAGGTGCTAGCCTGAGCCTAAACCTGAGCGGGGCCAGGGCTTAGTCTGAGCCTGAGCGGGGCCGCGGCCTGGCTCTCGATGGGGTCTGGGCTGAGCCTGAGCCTGAGTGGGGCCTGAGCCTGAGTGGGAGCAGGTCCTAGCCTGAGTCTAAAACTGAGCAGGGCCTGAGCTTGGGCTGAGCCCGAGCGGGGCTTCAGCCTGGTTCTCAGTGGGGTCTGGGCTGAGCCTGAGCCCAAAGGTGAACCTGAGCCTGAGCGGGGCCTCAGCCTGGCTCTCAGTGGGGTCTAGGCTGAGCCTGAGCCTGAGTGGGACCTGAGCCTGAGTGGGACCAGGTCCTAGCCTGAGCTTAAACCTGAGCGGGGCCTGGGCTTAGTGTGAGCCTGACTGGGGCCTCAGCCTGCCTCTCAGTGGGGTCTGGGCTGAGCCTGAGCCTGAGCCTGAGTGGGACCAGGTCCTAGCCTGAGCCTAAACCTGAGCGGGGCCTGGGCTTAGTCTGAGCCTGAGCAGGGCCTTGGCCTGGCTCTCGGTGGGGTCTGGGCTGAGCCTGAGCCTGAGCCTGAGCGGGGCCTGAGCCTGAGTGGGACCCGGTCCTAGCCTGAGCCTAAACCTGAGCGGGGCCTGGGCTTAGTCTCAGCCTGAGCGGGGCCTCAGCCTGGCTCTCAGTGGGGTCTGGGCTGAGCCTGAGCCTGAGCCTGAGTGGGGCCTGAGCCTGAGTGGGACCAGGTCCTAGCCTGAGCCTAAACCTGAGCGGGGCCTGGGCTTAGTCTCAGCCTGAGCGGGGCCTCAGCCTGGCTCTCAGTGGGGTCTGGGCTGAGCCTGAGCCTGAGTGGGGCCTGAGCCTGAGTGGGACCAGGTCCTAGCCTGAGTCTAAAACTGAGCAGGGCCTGAGCTTGGGCTGAGCCCGAGCGGGGCTTCAGCCTGGTTCTCAGTGGGGTCTGGGCTGAGCCTGAGCCCAAAGGTGAACCTGAGCCTGAGTGCAGCCTCAGCCTGGCTCTCAGTGGGGTCTGGGCTGAGCCTGAGCCTGAGTGGGACCTGAGCCTGAGTGGGACCAGGTCCTAGCCTGAGCCTAAACCTGAGCGGGGCCTGGGCTTAGTCTCAGCCTGAGCGGGGCCTCAGCCTGGCTCTCAGTGGGGTCTGGGCTGAGCCTGAGCCTGAGCGGGGCCTGAGCCTGAGTGGGACCAGGTCCTAGCCTGAGCCTAAACCTGAGCGGGGCCAGGGCTTAGTCTGAGCCTGAGCGGGGCCTTGGCCTGTCTCTCGGTGGGGTCTGGGCTGAGCCTGAGCCTGAGCGGGGCCTGAGCCTGAGTGGGACCAGGTCCTAGCCTGAGCCTAAACCTGAGACGGGCCTGGGCTTAGTCTGAGCCTGAGCGGGGCCTCGGCCTGGCTCTCAGTGGGGTCTGGGCTGAGCCTGAGCCTGAGCCTGAGTGGGAGCAGGTCCTAGCCTGAGTCTAAACCTGAGTGGGACCAGGTCCTAGCCTGAGCCTAAACCTGAGCGGGACCTTGGCCTGTCTCTCGGTGGGGTCTGGGCTGAGCCTGAGCCTGGCTCTCAGTGGGGCCTGAGCCTGAGTGGGACCAGGTCCTAGCCTGAGTCTAAACCTGAGCGGGGCCTGGGCTTAGTCTGAGCCTGAGTGCAGCCTCAGCCTGGCTCTCAGTGGGGTCTGGGCTGAGCCTGAGCCTGAGCCTGAGTGGGGCCTGAGCCTGAGTGGGACCAGGTCCTAGCCTGAGTCTAAACCTGAGCGGGGCCTGGGCTTAGTCTGAGCCTGAGTGCAGCCTCAGCCTGGCTCTCAGTGGGGTCTGGGCTGAGCCTGAGCCTGAGCCTGAGTGGGGCCTGAGCCTGAGTGGGACCAGGTCCTAGCCTGAGCCTAAACCTGAGCGGGGCCTGGGCTTAGTCTGAGCCTGAGCAGGGCCTTGGCCTGGCTCTCGGTGGGGTCTGGGCTGAGCCTGAGCCTGAGCCTGAGTGGGGCCTGAGCCTGAGTGGGACCAGGTCCTAGCCTGAGCCTAAACCCGAGCGGGGCCTGGGCTTAGTCTCAGCCTGAGCGGGGCCTCAGCCTGGCTCTCAGTGGGGTCTGGGCTGAGCCTGAGCCTGAGCCTGAGTGGGACCAGGTGCTAGCCTGAGCCTAAACCTGAGCGGGGCCTGGGCTTAGTCTCAGCCTGAGCGGGGCCGCGGCCTGGCTCTCGATGGGGTCTGGGCTGAGCCTGAGCCTGAGTGGGGCCTGAGCCTGAGTGGGAGCAGGTCCTAGCCTGAGTCTAAAACTGAGCAGGGCCTGAGCTTGGGCTGAGCCCGAGCGGGGCTTCAGCCTGGTTCTCAGTGGGGTCTGGGCTGAGCCTGAGCCCAAAGGTGAACCTGAGCCTGAGCGGGGCCTCAGCCTGGCTCTCAGTGGGGTCTAGGCTGAGCCTGAGCCTGAGTGGGACCTGAGCCTGAGTGGGACCAGGTCCTAGCCTGAGTCTAAACCTGAGCGGGGCCTGGGCTTAGTCTGAGCCTGAGTGCAGCCTCAGCCTGGCTCTCAGTGGGGTCTGGGCTGAGCCTGAGCCTGAGCCTGAGTGGGACCAGGTCCTAGCCTGAGCCTAAACCTGAGCGGGGCCTGGGCTTAGTCTGAGCCTGAGCAGGGCCTTGGCCTGGCTCTCGGTGGGGTCTGGGCTGAGCCTGAGCCTGAGCCTGAGCGGGGCCTGAGCCTGAGTGGGACCCGGTCCTAGCCTGAGCCTAAACCTGAGCGGGGCCTGGGCTTAGTCTCAGCCTGAGCGGGGCCTCAGCCTGGCTCTCAGTGGGGTCTGGGCTGAGCCTGAGCCCAAAGGTGAACCTGAGCCTGAGCGGGGCCTCAGCCTGGCTCTCAGTGGGGTCTGGGCTGAGCCTGAGCCTGAGTGGGACCTGAGCCTGAGTGGGACCAGGTCCTAGCCTGAGCTTAAACCTGAGCGGGGCCTGGGCTTAGTGTGAGCCTGACTGGGGCCTCAGCCTGCCTCTCAGTGGGGTCTGGGCTGAGCCTGAGCCTGAGTGGGGCCTGAGCCTGAGCGGGACCAGGTCCTAGCCTGAGCCTAAACCTGAGCGGGGCCTGGGCTTAGTCTCAGCCTGAGCGGGGCCTCAGCCTGGCTCTCAGTGGCGTCTGGGCTGAGCCTGAGCCTGAGCGGGGCCTGAGCCTGAGTGGGACCAGGTCCTAGCCTGAGTCTAAACCTGAGCGGGGCCAGGGCTTAGTCTGAGCCTGAGCGGGGCCTTGGCCTGTCTCTCGGTGGGGTCTGGGCTGAGCCTGAGCCTGAGCGGGGCCTGAGCCTGAGTGGGACCAGGTCCTAGCCTGAGCCTAAACCTGAGACGGGCCTGGGCTTAGTCTGAGCCTGAGCGGGGCCTCGGCCTGGCTCTCAGTGGGGTCTGGGCTGAGCCTGAGCCTGAGCCTGAGTGGGAGCAGGTCCTAGCCTGAGTCTAAACCTGAGTGGGACCAGGTCCTAGCCTGAGCCTAAACCTGAGCGGGACCTTGGCCTGTCTCTCGGTGGGGTCTGGGCTGAGCCTGAGCCTGGCTCTCAGTGGGGCCTGAGCCTGAGTGGGACCAGGTCCTAGCCTGAGTCTAAACCTGAGCGGGGCCTGGGCTTAGTCTGAGCCTGAGTGCAGCCTCAGCCTGGCTCTCAGTGGGGTCTGGGCTGAGCCTGAGCCTGAGCCTGAGTGGGGCCTGAGCCTGAGTGGGACCAGGTCCTAGCCTGAGCCTAAACCTGAGCGGGGCCTGGGCTTAGTCTCAGCCTGAGCGGGGCCGCGGCCTGGCTCTCGATGGGGTCTGGGCTGAGCCTGAGCCTGAGTGGGGCCTGAGCCTGAGTGGGAGCAGGTCCTAGCCTGAGTCTAAAACTGAGCAGGGCCTGAGCTTGGGCTGAGTCTGAGCGGGGCTTCAGCCTGGTTCTCAGTGGGGTCTGGGCTGAGCCTGAGCCTGAGTGGGACCTGAGCCTGAGTGGGACCAGGTCCTAGCCTGAGCTTAAACCTGAGCGGGGCCTGGGCTTAGTGTGAGCCTGACTGGGGCCTCAGCCTGCCTCTCAGTGGGGTCTGGGCTGAGCCTGAGCCTGAGCCTGAGTGGGACCAGGTCCTAGCCTGAGCCTAAACCTGAGCGGGGCCTGGGCTTAGTCTGAGCCTGAGCAGGGCCTTGGCCTGGCTCTCGGTGGGGTCTGGGCTGAGCCTGAGCCTGAGTGGGGCCTGAGCCTGAGTGGGACCCGGTCCTAGCCTGAGCCTAAACCTGAGCGGGGCCTGGGCTTAGTCTCAGCCTGAGCGGGGCCTCAGCCTGGCTCTCAGTGGGGTCTGGGCTGAGCCTGAGCCTGAGTGGGGCCTGAGCCTGAGTGGGACCAGGTCCTAGCCTGAGCCTAAACCTGAGCAGGGCCTTGGCCTGGCTCTCGGTGGGGTCTGGGCTGAGCCTGAGCCTGAGCCTGGCTCTCAGTGGGGCCTGAGCCTGAGTGGGACCAGGTCCTAGCCTGAGCATAAACCTGAGCGGGGCCTGGGCTTAGTCTGAGCCTGAGCGGGGCCTCGGCCTGGCTCTCTGTGGGGTCTGGGCTGAGCCTGAGCCTGAGTGGGGCCTGAGCCTGAGTGGGACCAGGTCCTAGCCTGAGCCTAAACCTGAGCAGGGCCTTGGCCTGGCTCTCGGTGGGGTCTGGGCTGAGCCTGAGCCTGAGCCTGAGCGGGGCCTGAGCCTGAGCGGGGCCTCGGCCTGGCTCTCAGTGGGGTCTGGGCTGAGCCTGAGCCTGAGCCTGAGCGGGGCCTGAGCCTGAGTGGGACCCGGTCCTAGCCTGAGCCTAAACCTGAGTGGGACCTTGGCCTGGCTCTCAGTGGGGTCTGGGCTGAGCCTGAGCCTGAGCCTGAGCCTGGCTCTCAGTGGGGCCTGAGCCTGAGTGGGACCAGGTCCTAGCCTGAGCCTAAACCTGAGCGGGGCCTGGGCTTAGTCTGAGCCTGAGCGGGGCCTCGGCCTGGCTCTCAGTGGAGTCTGGGCTGAGCCTGAGCCTGAGCCTGAGCGGGGCCTCGGCCTGGCTCTCAGTGGGGTCTGGGCTGAGCCTGAGCCTGAGCCTGAGCGGGGCCTGAGCCTGAGTGGGACCAGGTCCTAGCCTGAGCCTAAACCTGAGCAGGGCCTTGGCCTGGCTCTCGGTGGGGTCTGGGCTGAGCCTGAGCCTGAGCCTGAGCCTGGCTCTCAGTGGGGCCTGAGCCTGAGTGGGACCAGGTCCTAGCCTGAGCATAAACCTGAGCGGGGTCTGGGCTGAGCCTGAGCCTGAGCGGGGCCTGAGCCTGAGTGGGACCAGGTCCTAGCCTGAGCCTAAACCTGAGCGGGGCCTCGGCCTGGCTCTCAGTGGGGTCTGGGCTGAGCCTGAGCCTGAGCCTGAGCGGGGCCTGAGCCTGAGTGGGACCAGGTCCTAGCCTGAGCCTAAACCTGAGCGGGACCTTGGCCTGGGTCTTGGTGGGGTCTGGGCTGAGCCTGAGCCTGAGCCTGAGCCTGGCTCTCAGTGGGGCCTGAGCCTGAGTGGGACCAGGTCCTAGCCTGAGCATAAACCTGAGCGGGGTCTGGGCTGAGCCTGAGCCTGAGCGGGGCCTCAGCCTGGCTCTCAGTGGGGTCTGGGCTGAGCCTGAGCCTGAGCCTGAGTGGGGCCTGAGCCTGAGTGGGACCAGGTCCTAGCCTGAGCCTAAACCTGAGCAGGGCCTTGGCCTGGCTCTCGGTGGGGTCTGGGCTGAGCCTGAGCCTGAGCCTGAGCGGGGCCTGAGCCTGAGTGGGACCAGGTCCTAGCCTGAGCCTAAACCTGAGCGGGGCCTGGGCTTAGTCTGAGCCTGAGCGGGGCCTCAGCCTGGCTCTTGGTGGGGTCTGGACTGAGCCTGAGCCCAGAGCTCCTCCCCTGGGTCCCTGTGTCCCTGTAGCCCCTCCCCTGTAGCCTCTCCCTCTAGCCCCTCTCCCAGCCCCTGGGTCCCTATAGCCCCTCCCCATAGCCCCCTGGGTCCCTATAGCCCTCCCCATAGCCCCTCTAGCCCTCTCCCAGCCCCCTGGGTCCCTATAGCCCCTCCCCATAGCCCCTGGGTCCCATAGCCCCTCCCCATAGCCCCCTCTAGCCCCTCTCCCAGCCCCCTGGGTCCCTATAGCCCCTCCCCTAGCCCCCGGGTCCCTATAGCCCCTCCCCTATAGCCCCCTGGGTCCCTATAGCCCCTCCCCATAGCCCTCTAGCCCTCTCCCAGCCCCCTGGGTCCCTATAGCCCCTCCCCATAGCCCCTGGGTCCCTATAGCCCTCCCCTATAGCCCCCTCTAGCCCCTCTCCCAGCCCCCTGGGTCCCTATAGCCCCTCCCCTATAGCCCCCTCTAGCCCCTCTCCCAGCCCCTGGGTCCCATAGCCCCTCCCCTATAGCCCCCATAGCCCCCATGGCCCTTTCACTGCTCTGTGACCCCTGGAGCTGCTCCGCATCCTGTCTGGTCCCCCAGAGCCCCCCCGTGACCCCCATCAGCCCCTATAGCTACTATATGCCCTCCCCTCACCCACCATTTCCCTATATTGCCCTATAGCCCCCCACCCCTATAGCCCCACCCCCTATTGCTCCTATAGCCCCCCGGACATCTATAGCCCCCCACCCCTATAGCCCCCCTATACCCCTATAGCCCCTACAGCCCCCCTACCCCTATAGCCCCCCACCCCTATAGCCCCCCCAACCCTATAGCCCCCACACCCCTATAGCCCCCACACCCCTATAGCCCCCCCACCCCTATTGTCCCCATACCCCTATAGCCCCCACACCCCTATAGCCCCCACACCCCTATAGCCCCACACCCCTATAGCCCCCCACTCCTATAGCCCCCATACCCCTATAGCCCCCTAGCCCACAGCCTCCTACCCTATAGCCCCCCACCCCTACAGCCCCCCTACCCCTATAGCCCCCCACTCCTATAGCCCCCCACCCCTATAGCCCCCACACCTCTATAGCCCCCATACCCCTATAGCCCCCTTACCCCTATAGATCCCACTCCTATAGCCCCCTCCCCATAGCCCCCCACCCCTATAGCCCCCTACCCTATAGCCCCCTCCCCTATAGCCCCCCACCCCTATAGCCCCCTACCCTATAGCCCCCCACCCCTATAGCCCCCCCACCCCTATAGCCCCCATACCCCTATAGCTCCGCACCCCTAGAGCCCCCACACCTCTCTACCCCCCGTACCCCTATAGCCCCTATAGCCCCCCAACAGCGGCTGTAGCCCCGCCCCCAGCCCCGCCCCCAGCCCCGCGCCCGGCCCCGCCCCTCCAGCCCCGCTCCCCCCGGCGCCCCCCGCCCACCCCGGGCGGGCCGCGCATGCGCGTTGCGCCCAGCCCAGCCCGCGGCCGCGTCCCCAGCAGGTACCGGGATGGGGGGGGGCTGAGGCGGGGGGGGGAACCGGGACCGGGACCCGACCCCATCCCCATCCCCCTCCCAGCGCCGCCCGTCCGGGGCCCGAGCGCAGCCCCGGGGGCCGGTTCGGGCCCGGCCCGGCCCGGCCCCAGCGCGGTATCGCCCCCCGGTACCCCCGGTACCCCCCCGGTACCCCCGGTACCCCCGGTACCCCCCGGTACCCCCTCCCGGTACCCCCCCCCGCATCCTGGTACCTCCAACCCGTCAGCATCCCGGTCCCCTAGTCCCTGTGCTCGTCCCCAGTATCCCCACCCCCATCCCAGTATCCCCATCCCAGTACTGCCACCCCCATCCCAGTATCCCCTCCCAGTATCCCCATCTCCATCCCAGTATCCCCATCCCAGTACTCCCATCTCCATCCCAGTATCCCCACCCCCATCCCAGTATCCCCATCCTCATCCCAGTATCCCCATCTCCATCCCAGTATCCCCATCCCAGTACTCCCATCTCCATCCCAGTATCCCCATCCTCATCCCAGCATCCCTATCCCAGTATCCCTACCCCATCCCAGTATTCCCATCCCCATCCCTGAATCCCCATCCTCATCCCAGCATCCTTATCCCAGTATCCCCACCCCCATCCCAGTATCCCCATCCCAGTACTCCCATCTCCATCCCAGTATCCCCACCCCCATCCCAGCATCCCTATCCCAGTATCCCCATCTCCATCCCAGTATCCTGATCCTCATCCCAGCACCCTCATCCTCATCCCAGTATCCCTATCCCAGTATCCCCATCTCCATCCCAGTATCCCCACGCCCATCCCAGTATCCCCACCCCCTCCCAGTATCCCCCTCCCAGTATCCCAACCCCCATCCTAGCACCCTCATCTCCATCCCAGTATCCCCATCCTCATCCCAGCATCCTTAACCCAGTATCCCCACCCCCATCCCAGTATCCCCATCCTCATCCCAGTATCTCGATCCTCATCCCAGTATCCCCATCTTCATCCCAGCATCCTTAACCCAGTATCCCCACCCCCATCCCAGTATCCCCATCCTCATCCCAGCATCTTTAACCCAGTATCCCCACCCCCATCCCAGTATCCCCATCCTCATCCCAGTATCCCCATCTTCATTCCAGTATCCCCATCCCAGTACTCCCATCTCCATCCCAGTATCCCCATCCTCATCCCAGCATCCTTAACCCAGTATCCCCACCCCCACCCAGTATCCCCATCCTCATCCCAGCATCCTTATCCCAGTATCCCCACCCCCATCCCAGTATCCCCATCCCAGTACTCCCATCTCCATCCCAGTATCCCCACCCCCATCCCAGCATCCCTATCCCAGTATCCCCATCTCCATCCCAGTATCCTGATCCTCATCCCAGCACCCTCATCCTCATCCCAGTATCCCTATCCCAGTATCCCCATCTCCATCCCAGGATCCCCACACCCATCCCAGTATCCCCACCCCCTCCCAGTATCCCCCTCCCAGTATCCCAACCCCCATCCTAGCACCCTCATCTCCATCCCAGTATCCCCATCCTCATCCCAGCCTCCTTAACCCAGTATCCCCACCCCCATCCCAGTCCCCAGCACAGTCCCACTCTCCCAGTATCCCCTCCCAGTATCCCAGTTCTTCCATCCCAGTCCCCCCTCCCACTATCCCAGTATCCCAGTACCAGTACCCCAGTCCCCAGCGCAGTCCCACTCTCCCAGTATCCCCCTCCCAGTATCAGTTCTTCCATCCCACTCCCTCCTCCCAGTTTCCCAGTATCCCAGTTCTTCCATCCCAGTCCCCCCTCCCAGTTTCCCAGTAGCCCCTCCCAGTATCCCTGTTCTTCCATCCCAGTATCCCCTCCCAGTATCCCAGTTCTCCCATCCCAGTCCCCCTTCCTAGTTTCCCAGTATCCCCTCCCAATATCCCAGTTCTCCCCTCCCAGTCCCCAGTAGCCCCTCCCAGTATCCCAGTTCTTCCATCCCAGTACCCCCTAGTTTCCCAGTATCCCAGTTCTCCCATCCCAGTCCCCCTTCCTAATTTCCCAGTATCCCCTCCCAATATCCCAGTTCTCCCCTCCCAGTCCCCAGTAGCCCCTCCCAGTATCCCAGTTCTTCCATCCCAGCACCCCCCTAGTTTCCCAATATCCCAGTTCTCCCCTCCCAGTCCCCAGTAGCCCCTCCCAGTATCCCCCTTCCACTCCACCCCCTCCCATTACCCCATCATCGGGGGTGGGTGGGGGTCTCAGCGCCCCCCCTCCCCTCCCCCCCCAGGCCGTAGCCATGACGAAGGAGCGTGGGGGGACCCCGGCGCGGGGGCGCCGCCCCCAGACCCCCCCAGTCCGGTGCTGGAGCGACGCCAGAAGCCGGTGGTGCATCCGGCCGCCCCGGCACCCCTGCCCAAGGACTATGGTGAGACCCCCGGGGGGCACTGGGGTCCCTGGGGGGCATTGGGGTCCCTGAGGGCAAGATATTGGGGTCCCTGGGGGGCATTGGGGTCCCTGGGGGTTGGGGTCCCTGAGGGCAGGATATTGGGGTCCCTGGGGGGCATTGGGGTCCCTGGGGGTTGGGGTCCCTGAGGGCAGGATATTGGGGTCCCTGGGGGGCATTTGGGTTCCTAAAGGCAGGATATTGGGGTGCCTGGGGGAGTTGGGGTCCCTGGGGGGGCATTTGGGTTCATGAGGGCAGGATATTGGGGTCCCTGGGGGGCATTGGGGTCCCTGTGGGGGCATTTGGGTTCCTAAGGGCAGAATATTGGGGTTCGTGGGGGGGCATTGGGGTCCCTGGGGGCAGGATATTGGGGTTCCTGGGGGGCGTTGGGGTCCCTGGGGGGGCATTGGGGTCCCTGAGGGCAGGATATTGGGGTCCCTGGGGGGCATTGGGGTCCCTGAGGGCAGGATATTGGGGTCCCTGGGGGGACGATGGGGTCCCTGGGGGGCATTGGGGTTCCTAAGGGCAAGATATTGGGGTTCCTGGGGGGGCATTGGGGTCCCTGGGGGCAGGATATTGGGGTCTCTGGGTGGCGTTGGGGTCCCTGGGGGGCATTGGGGTTCCTAAAGGCCGGATATTGGGGTCCCTGGGGGGCGTTGGGGTCCCTGGGGGGGCATTGGGGTCCCTGAGGGCAGGATATTGGGGTCCCTGGGTGGCGTTGGGGTCCCTGGGGGGGCATTGGGGTTCCTAAAGGCCGGATATTGGGGTCCCTGGGGGCGTTGGGGTCCCTGGGGGGCATTGGGGTCGCTGAGGGCAGGATATTGGGCTCTCTGGGGGGCATTGGGGTCCCTGAGGGCAGGATATTGGGGTCCCTGGGGGGCGATGGCATTCCTAAGGGCAGGATATTGGGGCCCCTGGGGGGCGTTGGGGTCCCTGGGGGTGCATTGGGACTGGTCCCTGAGGGCAGGATGTTGGGGTCCCTGAGGGCAGGATATTGGGGTCCCTGGGGGGCATTGGGGTCCCTGTGGGGGCATTTGGGTTCCTAAGGGCAGGATATTGGGGTTCCTGGGGGGGCATTGGGGTCCCTGGGGGCAGGATATTGGGGTTCCTGGGGGCGTTGGGGTCCCTGGGGGGGCATTGGAGTTCCTGAGGGCAGGATATTGGGGTCCCCGGGGGGCATTGGGGTCCCTGGGGGGGCGTTGGGGTCCCTGGGGGGCATTGGGGTTCCTAAGGGCAGGATATTGGGATTCCTGGGGGGTGTTGGGGTCCCTGAGGGCAGGATATTGGGGTCCCCGGGGGGCATGGGGGTCCCTGTGGGGGCGATGGGGTCCCTGGGGGGGCATTGGGGTCCCTGGGTGGGCGATGGGGTCCCTGGGGGGCATTGGGGTTCCTGAGGGCCGGATATTTGGGTCCCTGAGGGCAGGATATTGGGGTCCCTGGGGGGGCAATGGGTTCCCTGGGGGACATTGGGGTCCCTGGGGGGTCGATGGGGTCCCTGGGGGGGCATTTGGGTTCCTAAGGGCAGGATATTGGGGTCCCTAGGGGGCGTTGGGGTCCCTGGCGGGCATTGGGGTCCCTGGGGGGGTGATGGGGTCCCTGAGGGCAGGATATTGGGGTCCCTTGGGGGGCGTTGGGGTCCCTGGGGGCACTGAGGAGAGGGATACTGAGGGCACTGGGGGGATGGATACTGGGGGCACTGGGAACACTGGAGGGATGGATACTGGGGATACTGGGGGCACTGGGGTGAGGGATACTGGGGGCACTGGGAGCACTGGGGGGATGGATACTGGGGGCACTGGAGTGAGGGATACTGGGGATACTGGGGGCACTGGAGTGAGGGATACTGGGGGCACTGGGAGCACTGGGGGGATGGATACTGGGGGCACTGGAGTGAGGGATACTGGGGATACTGGGGGCACTTGGGTGAGGGATATTGGGGGCACTGGGAGCACTGGGGGGATGGATACTGGGGGCACTGGGAGCACTGGGGGGATGGATACTGGGGGCACTGGAGTGAGGAATACTGGGGATACTGGGAACACTGGGGGGATGGATACTGGGAACACTGGGACACTGTGGGGATGGATACTGGGGATACTGGGGGCACTTGGGTGAGGGATATTGGGGGCACTGGGAGCACTGGGGGGATGGATACAGGGGGCACTGGAGTGAGGGATACTGGGGATACTGGGGGCACTTGGGTGAGGGATATTGGGGCACTGGGAGCACTGGGGGGATGGATACTGGGGGCACTGGAGTGAGGGATACTGGGGATACTGGGTATACTGGGGGGATGGATACTGGGGATACTGGGGGCACTTGGGTGAGGGATATTGGGGGCACTGGGAGCACTGGGTGATGGATACTGGGGGCACTGGAGTGAGGGATACTGGGGATACTGGGGGCACTTGGGTGAGGGATATTGGGGGCACTGGGAGCACTGGGGGGATGGATACTGGGGATACTGGGGGCACTGGAGTGAGGGATACTGGGCATACTGGGGGCACTTGGGTGAGGGATATTGGGGGCACTGGGAGCACTGGGGGGATGGATACTGGGGGCACTGGAGTGAGGGATACTGGGGATACTGGGGGCACTGGGGTGAGGGATACTGGGGGCACTGGGAGCAATGGGGGGATGGATACTGGGGGCACTGGGGTGAGGGATACTGGGGGCACTGGGAGCACTGGGGGGATGGATACTGGGGGCACTGGAGTGAGGGATACTGGGGATACTGGGGGCACTGGGGGGATGGATACTGGGAACACTGGGAGCACTGGGGGGATGGATACTGGGGGCACTGGGGTGAGGGATACTGGGGGCACTGGGAGCACTGGGGGGATGGATACAGGGGGCACTGGAGTGAGGGATACTGGGGATACTGGGAACACTGGGGTGAAGGATACTGGGAACACTGGGGGCACTGGGGTGAGGGATACTGGGGGCACTGGGAGCACTGGGGTGAGGGTCTGTGCCCCCCCAGCCTTCACCTTCTTCGACCCCAACGACGCCGCGTGCCGGGAGATCCTGCTGGACCCCAAAACCAGCGTCCCCCAACTCTTCGCCATCCTGCGCCAGTGGGTGCCCCAGGTGCAGCACAGCGTGGACATCATCGGCAACGAGGTGAGGGGGGGCTGGGGGGGGGTGGTATGGGCAGTAGGACTGGGGATACTGGGGATGCTGGGGATACTGGGGATGCTGGGGACACTGGGGATACTGGGGATACTGGGGATACTGGGTGCCCCAGGTGCAGCACAGCGTGGACATCATCGGCAACGAGGTGAGGGGGGGCTGGGGGGGTGGTATGGGCAGTAGGACTGGGGATACTGGGGATACTGGGGATGCTGGGGATGCTGGGGATGCTGGGGACACTGGGGATACTGGGGATGCTGGGGATACTGGGTGCCCCAGGTGCAGCACAGCGTGGACATCATCGGCAACGAGGTGAGGGGGGCTGGGGGGGTTGGTATGGGCAGTAGGACTGGGGATACTGGGGATGCTGGGGATACTGGGGATGCTGGGGACACTGGGGATACTGGGGATACTGGGGATACTGGGTGCCCCAGGTGCAGCACAGCGTGGACATCATCGGCAACGAGGTGAGGGGGGCTGGGGGGGTGGTATGGGCAGTAGGACTGGGGATACTGGGGATACTGGGGATGCTGGGGATGCTGGGGATGCTGGGGACACTGGGGATACTGGGGATGCTGGGGATACTGGGTGCCCCAGGTGCAGCACAGCGTGGACATCATCGGCAACGAGGTGAGGGGGGGCTGGGGGGGGGTGGTATGGGCAGTAGGACTGGGGATACTGGGGATGCTGGGGATACTGGGGATGCTGGGGACACTGGGGATACTGGGGATACTGGGGATACTGGGTGCCCCAGGTGCAGCACAGCGTGGACATCATCGGCAACGAGGTGAGGGGGGGCTGGGGGGGTGGTATGGGCAGTAGGACTGGGGATACTGGGGATACTGGGGATGCTGGGGATGCTGGGGATGCTGGGGACACTGGGGATACTGGGGATGCTGGGGATACTGGGTGCCCCAGGTGCAGCACAGCGTGGACATCATCGGCAACGAGGTGAGGGGGGGCTGGGGGGGGCAGGGGGCTGGAGGGGGGGGGTGGTATGGGCAGTAGGACTGGGAATACTGGGGATGCTGGGGATGCTGGGGATGCTGGGGATACTGGGGATGCTGGGGATGCTGGGGATACTGGGGATGCTGGGGATACTGGGTGCCCCAGGTGCAGCACAGCGTGGACATCATCGGCAACGAGGTGAGGGGGGGCTGGGGGGGGGGTGGTATGGGCAGTAGGACTGGGGATACTGGGGATACTGGGGATACTGGGGATGCTGGGGACACTGGGGATACTGGGGATGCTGGGGATACTGGGGATACTGGGGATGCTGGGGATGCTGGGGATACTGGGGATGCTGGGGATACTGGGTGCCCCAGGTGCAGCACAGCGTGGACATCATCGGCAACGAGGTGAGGGGGGGCTGGGGGGGGGTGGTATGGGCAGTAGGACTGGGAATACTGGGGATGCTGGGGATGCTGGGGATGCTGGGGATACTGGGGATGCTGGGGATGCTGGGGATACTGGGGATGCTGGGGATACTGGGTGCCCCAGGTGCAGCACAGCGTGGACATCATCGGCAACGAGGTGAGGGGGGGCTGGGGGGGTGGTATGGGCAGTAGGACTGGGGATACTGGGGATACTGGGGATGCTGGGGATGCTGGGGATGCTGGGGATACTGGGGATGCTGGGGACACTGGGGATACTGGGGATGCTGGGGATACTGGGTGCCCCAGGTGCAGCACAGCGTGGACATCATCGGCAACGAGGTGAGGGGGGTCGGGGGGGGGTGGTATGGGCAGGAGGACTGGGGATACTGGGGATACTGGGGATGCTGGGGATACTGGGGATGCTGGGGATGCTGGGGATGCTGGGGATACTGGGTGCCCCAGGTGCAGCACAGCGTGGACATCATCGGCAACGAGGTGAGGGGGGGCTGAGGGGGGCAGGGGGCTGGGGGGGTCAGGGTGCTGGGGGGGGTGATATGGGCAGTAGGACTGGGGATGCTGGGGATACTGGAGATACTGGGGATACTGGGTGCCCCAGGTGCAGCACAGCGTGGACATCATCGGCAACGAGGTGAGGGGGGCTGGGGGAGGGTGGTATGGGCAGTAGGACTGGGGATACTGGGGATACTGGGGATGCTGGGGATACTGGGGATGCTGGGGATGCTGGGGATACTGGGGATGCTGGGGATACTGGGTGCCCCAGGTGCAGCACAGCGTGGACATCATCGGCAACGAGGTGAGGGGGGCTGGGTGGGGGTGGTATGGGCAGTAGGACTGGGGATGCTGGGGATACTGGGGATGCTGGGGATGCTGGGGATGCTGGGGATGCTGGGGATACTGGGGATGCTGGGGACACTGGGGATACTGGGGATGCTGGGGATACTGGGTGCCCCAGGTGCAGCACAGCGTGGACATCATCGGCAACGAGGTGAGGGGGGTCAGGGGGGGTGGTATGGGCAGGAGGACTGGGGATACTGGGGATACTGGGGATGCTGGGGATGCTGGGGATACTGGGGATGCTGGGGATGCTGGGGATACTGGGTGCCCCAGGTGCAGCACAGCGTGGACATCATCGGCAACAAGGTCGGGGGGCTGGGGTGGGGGGTGGTATGGGCAGTAGGACTGGGGATACTGGGGATACTGGGGATGCTGGGGATGCTGGGGATGCTGGGGATGCTGGGGATACTGGGGATGCTGGGGATGCTGGGGATACTGGGTGCCCCAGGTGCAGCACAGCGTGGACATCATCGGCAACGAGGTGAGGGGGGTCAGGGGGGTGGTATGGGCAGTAGGACTGGGGATACTGGGGATACTGGGGATGCTGGGGATGCTGGGGATGCTGGGGATACTGGGTGCCCCAGGTGCAGCACAGCGTGAACCTCATCAGGGGGGGACTGGGGTAAGGGATATTAGGGGTACTGGGGATACTGGGTGGACTGGGGTAAGGGACACTGGAGGGACTGGGGATACTGGGGGTGTTGGGGATACTGATCTATGGGGGGGGTCAGGATGCTGGAAGGGGTCAGCGGGTGTGGGGGGGTCAGTGGGCTGGGGGGTGTCAGGGTGGGTGTGGGGGGGGTCAGGGGGCTGGGGGGGTCAGGGTGGGTGTGAGGGGAGGTCAGGGTGGGTGTGTGTGTGGGTCAGGGAGCTGGGGGGGTCAGGGGGGGTCACGGGGCTGTGGGGGGTCAGTGTGTGTGTGTGGGGGGTCAGGGGGCTGGGGGGTCAGGGTGGGGGTGGGGGGTCAGGGGGCTGGGGGGGGTCAGGGTGTGTGTGTGGGGGTCGGGGGCTGGGGGGTCAGGGTGGGTGTGGGGGTCAGGGTGTGTGGGGGGGGGTCAGGGGGCTGGGGGGTCAGGGTGGGTGTGTGGGGAGGTCAGGGGGCTGGGGGGTCAGGGTGGGTGTGGGGGGGTCAGGGGGCTGGGGGGTCAGGGTGGGTGTGTGGGGAGGTCAGGGGGCTGGGGGGTCAGGGTGGGTGTGGGGGGTCAGGGTGTGTGGGGGGGGGTCAGGGGGCTGGGGGGGTCAGGGTGGGTGTGTGGGGAGGTCAGGGGGCTGGGGGGTCAGGGTGGGTGTGGGGGGTCAGGGGGCTGGGGGGGTCAGGGTGGGTGTGTGGGGAGGTCAGGGGCTGGGGGTGTCAGGGTGGGTGTGTGGGGGGTCAGGGGGCTGGGGGGGGTCAGGGTGGGTGTGTGGGGAGGTCAGGGGGCTGGGGGGGTCAGGGTGGGTGTGGGGGGGTCAAGGTGCTGGGGGGGTCAGGGTGGGAGGGGTTCAGGATGCCATGGCAACATTGGAAGTGATGGAGGTGGGGGGTGGGGGGGAACTGGGAGGACTGGGAGGGGAACTGGGGAGATTTCGGAGGTGAAACTGGGGGGAACTGGTGTGTAACTGGTGGGACTGGGCAGATCCTGCGCCGCGGCTGCCACGTCAACGACCGGGACGGACTGACGGACATGACGCTGCTGCACTACGCCTGCAAGGCCGGCGCCCACGGCGTGGGTGGGTGTCCCCAGTGCCCCCAGTATCCCCAGTCCTACTGCCCATACCCCCTAGGTACCCCCAGTATCCCTTACCCCAGTCCCCCCAGTGCCCCCAGTCCCCACAGTATCCCCAGTTCCCTCCATTCCCCCCAGTATCCCTTACCCCAGTGACCCCAGTATCCCCAGTCCCCCCAGTTCCCCCATTCCCTCCATTCCCCCCACTATCCCTTACCCCAGTGACCCCAGTCCCCCCATCCCGCAGCCCCCCAGTGCCCCCATTCCCACTAGTCCCCCATTACCCCCATTCCCCCCAGTCCCCTCAGTCTCCCCACTGCCCCCAGTCCCCCCAGTGCCCCAGTACCCCAGTCCCCCCAGTCTCCCCAGTGCACCTAGTCCCCCAGTCCCCCCAGTCCCCTAGTCCCCCAGTGCCCCAGTGCCCCAATGCCCCCAGTTTCCTAGTCCCCCAGTGCCCCAGTGCCCCGGTCCCTCAGTCCCCCCAGTCCCACAGTGCTCCAGTGCCCCAGTCCCCCAGTATCCCTTATCCCAGTTCCCCCAGTCCCCTATTATCCCTTATCCCAGTACCCCCAGTCCCCCAGTGCCCCCAGTGCCCCAGTCCCCTAGTCCCCCATTATCCTTTATCCCAGTACCCCCAGTCCCCCCAGCCCCCAGTGCCCCAGTCCCCCAGTCCCCCATTATCCCTTATCCCAGTACCCCCATTCCCCTATTCCCCTATTATCCCTTATCCCAGTACCCCCAGTACCCCCAGTCCCCCAGTATCCCTTATCCCAGTACCCCCATTCCCCCAGTCCCCTATTATCCCTTACGGCTCCCAGTGCCCCCAGTGCCCCCAGTGCCCCAGTCCCCCAGTCCCCCAGTATCCCTTATCCCAGTACCCCCAGTCCCCCAGTGCCCCAGTCCCCCAGTATCCCTTATCCCAATACCACCAGTCCCCCATTCCCCCCAGTGCCCCAGTCCCCCAGTATCCCTTATCCCAGTCCCCCAGTATCCCTTATCCCAGTACCCCCAGTGCCCCAGTGCCCCAGTCCCCCAGTATCCCTTATCCCAGTATCCCCAGTACCCCCAGTGCCCCAGTCCCCCATTATCCCTTATCCCAGTCGACCCAGTCCCCCCAGTCCCCCCAGTAGCCGGTGCCCGCAGGGGACCCCGCGGCTGCCGTGCGCCTGTCGACGCGGCTGCTGGCGCTGGGGGGGGACGTGACGCTGCGCAGCCGCTGGGGCATTCCTTACCCCAGTCCCCCCAGTATCTCCAGTGCCCCCAGTATCCCTAGTGCCCCCAGTATCCCTTATCCCATTCCCCCAGTCCCCCAGTGCCCCAGTCCCCCAGTCCCCCAGTATCCCTTATCCCAGGACCCCCAGTGCCCCATTCCCCCCAGTGCCCCAGTCCCCCCAGTCCCCCCAGTCCCCCCAGTAGCCGGTGCCCGCAGGGGACCCGCGGTCGCTGTGCGCCTGTCGACGCGGCTGCTGGCGCTGGGGGGGACGTGACGCTGCACAGCCGCTGGGGCATTCCTTACCCCAGTCCCCCCAGTATCTCCAGTGCCCCCAGTATCCCTAGTGCCCCCAGTATCCCTTATCCCATTCCCCCAGTCCCCCAGTGCCCCAGTACCCCAGTCCCCCAGTATCCCTTATCCCAGTTCCCCCAGTGCCCCCAGTGCCCCAGTCCCCCAGTCCCCCATTATCCCTTATCCCAGTCCCCCCAGTCCCCCAGTGACCCCAGTGCCTCAGTCCCCCATTATCCCTTATCCCAGTACCCCCAGTCCCCTATTCCCCTATTATCCCTTATCCCAGTACCCCCAGTCCCCCAGTGCCCCCAGTGCCCCAGTCCCCTAGTCCCCCATTATCCCTTATCCCAGTACCCCCAGTGCTCCAGTCCCCCATTATCCTTTATCCCAGTACCCCCAGTCCCCCCAGCCCCCAGTGCCCCAGTCCCCTATTATCCCTTATCCCAGTACCCCCAGTGCCCCCAGTGCCCCAGTCCCCCAGTATCCCTTATCCCAGTACCCTCAGTGCCCCAGTGCCCCAGTCCCCCAGTATCCCTTATCCCAGTACCCCCAGTACCCCCAGTGCCCCAGTCCCCCAGTATCCCTTATCCCAGACCCCCAGCCCGCAGTGCCCCAGTCCCCCATTATCCCTTATCCCAGTGCCCCAGTCCCCCAGTCCCCCATTCTCCCAGTCCCCCCAGTCCCCCCAGTAGCCGGTGCCCGCAGGGGACCCCGCGGCCGCCGTGCGCCTGTCGACGCGGCTGCTGGCGCTGGGGGGGACGTGACGCTGCGCAGCCGCTGGGGCATTCCTTACCCCAGTCCCCCCAGTATCTCCAGTGCCCCCAGTATCCCTAGTGCCCCCAGTATCCCTTATCCCATTCCCCCAGTCCCCCAGTGCCCCAGTCCCCCAGTATCCCTTATCCCAGTACCCTCAGTGCCCCAGTGCCCCAGTCCCCCAGTATCCCTTATCCCAGTACCCCCAGTACCCCCAGTGCCCCAGTCCCCCAGTATCCCTTATCCCAGACCCCCAGCCCGCAGTGCCCCAGTCCCCCATTATCCCTTATCCCAGTCCCCCAGTCCCCCCAGTCCCCCCAGTAGCCGGTGCCCGCAGGGGACCCCGCGGCCGCCGTGCGCCTGTCGACGCGGCTGCTGGCGCTGGGGGGGACGTGACGCTGCGCAGCCGCTGGACCCACATGAACGCGCTGCACTACGCGGCCTACTTCGACGTGCCCGAGCTGATCCGCACCCTGCTGCGGGCCGCCGCGCCCCGCGGTGAGGGGCACCCCCACACACACCTTGGGGGGGCCTTGGGGGGGCCGAAGAAGGGAATTGGGGGTCCCTGGGGGGGCGTTGGGGGTCCCTAGGGGGGTTCCTGCACGCGCTGCACTACGCGGCCTACTGCGACGAGCCCGAGCTGATCCGCACCCTGCCCCGCCATGAGGGGCACCCCAACACCCGCCCCCTGGTGCTCTCCCCTCGGTTGGGGGTCCCTGGGAGGACATTAGGGGTCCCTGGGGGGCTGGAGGATGGAAATTGGGGTCCCTGGGAGGACATTAGGGGTCCCTGGGGGGACATTGGGGGTCACTTGGGGGCTGGAGGATGGAAATTGGGGTCCCTGGGAGGACATTAGGGGTCCCTGGGGGGACATTGGAGGTCACTTGGGGGCTGGAGGATGGAAATTGGGGTCCCTGGGAGGACATTAGGGGTCCCTGGGGGGACATTGGAGGTCACTTGGGGGCTGGAGGATGGAAATTGGGGTCCCTGGGAGGACATTAGGGGTCTCTGTGGGTCTGGAGGATGGAAATTGGGGTCCCTGGGGGGACATTAGGGGTCACTGGGGGGCTGGAGGATGGAAATTGGGGTCCCTGGGAGGGCATTAGGGGGTCCCTGGGAGGACATTAGGGGGTCCCTGGGGGGCTGGAGGATGGAAATTGGGGTCCCTGGGGGGACATTAGGGGTCCCTGGGGGGCTGGAGGATGGAAATTGGGGTCCCTGGGAGGACATTGGGGGTCACTTGGGGTCTGGAGGATGGAAATTGGGGTCCCTGGGGGGACATTAGGGGTCCCTGGGGGCTGGAGGATGGAAATTGGGGTCCCTGGGGGGACATTGGGGGTCACTTGGGGTCTGGAGGATGGAAATTGGGGTCCCTGGGAGGACATTAGGGGTCCCTGGGGGGACATTGGAGGTCACTTGGGGGCTGGAGGATGGAAATTGGGGTCCCTGGGAGGACATTGGGTGTCCCTGGGAGGACATTAGGGGGTCTCTGGGGAGCTGGAGGATGGAAATTGGGGTCCCTGGGAGGACATTAGGGGGTCTCTGTGGGTCTGGAGGATGGAAATTGGGGTCCCTGGGGGGACATTGGGGGTCACTTGGGGTCTGGAGGATGGAAATTGGGGTCCCTGGGAGGACATTAGGGGTCCCTGGGGGGACATTGGGGGTCACTTGGGGGCTGGAGGATGGAAATTGGGGTCTCTGGGAGGACATTGGGTGTCCCTGGGAGGACATTAGGGGGTCTCTGGGGAGCTGGAGGATGGAAATTGGGGTCCCTGGGAGGACATTGGGTGTCCCTGGGAGGACATTAGGGGGTCCCTGGGGGGCTGGAGGATGGAAATTGGGGTCCCTGTGGGGGCATTGGGGGGTCCCTGGGAGGACATTAGGGGTCCCTGGGGGCTGGAGGATGGAAATTGGGGTCCCTGGGGGGACATTAGGGGTCACTGGGGGGCTGGAGGATGGAAATTGGGGTCCCTGTGGGGGCATTGGGTGTCCCTGGGAGGACATTAGGGGGTCCCTGGGGGCTGGAGGATGGAAATTGGGGTCCCTGGGAGGACATTGGGTGTCCCTGGGAGGACATTAGGGGGTCTCTGGGGAGCTGGAGGATGGAAATTGGGGTCCCTGGGAGGACATTAGGGGTCTCTGTGGGTCTGGAGGATGGAAATTGGGGTCCCTGGGGGGACATTGGGGGTCACTTGGGGTCTGGAGGATGGAAATTGGGGTCCCTGGGAGGACATTAGGGGTCCCTGGGGGGACATTGGGGGTCACTTGGGGGCTGGAGGATGGAAATTGGGGTCTCTGGGAGGACATTGGGTGTCCCTGGGAGGACATTAGGGGGTCTCTGGGGAGCTGGAGGATGGAAATTGGGGTCCCTGGGAGGACATTAGGGGTCTCTGTGGGTCTGGAGGATGGAAATTGGGGTCCCTGGGAGGACATTGGGTGTCCCTGGGAGGACATTAGGGGGTCCCTGGGGGGCTGGAGGATGGAAATTGGGGTCCCTGTGGGGGCATTGGGGGGTCCCTGGGAGGACATTAGGGGTCCCTGGGGGGCTGGAGGATGGAAATTGGGGTCCCTGGGGGGACATTAGGGGTCACTGGGGGGCTGGAGGATGGAAATTGGGGTCCCTGTGGGGGCATTGGGTGTCCCTGGGAGGACATTAGGGGGTCCCTGGGGGGCTGGAGGATGGAAATTGGGGTCCCTGGGAGGACATTGGGTGTCCCTGGGAGGACATTAGGGGGTCTCTGGGGAGCTGGAGGATGGAAATTGGGGTCCCTGGGAGGACATTAGGGGTCTCTGTGGGTCTGGAGGATGGAAATTGGGGTCCCTGGGGGGACATTGGGGGTCACTTGGGGTCTGGAGGATGGAAATTGGGGTCCCTGGGAGGACATTAGGGGTCCCTGGGGGGACATTGGGGGTCACTTGGGGGCTGGAGGATGGAAATTGGGGTCTCTGGGAGGACATTGGGTGTCCCTGGGAGGACATTAGGGGGTCTCTGGGGAGCTGGAGGATGGAAATTGGGGTCCCTGGGAGGACATTAGGGGTCTCTGTGGGTCTGGAGGATGGAAATTGGGGTCCCTGGGAGGACATTGGGTGTCCCTGGGAGGACATTAGGGGGTCCCTGGGGGGCTGGAGGATGGAAATTGGGGTCCCTGTGGGGGCATTGGGGGGTCCCTGGGAGGACATTAGGGGTCCCTGGGGGGCTGGAGGATGGAAATTGGGGTCCCTGGGGGGACATTAGGGGTCACTGGGGGGCTGGAGGATGGAAATTGGGGTCCCTGGGGGGGACATTAGGGGTCACTGGGGGGCTGGAGGATGGAAATTGGGGTCTCTGGGAGGACATTGGGTGTCCCTGGGAGGACATTAGGGGGTCTCTGGGGAGCTGGAGGATGGAAATTGGGGTCCCTGGGAGGACATTAGGGGTCCCTGGGAGGACATTAGGGGGTCTCTGGGGAGCTGGAGGATGGAAATTGGGGTCCCTGGGGGGACATTGGGGGTCCCTGGGGGGACAATAGGGGGTCTCTGGGGAGCTGGAGGATGGAAATTGGGGGCGCCCTGGGGCAGGCTGGGGGGTCAGCCTGGGGGGGTCCTGGCTGGCCCGTGCCTCAGTTTCCCCCTGCAGTGCTGCACTCGACCTGCAGCGACTTCAGCCACGGCACCGCCCTGCACATCGCCGCCTCCAACCTCTGCCTGGGCGCCGTGCGCTGCCTGCTGGAGCACGGGGCAGACCCGGCCCTGCGGGTACCGCCGGCATGGGGGGGCTGGGGGGGGTCAGGGGGGCTGGGGGGCAAGGGGGGATCAGGGGGCTTGGGGAGGTCAGGGGGGTGGGGGGCTAGGGGAGGTGAGGGGGTCAGGGGAGCTGGGGGAGGTGAGGGGGCCTGGGGGGCAAGGGGGGATCCGGGGGGCTGGGGGGGGGGCTGGGGGGCTAGGGGGATCCGAGGGGCTTGGGGAGGTCAGGGGGGCTGGGGGAGGTGAGGGGGGCTGGGGGGCAAGGGGGGATCCGGGGGGCGTGGGGAGGTCAGGGGTTCAGGGGGCCTGGGGGGGTCAGGGGGCTGGGGGGCTTGGGGAGGTCGGGGCTGGGGGAAGTGAGGGGGGCTGGGGGGCAAGGGGGGATCCGGGGGGCTTGGGGAGGTCAGGGGAGCTGGGGGAGGTGAGGGGGGCTGGGGGGCAAGGGGGGATCCAGGGGGCTGGGGGGGGGGTCAGGGGTTGGGTGGCTTGGGGAGGTCAGGGGGGCTGGGGGAGGTGAGGGGGGCTGGGGGGCAAGGGGGGCTCCGGGGGGCTTGGGGAGGTCAGGGGGTCAGGGGAGCTGGGGGAGGTGAGGGGGGCTGGGGGGCTAGGGGGGATCCGGGGGGCTTGGGGGGGTCAGGGGGGCTGGGGGAGGTGAGAGGGGCTGGGAGGCAAGGGGGGATCCAGGGGGCTGGGGGGGTCAGGGGGGCTGGGAGGCTAGGGGGCTCCGGGGGGCTTGGGGAGGTCAGGGGTTCAGGGGGGCTGGGGGGCTAGGGGGGATCCGGGGGGCTTGAGGGGGTCAGGGGGGCTGGGGGGCGAGGGGGGATCCGGGGGGCTTGGGGGGGTCAGGGGGGCTGGGGGGCTAGGGGGGATCAGGGGTTCAGGGGAGCTGGGGGAGGTGAGGGGGGCTGGGGGGCAAGGGGGGATCCAGGGGGCTGGGGTGGGGGGTCAGGGGTTGGGTGGCTTGGGGAGGTCAGGGGGGCTGGGGGAGGTGAGGGGGCTGGGGGGCAAGGGGGCTCCGGGGGGCTTGGGGAGGTCAGGGGGTCAGGGGAGCTGGGGGAGGTGAGGGGGGCTGGGGGGCAAGGGGGGATCCGGGGGGCTTGGGGGGGTCAGGGGGGCTGGGGGAGGTGAGAGGGGCTGGGAGGCAAGGGGGGATCCAGGGGGCTGGGGGGGTCAGGGGGCTGGGAGGCTAGGGGGCTCCGGGGGGCTTGGGGAGGTCAGGGGATCAGGGGAGCTGGGGGAGGTGAGGGGGGCTGGGGGGCAAGGGGAGCTCCGGGGGGCTTGGGGAGGTCAGGGGGGCTGGGGGGCAAGGGGGGATCCGGGGGGCTGGGGGAGGTGAGGGGGGCTGGGGGGCAAGGGGGGATCCGGGGGGCTGGGGGGCTTCGGGAGGGCTGGGGGGCTGGGGGAGGTCAGGGGATCAGGGGAGCTGGGGGAGGTGAGGGGGGCTGGGGGGCAAGGGGGGATCCGGGGGGCTTGGGGAGGTCAGGGGTTCAGGGGAGCTGGGGAGGTGAGGGGGGCTGGGGGGCAAGGGGGGATCCAGGGGGCTGGGGGGGGGGTCAGGGGGGCTAGGGGGGCTCCGGGGGCTTGGGGAGGTCAGGGGTTCAGGGGAACTGGGGGAGGTGAGGGGGTCAGGGGGGCTGGGGGGCAAGGTGGGCTCCGGGGGGCAAGGGGGGATATGGGGGGCTGGGGGGGGGTCAGGGAGGCTGGGGGCTAGGGGGGATCCGGGGGGCTTGGGGAGGTCAGGGGATCAGGGGGGCTGGGGGAGGTGAGGGGGGCTGGGGGGCTAGGGGGGATCCGGGGGACTGGGGGGGGGGTCAGGGGGGCTGGGGTGGTTGGGGGATCCGGGGGGCTTGGGGAGGTCAGGGGATCAGGGGGGCTGGGGGAGGTGAGGGGGGCTGGGGGGCAAGGGGGCTCCGGGGGGCTTGGGGAGGTCAGGGGTTCAGGGGAGCTGGGGGAGGTGAGGGGGGCTGGGGGGCAAGGGGGGATCCGGGGGGCTTGGGGAGGTCAGGGGGGCTGGGGGGTCAGGGGGGCTGGGGGAGGAGAGGGGGTCAGGGGGGCTGGGGGGCTTGGGGGCTGAGGGGCTGGGGGAGGTGAGGGGGGCTGGGGGGCAAGGGGGGATCCGGGGGGCTTGGGGAGGTCAGGGGGGCTGGGGGGTCAGGGGGGCTGGGGGGGATCGGGGGCTTCGGGAGGTCAGGGGGGCTGGGGGGGATCAGGGGGGCTTGGGGAGGGCAGGGGGTCAGGGGGCTGGAGGGGTCAGAGGGGTTGGGGGGGTTGGGGTGACTGGGGCGGCTTGGGAGGTTAGGGGTCTGGGGAGGCTGGGGGAGGTTGGGGGGTCAGGGGGGCTGGAGGGGCTTGTGAGGGTCAGGGGGGGTGGGGGGGCTTGGGGGGGTTGGGGGGGCTGGTAGTGCTCTGGGGGCTTGGGAGGGTCAGGGGGGCTTGGGGACCTGGGGGTGATAGAGGGGGGTTTGGGGTGATAGAGGGGGTTTGGGGTGATAGAGGGGGTTGGGGGTGATAGAGGGGGTTGGGGGGTGATAGAGGAGATTTGGGAGGTGATAGAGGGGGTTTGGGGTGATAGAGGGGGTTTGGGGTGATAGAGGGGGTTGGGGGTGATAGAGGGGGTTGGGGGGGTGATAGAGGAGATTTGGGAGGTGATAGAGGGGGTTTGGGGTGATAGAGGGGGTTTGGGGGTGATAGAGGGGGTTTAGGGGAGATAAAAGGGATTTTAGGGGTGATAGAGGGGGTTGGGGGGTGATAGAAGGGGTTGGGGTGATAGAGGGGGTTTGGGGTGATAGAGGGGGTTTGGGGGGTGATAGAGGGGTTTGGGGTGATAGAGGGGGTTGGGGGGGTGATAGAGGGGGTTGGGGATGATAGAGGAGGTTGGGGGGTGATAGAGGGGGTTGGGGGTGATAGAGGGGGTTGGGGTGATAAAGGGGGTTTGGGGGGTGATAGAGGGGGTTGGGGGGTGATAGAGGAGATTTGGGGGGTGATAGAGGGGGTTTGGGGTGATAGAGGGGGTTTAGGGGAGATAAAAGGGATTTTAAGGGTGATGGAGGGGGTTTGGGGGGTGATAGAGGGGGTTGGGGGTGATAGAGGGGGTTGGGGGTGATAGAGGGGGTTGGGGTGATAAAGGGGGTTTGGGGGTGATAGAGGGACTTGGGGTGATAAAGGGGTTTGGGGGGTGATAGAGGGGGTTGGGGGTGATAGAGGGGGTTGGGGGGGTGATAGAGGGGGTTGGGGTGATAGAGGGGGTTGGGGGTGATAGAGGGGGTTGGGGGGTGATAGAGGGGGTTTGGGGTGATAGAGGGGGTTGGGGTGATAGAGGGGGTTGGGGTGATAGAGGAGGTTTGGGGGGTGATAGAGGGGGTTGGGGTAATAGAGGGGGTTTGGGGTGATAGAGGGGGTTGGGGTGATAGAGGGGGTTGGGGTGATAGAGGGGGTTTGGGGGAGATAAAAGGGATTTTAGGGGTGATAGAGGGGGTTGGGGGTGATAGAGGGGGTTGGGGTGATAAAGGGGTTTGGGGGGTGATAGAGGGGGTTTGGGGTGATAGAGGGGGTTGGGGGGTGATAGAGGGGGTTGGGGGGTGATAGTGGAGATTTGGGGGGGGTGATAGAGGGGGATTGGGGGAGATAAAAGGGATTTTAGGGGTGATAGAGGGGGTTTGGGGGGTGATAGAGGGGGTTGGGTTGATAGAGGGGGTTGGGGGGTGATAGAGGGGGTTTGGGGTAATAGAGGGGGTTGGGGGGTGATAGAGGGGGTTTGGGGGGTCGTAGAGGGAGTTTAGGGTGATAGAGGGGGTTTGGGGAGTGATAGAGGGGGGTTGGAGGTGATAGAGAGGGGGTTTGGGGGAGACAAAAGGGATTTTAGGGGTGATAGAGGGGGTTTGGGGGGTGATAGAGGGGGGTTGGGGTGATAGAGGGGGTTTGGGGGGTGATAGAGGGGGTTGGGGGGTGATAGAGGGGGTTTGGGGGGTGATAGAGAGGGGTTGGGGGTGATAGAGGAGATTTGGGGGGTGATAGAGGGAGGTTGGGGTGATAGAGGGGGTTTGGGGTGATAGAGGAGATTTGGGGGGTGATAGAGGAGGTTGGGGGGTGATAGAGGGGGTTGGGGGTGATAGAGGAGATTTGGGGGGGTGATAGAGGGGGGTTGGGGTGATAGAGGGGGTTGGGGTGATAGAGGGGGGTTGGGGTGATAGAGGGGGTTGGGGTGATAGAGGAGATTTGGGGGGTGATAGAGGGGGGTTGGGGTGATAGAGGGGGTTGGGGTGATAGAGGGGGGTTGGGGTGATAGAGGGGGTTGGGGTGATAGAGGAGATTTGGGGGGTGATAGAGGGGGTTGGGGTGATAGAGGGGGTTGGGGTGATAGAGGGGGTTGGGGGGTGATAGAGGGGGTTGGGGGGTGATAGTGGAGATTTGGGGGGGGTGATAGAGGGGGATTGGGGGAGATAAAAGGGATTTTAGGGGTGATGATAGAGGGGGTTGGGGTGATAGAGGGGGGTTGGGGTGATAGAGGGGGGTTGGCTGTCCGTAGGGCTTCGGGTGCCCCATGCTCCCTGTGCATCCCAGGTGTATGTTGGGGGGGTGTGTGTGGATGGGGGTGCCTCCCCCCATCCCCCCCCCCTTTCCCATCCTTCCCACCCCCCCCCCCAGAACAGCAAGGGCCAGGTGGCTGCTGAGGTGGTGCCCGACCCCACGGACATGGCCCTGGACAAGGCGGAGGCGGCGCTGGCGGCGCGGGAGCTGCGGCGGCTGCTGCTGGACGCGGTGCCCCTGAGCTGCAGCCTGCCCAGGGTCACCCTGCCCAACTACGACAACCTCCCCGGCAACCTCATGCTGCTCTGCCTGGGGCTGCAGCTGGGGGACAGGGTCCGCATCGACGGGGGGAAGGTGAGGGCAGGGGGGATAGGGGGGAAAAAGGGGATGGGGGGGTGTGGAAGGGGGTTTGGAGGGTGTAAGAGGGGGGTTTGGGGGGGTAGAGGGGGATTGGGGGGTGTAGAAGGAGTTTAAGGGGTGTGGAAGGGGGTTTGGAGGGTGTAAGAGGGGGATTTGGGGGTGTAGAAGGAGTTTAAGGGGTGTAGAAGGGGGTTTGGAGGGTGTAAGAGGGGGATTTGGGGGTGTAGAGGGGGGTTGGGGGGTGTAGAAGGAGTTTAAGGGGTGTGGAAGGGGGTTTGGAGGGTGTAAGAGGGGGATTTGGGGGTGTAGAAGGGGATTGGGGGGTGTAGAAGGGGGTTTGGAGGGTGTAAGAGGGGGGTTTGGGGGGGGTAGAAGGGGCTGGGGGGTGTAGAAGGGGGTGTAGAGGGGGATTTGGGGGATGTAGAAGGAGTTTAAGGGGTGTAGAAGGGGATTTGGGGGTGTAGAAGGGGGTTTGGAGGGTGTAAGAGGGGGGTTTGGGGGGGTAGAAGGGGCTGGGGGGTGTAGAAGGGGGTGTAGAGGGGGATTTGGGGGATGTAGAAGGAGTTTAAGGGGTGTAGAGGGGGATTGGGGGGATGTAGAAGGGGTTTGGAGGGGATAGAGGGGCGTTTGGGGGATGTAGAAGGAGTTTAAGGGATGTAGAAGGGGTTTGGGGGGGTGTAGAAGGGGGATTGGAGGGTGTAAGAGGGGGATTTGGGGGTTGTAGAAGGGGCTTGGGGGGTGTAGAGTTGGATTTAGAGGGTGTAGAGGGGGATTGGGGTAGGATAGAAGGGGTTTGGGGGGTGTAGAGGGGGATTTAGAGGGTGCAGAGGGGGATCTGGAGGGAAGTAGAAGGGGTTTGGGGGGATAGAGGGGCATTTGGGGGATGTAGAAGGGGATTTGGGGGGTGTAGAGGGGGATTTATAGGGTGTAGAGGGGGGTTGGGGGGTGTAGAAGGGGTTTGGGGGGCATAGAAGGGGATTTGTGGGCTGTAGAGGGGGATTTGGGGGATGTAGAAGGGGCTTGGGGGGTGTAGAGGGGGATTTTGGGGAAGTAAAAGGGGTTTGGGGGGGATAGAGGGGCATTTGGGGGGAGTAGAGGGGGGTTTAGAGGGTGTAGAGGGGGATTGGGGGGAAGTCGAAGGGGTTTGGGGGGGATAGAGGGTCATTTGGGGGATGTAGAAGGAGTTTAAGGGGTGTAGAAGGGGTTTGGGGATGTAGAGGAGGATCTGGGGGATGTAGAAGGGGTTTGGGGGGCGTAGAAGGGGGTTTGGGGGGTGTAGAGGGGGATTTAGAAGGTGTAGAGGGGGGCTGGGGGAGGATAGAAGGGGCTTGGGGGGATAGAGGGAGATTTAGGGGGTGTAGAGGGGGTTTGGGAGGGATAGAAAGGGATTTGGGGGGATAGAGGGGGGTTTGGGGGGATAGAGGGGGCTTTCAGGGGTGTAGAGGGGGGTTTGGGGGAGATAAAAAGGGTTTGGGGGGTGTAGAGGGGGATTTAGAGGGTGTAGAGGGGGGTTTGGGGGGGATAGAAGGGGTTTGGGGGCACAGAGAGGGGTTTGAGGGGCACAGAGAGGGTTTGGGGGGTTTATAGGGGGGTTTGGGGGAATAGAAGGGTCTTGGGGGGATAGAGGGTTTGGGGGGGCACAGAGAGGGTTTTGGGGGTCACACAGAGGGGGGTTTGGGGGAATAGAAGGGTCTTGGGGGGATAGAGGGTTTGGGGGGGCACAGAGAGGGGTTTGGGGGTCACACAGAGGGGGGTTTGGGGGAATAGAAGGGTCTTGGGGGAATAGAGGTTTTGGGGGGCACAGAGAGGGTTTTGGTGGGGCACAGAGGGGGATCCCAGGGGTGTAGAGGAGTTTTGGGGTGCTCTGGAGTATCCAGCATCCCCCAACCCCAGCACAGCCACCTTGGGGCCGGGATGAGACCCAAGGGAGGGGGTGTCTGGGGGGGGATGCTGGGTGTGGGTTTTGGGGTGCAGGGTGCCCCCAGGGCTGCCGTGTGCCCCTCCCCAGGTGGGCACCCTGTGGTTCTGGGGGGATAGAGGGTTTTGGGGGGCACACAGAGGGGTTTGGGGCTCACAGGGTTTTGGGGGTCACAGAGAGGGGTTTGGGGGTCACAGAGAGGGGTTTGGGGGTCACACAGAGGGGGGTTTGGGGGAATAGAAGGGTCTTGGGGGATAGAGGGTTTGGGGGGCACAGAGAGGGTTTTGGGGGGCATGGAGGGGGATCCCAGGGGTGTAGAGGAGTTTTGGGGTGCTCTGGGGTATCCAGCATCCCCCAGCCCCAGCACAGCCACCTTGGGGCTAGGGGTTGGGATGAGACCCGAGGGCGGGGGGTGCCTGGGGGGGGGGATGCTGGGTGTGGGTTTTGGGGTGCAGGGTGCCCCCAGGGCTGCCGTGTGCCCCTCCCCAGGTGGGCACCCTGCGGTTCTGGGGGGATAGAGGGTTTTGGGGGGCACAGAGAGGGGTTTGGGGCTCACAGGGTTTTGGGGGTCACAGAGAGGGGTTTGGGGGTCACACAGAGGGGGGTTTGGGGGAATAGAAGGGTCTTGGGGGAATAGAGGATTTGGGGGGGGCACAGAGAGGGTTTTGGGGGTCACAGAGAGGGGTTTGGGGGTCACACAGAGGGGGGTTTGGGGGAATAGAAGGGTCTTGGGGGAATAGAGGTTTTGGGGGGCACAGAGAGGGTTTTGGTGGGGCACAGAGGGGGATCCCAGGGGTGTAGAGGAGTTTTGGGGTGCTCTGGAGTATCCAGCATCCCCCAACCCCAGCACAGCCACCTTGGGGCCGGGATGAGACCCAAGGGAGGGGGTGTCTGGGGGGGGGATGCTGGGTGTGGGTTTTGGGGTGCAGGGTGCCCCCAGGGCTGCCGTGTGCCCCTCCCCAGGTGGGCACCCTGTGGTTCTGGGGGGATAGAGGGTTTTGGGGGGCACACAGAGGGGTTTGGGGCTCACAGGGTTTTGGGGGTCACAGAGAGGGGTTTGGGGGTCACACAGAGGGCGGTTTGGGGGAATAGAAGGGTCTTGGGGGATAGAGGGTTTGGGGGGCACAGAGAGGGGTTTGGGGGTCACACAGAGGGGGGTTTGGGGGAATAGAAGGGTCTTGGGGGATAGAGGGTTTGGGGGGCACAGAGAGGGTTTTGGGGGGCATGGAGGGGGATCCCAGGGGTGTAGAGGAGTTTTGGGGTGCTCTGGGGTATCCAGCATCCCCCAGCCCCAGCACAGCCACCTTGGGGCCGGGGGTTGGGCTGAGACCCGAGGGCTGGGGGTGCCTGGGGTGGGGGGGATGCTGGGTGTGGGTTTTGGGGTGCAGGGTGCCCCCAGGGCTGCCGTGTGCCCCTCCCCAGGTGGGCACCCTGCGGTTCTGCGGCACCACGGCCTTCGCCAGCGGGCAGTGGGCTGGGGTGGAGCTGGACGAGCCCGAGGGCAAGAACGACGGCAGCGTGGGGGGGGTCCGCTACTTCATCTGCCCCCCCAAGCAGGGTAACGCCCGGGGGGCCACGGGGAGGGCTGGGAGGAGGGGGGAGGGATGGGGGTTACACTGGCTTGGGGTGGAGGGGACTGGGGTGAGGTCGCTGCCTCCCCCTCACCATCCCCACCCCCCCCCCCCCACCCCCCCACCCCCCACCCCCCCCCCAGGGGTCTTTGCCTCCGTCTCCAAGATCTCCAAGGCGGAGGAGGAGCAGCCCCCGGCACCGTCCCCCCCACACCCCCCGGGACCCCCGGCGCGACCCCCCCACAAGAGCAGGAAGGATAAGAGAGGTATGGACAGGGTGCCCCCCCACCCCCCCAGATCCTGGGGGACACACTGGGAGAGACCCCTGGGTAACCCCCCTTGGGAACCCACCAGGACCCCCCACACACACTGGGACACCCCCCCTTGGGACCCCACCAGGACCCCCCCGACACTGGGACACCCCCCTTGGGACCCCACCAGGACACCCCACCCCCACTGGTACACCCCCTCTTGGGACCCCACCAGGACTCCCCCCCACCAGGATCCCCCCTTCTGGGACACCCCCCATTGGGACCCCCCCAAGACCCCCCCACACTGGGACACCCCCCCTTGGGACCCCACCAGGACCCCCCCCCCACTGGGACACCCCCCCGCTTGGGACCCCACCAGGACCCCCCCACACTGGGACACCCCCCTTGGGACCCAACCAGGACCCCCCCTACACTGGGACACCCCCCTTGGGACCCCACCAGGACCCCCCCCCCACTGGGACACCCCCACCTTGGGACCCAACCAGGACCCCCCCTACACTGGGACACCCCCCTTGGGACCCCACCAGGACACCCCTCCCACTGGGACACCCCCCCTTGGGACCCCACCAGGACCCCCCCACACTGGGACACCCCCCTTGGGACCCCACCAGGACCCCCCCACACTGGGACACCCCCACCTTGGGACCCCCCTGGGACACCCCCCCCCCATTAGGACACCCCTCCTGTGACACACCCCCCGTGGGGGACCTGTGTGGGGGGCGTGGCCTGTTTGGGGGCGTGGCCTGAGTGAGGGGCGTGGTCTCTGTGAGGGGTGTGGTCTGTGAGGGACGGGGCCTGTTAGGGGTGGGGTCTGTGTGAGGGTGGGGGTTGAGTGAGGGGCGGAGCCTTTTTAGGGGTAGGGCCTGTGCGTGGGTGGAGCCTGTGTGAGGGGCGGGGCATGTGGAAGGGGCGGGGTCTGTGAGGGGTGGGGTCTGTGGGAGGGGTGGGGCTTTTGTGAGGGGTGGGGCCTGTGTGAGGAATGGGGTCTGTGTGAGGGGCGGGGTCTGTGTGAGGGGCGGGGTCTGTGTGAGGGGCGGGGTCTGTGTGAGGGGCGGGGCCTGTGAGGGGTGGGGCCTGCGAGAGGGGCGGGGGTCCGTGGGGGCGTGGTTTGTGTGATGGGCGTGGTCTGTGATGGGCGTGGATTGTGTGGGGGCGTGGCCTGTGTGAGGGGCGTGGTCTGTGCCAGGGGTGGGGCCCGTGTGAGGGGCGGGGTCCAGCATTGAGGGGGCGGGGCCTGTGGGGGTGTGGTCTGTGTGATGGGTGGGGCCTGTGAGGGGCGTGGTCTGTGCGAGGGGCGTGGTCTGCGTGAGGGGTGTGGTCTGTCAGGGGTGGGGCCAGTGTGAGGGGCAGGGTCCAGCATTGAGGGGCGGGGCCTGTGGGGGTGGGGCCTGTGGGGGTGGGGCCTGTGGTGGGCGTGGTCTCTGTGAGGGGTGGGGCCATCGTGAGGGGCGGGGCCTGTGAGGGGTGGGGCCTGTGGGGGGCGGGGCCTGTGGGGGTGTGGTCTGTGTGAGGGGTGCGTGGGGCCTGGGTTAGGCGGGGAGCCGGGGGGCGGGGCATGTGTCACCTTACCCCCCCCCTCTTCCCCCCCCCACCCCCCTTAGCGCCCCGGAAGCGGGCGGGGGCCTGGCTGGACAGGGAGGGGCGCCGCGTGGCCCCGGGGGACGCGGTGCTGGTGGCCGGACAGCGCCCGGGACGGGCCCGCTTCTACGGGCGCACCGACTTCGCCCCCGGTGAGACCCCCGGAACCCCCTGGGACACCCCTGGGACACACCCCCCTTGGGACCCACGGGACCCCCTCTTGGGAATCCCCTTCAGACCCCCCTGGGACACCCCTGGGACACCCCCCTTGGGATCCATGGGACCCCCCTTGGGATCCCCCTTTGGACCCTCCTGGGACACACCCCCCTTGGGACCCACGGGACCCCCTGGGACACCCCTGGGACACACCCCCCTTGGGACCCCCAGGACCCCCCTGGGACACCCCTGAGACACACCCCCCTTGGGACCCACGGGACCCCCCTTGGGACCCCCCTTCGGAGCCCCCTGGGACACACCCCTAGGACACACCCCCCTTGGGACCCATGGGACCCCCCTTGGGACCCCCCTTCGGACCCCCCTGGGACACAGCCCCTTGGGACCCATGGGACCCCCTCTTGGGACTCCCCTTTGGACCCCCCTGGGACACATCTCCCTTGGGACCCATGGGACCCCCCTTGGGACCCTCTTTTGGAGACCCCTGGGACACACCCTCCCTTGGGACCCCCTAGGACACACCCCTGGAACGCACCCCCCTTGGGACCCCCCCAGGACACACCCTGGGACACATCCCCCTTGGGACCCCCAGAACCCCCTTTGGGACCCCCATTCAGACCCCCTGGGACACACCCCCCTTGGGATGCCCCCCCAGGACACACCCCTGGGACACATCCCCCTCAGGACCCCTGGAACCCCCCTTGGGACCCCCCAGGACACACATTTGGGACACACACCTCCCTTGGGCCCCCCTTGGGATACACCCCTGGGATGGACCCCCTGGGACACTCCCCCCTTGGGACATCCCCCCTTGGGACCCCCCTTTGTATCCCACCTGGGACCCCCCATTGGGAGACCCCCCCTTGGGAACCCCCTTGGGACCCCTCCGGGACACACCCTTGGGACACACACCTCCCTTGGGCCCCCCTTGGGATACACCCCTGGGATGGACCCCCTGGGACACTCCCCCCTTGGGACATCCCCCCCTTGGGACCCCCCTTTGTATCCCACCTGGGACCCCCCCATTGGGAGACCCCCCTTGGGAACCCCCTTGGGACCCCTCCGGGACACACCTTGGGACACACACCCCCCTTGGGCTCCCCTTGGGATACACCCCTGGGATGGACCCTCTGGGACACCCCCACTTGGGACACCCCCTTGGGACCCCCCTTGGTATCCCGCCTGGGACCCCCCCCATTGGGACACACCCCCCTTGGGAACCCCCTTTGGACCCCTCTGGGACACCCCCCTTGGCACCCCCCCCCAATTGGGATACACCCCTGGGATGGACCCTCTGGGACACCCCCACTTGGGACACCCCCCTTAGGACCCCCCTTGGTATCCCGCCTGGGACCCCCCCCCATTGGGACACACCCCCTTGGGAACCCCCTTTGGACCGCTCCGGGACACCCCCTTGGCACCCCCCCAATTGGGATACACCCCTGGGATGGACCCCTGGGACACCCCCCACTTGGGACACCCCCGCTTAGGACCCCCCTTGGTATCCCGCCTGGGACCCCCCCATTGGGAGACCCCCTCCTTGGGAATCCCCTTTGGACCCCTCCAGGACACCCCCCTTGGCACCCCCCCCAGTTGGGAAACACCCCTGGGATGGACCCTCTGGGACACCCCCCACTTGGGACACCCCCCTTGGGACCCCCCTTGGTATCCTGCCTGGGACCCCCCCCAATTGGGAGACACCCCTGGGATGGACCCCGTGGGACACACCCCACTTGGGACACCCCCCGCTTAGGACCCCCCTTGAGATACACCCCTGGGATGGACCCTCTGGGACACCCCCCACTTGGGACACCCCCCTTGGGACCCCCCTTGGTATCCCGCCTGGGACCCCCCCCATTGGGACACACCCCCCTTGGGAACCCCCTTTGGACCCCTCTGGGACACCCCCCTTGGCACCCCCCCCAGTTGGGAAACACCCCTGGGATGGACCCTCTGGGACACCCCCCACTTGGGACAACCCCCCTTGGGACCCCCCTTGGTATCCTGCCTGGGACCCCCCCAATTGGGAGACACCCCTGGGATGGACCCCGTGGGACACACCCCACTTGGGACACCCCCCGCTTAGGACCCCCCTTGAGATACACCCCTGGGATGGACCCTCTGGGACACCCCCCACTTGGGACACCCCCCTTGGGACCCCCCCTTGGTATCCCGCCTGGGACCCCCCCCCATTGGGACACACCCCCTTGGGAACCCCCTTTGGACCCCTCTGGGACACCCCCCTTGGCACCCCCCCCCAATTGGGATACACCCCTGGGATGGACCCTCTGGGACACCCCCCACTTGGGACACCCCTGGGACCCCCCTTGGGACACACCCCTTGGACCCCTTGACCCTCTGGGACACCCCCCCCAATTGGGATACACCCTGGGATGGACCCCTGGGACACCCCCCACTTGGGACCCACCCTGGACCCCCCATTGGGACACACCCCTTTGGGACCCCTCTGGGATACCCCCATTGGCACCCCCCCCAATTGGGATACACCCCTTGGATGGACCCCCTGGGACACCCCCTACTTGGGACCCCCCCCAACACTGGGACACCCCCCCCCCATTCCTCTGCCCCCCCAGGTTACTGGTTTGGGGTGGAGCTGGACTCGGCCGGGGGGAAACACGACGGCTCCGTTTTTGGGGTGCGCTACTTCTCCTGCCCCCCCAAGCACGGCGTCTTCGCCCCCCGTCCCGTGTGCAGAGGTACTGAGGGGGGGGGGGTTTGGGGGGGTCTTGGGAGGGGTACTGGGGGGCTGGGGGGGTCTGGGGGGTTGGGGGGTCTGGGGGGGGTCCTGGGAGGGGTACTGGGGGGTTTGGGGGGGGTCTGGGGGGGTCCTGGGAGGGGTACTGGGGGCTTTGGGGGGGTGCTGGGTACTGGGGAGGGTTTGGGGGGTCCTGGGAGGGGTACTGGGGGGGTTTGGGGGGGATTTGGGGGGGTCCTGGGAGGGTACTTGGGGGGTCTGGGGGGGTCCTGGGAGGGGTACTGGAGGGGTTTGGGGGGGTTGGAGGGGTCTGGGGGGTTTCAGGGGGGGACAGACACATTAGGGGGGTGAGTTCGTTCTCCTGCCCCCCTCTGTCCCATGTGCAGAGGGGGGTTTGGGGGGTTCTGGGAGGGGTACTGGGGGGATTTGGGGGGTCTGGGAGGGGTACTTGGGGGGTTTGGGGGGCTCTGGGGGGTCCTGGGTGGTTTGGGAGGGGTGAGCTACTTCTTCTGCCCCCCTGTCCCGTGTGCAGAGGTACGGGGGGGGGCTTGGGGGGTCTGGGGGGGTCCTGGGAGGGGTCCTGGAGGTGGTTTGGGGGGTTGGAGGGGTCTGGGGGGCTCCTGGGGGGGGACAGACACATTGGGGGGGTGAGTTCCTTCTCCCGACCCCCCCATCCCATGTGCAGAGGTACAGGGGGGTTTGGGGGTTACTGGGAGGGGTACTGGGGGGGTTTGGGGGGGTTGGGGGGTCATGGGAGGGGTACTGGGGGGGTTTGGGGGGTCCTGGGAGGGGTACTGGGGGGTTTGGGGGGGGTCTGGGGGGTCCTGGGAGGGGTACTGGGGGGGTTTGGGGGGGTGCTGGGTACTGGGGGGGGTTGGGGGGTTCTGGGGGGGTCCTGGGAGGGGTACTGGGGGGGTTTGGGGGGGTCTGGGGGGGTCCTGGGTACTGGGGGGGTTGGGGGGGCACTGGGGGGGTCCTGGGTACTGGGGGGGTTGGGGGGGTACTGGGGGGTTTGGGGGGGTCCTGGGAGGGGTACTGGGGGGTCTGGGGGGGCCTGGGAGGGGTACTGGGGGGGTCTGGGGGGTTGGGGAGGTTTGTGGGGGTCCTGGGAGGGGTACTGGGGGGTTTGGGGGGGTCTGGGAGGGATACTGGGTACTGGGGGGGTCTGGGGGGTTGGGGAGGTTTGTGGGGGTCCTGGGAGGGGTACTGGGAGGGTTTGGGGGGGTCTGGGGGGTCCTGAGAGGTTTTGGGGGGGTCTAGGGGGTACTTGGGGGGTTTGGGGGGGATGCAAACACGGGGGGGGGCTCAGTCCCCCTGTGACGCCCCCGTCTCCCCCCCCCAGGGTCGGGGGTCCCAGGGAGGAGCCGGGGGACGAGGCCCCCGAAAAGAAGGCGCAGCAGGTGACCGGTGCGTGCTGATTGGCTGATGGGCGGGACAGGCCGCTGCTGATTGGCTGATGGGCGGGACAGGGCGCTGCTGATTGGCTGATGGGCGGGATAGGGCGATGCTGATTGGCTGATGGGTGGGGCAGGCTGCTGCTGCTGATTGGCTGGGAGGGTGGGGCTGGAGCTCTGCTGATAGGCTGCTGGGTAAACTGGGTTGCTTCTGATTGGCTGTAAAGTTGGGTGGGAAAGGAGCTGATTGGTTCATGGACGGGGGGCAGTTTGGGGGACCCCTGGGGGGTAACGGGGGAGGGGGGTTGGGGGGTACTGGGGGGGTTGGGGAGGGGCCTGGGAGGGGTACAGGGGGGTCTGGGGGGTTTGGGGGGGGCCTGGGGGGTTGGGAGGGGGCCTGGGAGGGGTATAGGGGGTCTGGGGTTTGGGGGGCTGGGGGTTGGGAGGGGGCCTGGGAGGGGTATAGGGGGTCTGGGGGTTTGGGGGGGCCTGGGGGTTGGGAGGGGGCCTGGGAGGGGTATAGGGGGGGTCTGGGGGGTTTGGGGGGGCCTGGGGGGTTGGGAGGGGGCCTGGGAGGGGTATAGGGGGGTCTGGGGGGTTTGGGGGGGCCTGGGGGGTTGGGAGGGGGCCTGGGAGGGGTATAGGGGGGTCTGGGGGGTTTGGGGGGGCCTGGGGGGTTGGGAGGGGGCCTGGGAGGGGTATAGGGGGGTCTGGGGGGTTTGGGGGGGCTGGGGTTGGGAGGGGCCTGGGAGGGGTATAGGGGGTCTGGGGGTTTGGGGGTCCTGGGGGTTTGGAGGGGTCCTGGGGGGTTCGGGGGGGCCTGGGAGGGGTACTGGGGGGCCTGGGGGGTTGGGGGGCCTGGGAGGGGTACTGGGTGGATCTGGGGGGTTGGGGGGGTTTGGGGGTCCTGGGAGGGGTACTGTGGGGTCTGGGGGGGGGGTTGGGGGGTCCTGGGGGGTCTGGGGGGGTTTAGGGGGGTCTGGGAGGGGTCTGAGGGGGTCTGGGGGGTTAGGGGACTTTGTGGTGGTCCTGGGGGGTGGTACTGGGTGGGTCTGGGGCGGTTTGGGGGGTCCTGGGGGGGGTCTGGGGGGTTTGGGGAGGGCCTGGGAGGGGTACTGGGGGGTCGGAGTCCTGGGAGGGGTACTGGGGGGGTCTGGGGGGGTTTGGGGGGGGCCTGGGAGGGGTACTGGGGGGGTTTGGGGGGGGCTGGGAGGGGTACTGGGGGGGTTTGGGGAGGGTCTGGGGGTACTGGGGGGGGTTGGGAGGTCCTGGGAGGGTCTGGGGGGGGGTTGGGGGGTCCTGGGAGGGTCTGGGGGGGTTTGGGGGGGTCCTGGGAGGGGTACTGGGTGGGTGTGGGGGGGTTGGGTGGGGTTGGGGGGTCCTGGGAGGGATACTGGGGGGGTCGGGGGGGGGTTGGGGGGTCCTGGGAGGGGTACTGGGGGCGGTTTGTGGGGGTCCTGGGGGGTTCTGGGGGGTTTGGGGGGTGGGGGGCCTGGGGGATGGGGGTCCTGGGAGGGTCTGGGGGGTGTTGGGGGGTGTCTGGGGGGGTTTGGGGGGGGGGGTTTTGGGGATACTGGGGGGGTCTGGGGGGCTTTGGGGGGGGGGTCTGGGGGAGTTGGGGGGGTCCTGGGAGGGATACTGGGGGGGTTTGGGGGGGCCTGGGAGGGGTACTGGGGGGTGTTGGGGGGGTTTGGGGGTGGTTTTGGGGATACTTGGGGGGTCTGGGGGGGTTTGGGGGGGCCTGGGAGGGGTACTGGGGGGGTCTGGGGGGGTTTGGAGGGGTCCTGGGAGGGGTACTGGGGGGGTTTGGGGGGGCCTGGGAGGGGTACTGGGGGGTGTTGGGGGGGTTTGGGGGTGGTTTTGGGGATACTTGGGGGGTCTGGGGGGTTTGGGGGGGCCTGGGAGGGGTACTGGGGGGTCTGGGGGGGTTTGGGGGGCCTGGGAGGGGTACTGGGGGGTTTGGGGAAGCCTGGGTGGGGTACTGGGGGAGTCTGGGGGGCTTTGGGGGGGTCCTGGGAGGGGTACTGGGGGGTTTGGGGGGGCCTGGGTGGGGTACTGGGGGGTGTTGTGGTGGGTTTGGGGGTGGTTTTGGGGGATACTGGGGGGGTCTGGGGAGGTTGGGGGGGTTTGGAGGAGGTTTGGGGGGTACTGGGGGGGTTGGGGGGGCAGTTTGGGGATCCCCAGGTGGGGTCAGGGGGAGGTTGCCCCGTGTCACCCCCATGTCCCCCCCGACCCCCACCCCCCCCCCAGTGTCCCAGCCCAAGCGCAACTTCCCGGCGGTTCGGACCCCCAAGGACATCACGTCCGAGAGCTCCTTCTCCAGGTGGGGGGGCACTGGGAGGGACTGGGGGGCACTGGGAGGCACTGGGGGGCTGGGGGGGTGGGGTCCCCATCCCCCCTCCCCCACCGTGTCCCTTTCTGTCCCCAGGTTACTCTTCTGCTGCTGGTTCCCCTGGATGCTGCGGGCCGAGATGCAGTCCTAACCCAGCCCCCACCCCAAAATACCACCCCCCTCCCCCCAACCCCCCCACCCCTCCCCCACCCAGTGCCTTGGGCCCCTCCCCCCAGCTCGGTGATACTCCCCCCCTCCCCACCCCCATCCCTTCCCCCCCAGTATCAATCCCCACCCCCGTTCACTCTGGAACCTACTGATGCCCCTTGTGAGGAACAAACCAATTGCCCACCCCACCCCCTTCCCAGCCCCCTTTTAGGTGGAGAACTGGTTTATACTGGTTTGATGGGTTGATAGTGGGGTTCAAGACCACCCCTCCCCCCAAAACAGGGGGACCCAGGAGTCCCTCATATCAATCCCCACCCTGGGTTTGGCCATTCACTCTGGAACCTACTGATGACTCTTGTGAAGAACAAGCCAATTCTCCCCCCTCCCCCCCAATTTTAGATGGAGAACTGGTTTATACTGGTTTGATGGGTTGATAGTGGGGTTCAAGACCACCCCTCCCCCCAAAACAGGGGGACCCAGGAGTCCCTCATATCAATCCCCACCCTGGGTTTGGCCGTTCACTCTGGAACCTACTGATGACTCTTGTGAAGAACAAGCCAATTCTCCCCCCTCCCCCCAATTTTAGATGGAGAACTGGTTTATACTGGTTTGATGGGTTGATAGTGGGGTTCAAGACCACCCCTCCCCCCAAAACAGGGGGACCCAGGAGCCCCTCGTATGAATCCCCACCCTGGGTTTGGCCGTTCACTCTGGAACCTACTGATGACCCTTGTGAAGAACAAGCCAATTCTCCCCCTCCCCCCCAATTTTAGGTGGAGAACTGGTTTATACTGGTTTGATGGGTTGATAGTGGGGTTCAAGACCACCACCCCACCACCCCCACCCCCAAAAATAGGGGGATTCAGGAGGTGCAGAGTGGGGATGTCCCAATGGTGCCGCTCTCCCCATGTCCCCCCCACCCCCGGTAGCAATAACATTCCCCCCCCCTCGCCCCCCCCCGCAATTGTGTGAGTGGTTGGACCCTCCTGACCCCCCCTGCCATGTCTGCCCCCCCCCCCCCCCAAATCCGCATGGTCCCTCCCGGACCCGCTTCTGCCCCCCAATAAACCCCTTTGTAAGGCCATGGGTGAGTGTCCCAATACAAGAGTCACCCCAAAAGTAGGAGACATGAGGGGGGTGTAGGGGGATCCCCAAAGCTGAGGGGGATGTGGGGACACCCCAAAACTGGGGGGGGAATGAGTGAAGGGGTGTGAGGACTCTGAAACTGCAGAAGGGGGTGCATGGAGGGGAACCCCCAAATTTGGGGGGGTGGAATGTGGAGAGAACCCAAAACTGAGGGGTATAGGGGAGGGACCCCAAACAGTTGGGGGTGACACACATGGGGGAGGGTGTGGAAAGACCTCAGCACCGAGGGGTGCAAGGGGGGGGACACACCCCAAAACTTGGGAGGTGGGGAAAGGGGGGAACCCCCAAAGCTGGGAGGGGAAACACAAGGGGTCTCCAATGCTGGGGAGGGGGACCCCCAAAATTAGGATGGGGGAGGGGAAGCTTAGAGTGGGACCCCCAAAAGTAGTTGGGGGGGACACACCCCAAAACTGGAGGGGGGTCCTCAAAATTTGGGGGGGGGTCTCAAGCTTTGGGCTGCCCATAGGGGTGGGGACTGAGTGTCCCTAAAGGAGAGTCACCCCAAAAGCAGGGGACACGGGGGGGGGGGCTGGGGGGACCCCAAAGTTGAGGGGGAGGTGGGGACCCCCCCAAATCTAGGGGGGTGGGGATCGTGGAGGGGACAGATTATTGGGGGGGAGGGAATCCGCCATGTTGGGCCTGGCGCGCACCGATGACGTCACACGCACGACCGGAAAGGCGGGGTTCCCCTTGCCCCCCCCCCGGCTCCGTATCCTCACAGGCTCCGCCCACTGCGCTTGGCCACGCCCCCGGAGCTGGCCCCGCCCACAGCCCAACCCCGCTCAATCCCTCTCCGCGTCCCCCCTCTTGGCCCCGCCCCTCGCTCTGGCCCCGCCCCTCGCCCAATCCCCGCTCAATCAGTCTCGGCCCCGCCTCCTGGCCACGCCCCCTCCCCCCGGCTCCGCCCCCGGCCCCGCCCCCGGCGCTCCCCGCTCCCAGGGCGGCTCCCGCAGACTCCCCCGCCGCCTCCGCCGGCTCCGCAGGTACCGGGACCCCCGACCCCCCCCCTTGGGGGCTGTTCCCCCCGCTCCGCTTCCCCCCGGCCTGTCCCCCGCCCCCCCCACCCAAAAAACGGCTCCGTGACTCAGCGCCGGCCCCGCCCGGCTCCCGGAAATACCCGGGGGGCGCCCGGGGGGGAGCTGGGGGGCCCCCGGGTGGGGCTGCAGAGCCTGTGGGGGGGTCTCTAGGACCCGGGGGAGATCCAGGAGGGGTGGGGGGTCTGTAGGGCCTCGGGGGCTGGGGGGTCTGTGGGGAGACCAGGGCGGGGGGGGTCTGTAGGGGTTGGGGGGTCTGTAGGGGTTGGGGTGTCTATAGGGGTTGGGGGGGTCTGTAGGAGTTGGGGGTCTATGGGGGTTAGGGGGGTCTGTAGGGGTTGGGGGTCTGTAGGGGTTAGGGGGGTCTATAGGGTTGGGGGGGTCTATAGGGGTTGGGGGGGTCTGTAGGGGTTGGGGGTCTGTAGGGGCTGGGGGGTCTATAGGGTTGGGGGGTCTGTAGGGGTTGGGGGGTCTGTAGGGGCTGGGGGGGTCTATAGGGATTGGGTTTGGGGGGGTCTGTAGGGGTTGGGGGGGTCTGTAGTTGCTGGGGGGGTCTATAGGGGTTGGGGGTCTGTAGGGGTTGAGGGGGTCTATGGGGGTTGGGGGGGTCTTAGGGGTTTGGGGGGGTCTGTAGGGGTTGGGGGGTCTATAGGGGTTGGGGGGTCTGTAGGGGTTGGGGATCTGTAGGGGTTGGGGGGTCTGTACGGGTTGGGGGGGTCTATGGGGGTTGGGGGGGTCTGTAGGGGTTGGGGGGTCTATAGGGGTTGGGGGGTCTGTAGGGGTTGGGGATCTGTAGGGGTTGGGGAGGGTCTATGGGGGTTGGGGGGGGGGTCTGTAGGGGTTGGGGGGTCTGTAGGGGTTGGGGGGGTCTGTAGGGGTTGGGGAGGGTCTATAGGGGTTGGGTTTGGGGGGTCTGTAGGGGTTGGGGGGTCTGTAGGGGTTGGGGGGTCTGTAGGGGTTGGGGGGGTCTGTAGGGGTTGGGGGGTCTGTAGGAGTTGGGGGGTCTGTAGGGGTTGGGGGGGTCTGTAGGGGTTGGGGGGTCTATAGGAGTTGGGGGGTCTGTAGGGGTTGGGGGGGTCTGTAGGGGTTGGGGGGTCTATAGGGGTTGGGGGGTCTGTAGGGGTTGGGGGGTCTGTAGGGGTTTGGGGATCTGTAGGGGTTGGGGGGTCTGTAGGGGTTGGGGGGGTCTGTAGGGGTTGGGGGGTCTATAGGGGTTGGGTTTGGGGGGGTCTGTAGGGGTTGGGGGGTCTGTAGGGGTTGGGGGGGTCTGTAGGGGTTGGGGGGTCTATAGGGGTTGGGTTTGGGGGAGTCTGTAGGGGGTTGGGGGGGGGTCTATAGGGTTGGGGGTCTGTAGGTCAGGGGGGTCACAGAGTCTCCTAACCGCTGCTCTCTGCTCTTCTTCCAGCCGTTCCCAGTGCTCCCAGTGCTCCCAGTAACCTCCTGGCAGCCCCCAGCGCTCCCAGTCAGCCGCCCCGCAGCCCTCCCAGTCACCCCCAGTGGTCCCAGTAACCCCCCCGGCGCTCCCAGTCACCCCCAGTGCTCCCAGTAACCCCCCCAGCGCTCCCAGTTGCCCCCCCATTCGTGGGCACCATGTTCCTGGTGAAAGGGGGGGGGGTGGGGGTGGGGGGGCGGGGGGGTCTCCCTGGGGGTATCGGCTCCGTTTTGGGGGGGCTGCTGAGCGGGGGAGGCGCGGGGGGCGAGGGGGGGCGCCGGGGGGGCCATGGGTGTCCTGGGGGGCGTCATCAGCGCCATCAGGTGAGTGGGGGGTGGGGGGCGTTTGGGACATGGGGGGGGACATTAGGGGGGACATGGGGGGGCATGGAGGGGGCATGGGGGGGACATGGGGGGTGACATGGGGGGTGACATGGGGGGTGACATGGGGGGGACATGGGGGCGACATGAGGGCGACATGGGGGGGACATTGGGGGGACATGGGGGGCGACGTGGGGGACATTGGGGTGACATGGGGGGTGACATGGGGGGGACATGGGGAGTGACATGGGTGACATGGGGGGGACATTGGGGGGACATGGGAGGCGACATGGGGGGGGACATTGGGGTGACATGGGGGGTGACATGGGGGGGACATGGGGGGCGACATGGGGGGGACATGGGGGGTGACATGGGTGACATGGGGGGGACATGAGGGGGGACATGGGGGGGACATGGGGGGTGACATGGGTGACATGGGGGGCTACGACATGGGGGGGACATTGGGGGGACATGGGGGGGACATTGGGGTGACATGGGGGGTGACATGGGGGGTGACATGGGGGGGACATTGGGGGGACATGGGGGCATTGTTTAGGACATGGGGGGGACACGGAGAGGGACATGGGGGGGGCATGGGGGGTGACATGGGGGGGGCATGGGGGGTATCATGGGGGGACATGGGGGGGACATTGGGGGGGCATGGGGGGTGACATGGGGGGGACATGGGGGGGACATGGGGGCATTGTTTAGGACATGGGGGGGGCATGGGGGTGACATGGGGGGGCAACATGGGGGGGGGACATGGGGGGGGGGGGGGGGGGGTGGGGGGGGGCACATGGGAGGGGACATGAAGGTGTTGTTGGGGACATGGGGGGGGCCAGGGGGGGCATTTGGGACATGGGGGGGCCCACCGTGACACGGGGGGAGGGGGGAGCTGAGCACCCCCCACTGCTCTGACCCCCCCCCCCTTCCCACCCCCCCAGCGAAGCGGCCGCCCAGTATAACCCAGAGCCCCCAGTAAGTGACCCCCAAACCTTCCCTTAACTCTTTTATTTTGGGGAAAGGGGGGTGTTTATCTCCCTCCCCGGCTTTGGGGGTCCCCCTGACCCCCCCCCACTGTGTCTGTGCCCCCCCCCAGCCCCCCGTTCCCACATCTCCACCCTGGACGCCAACGAGAGCGAGGAGCAGCGCCAGTTCCGACGGCTCTTCAGCCAGCTGGCGGGGGAGGTCAGGGACCCCCGGGACCCCCCCGGGACCCCCCCACCTCTGACACCCCCCGCCCCCAAACCCACCCCCCCACCCCGCCTCTGACACCCCCAACCCCCCCAAAACCCACCCCCCACAACACCTCTGACACCCCCAAACCCACCCCCTGTCCCCCCATCTGACACCCCCCGGGACCCCCCCACCCCCCCACCTCTGACACCCCCCGCCCCCAAACCCACCCCCCCACCCCGCCTCTGACACCCCCAACCCCCCAACCCCCCCCAACACCTCTGACACCCCCAAACCCACCCCCTGTCCCCCACTCTGACACCCCCCGGGACCCCCCACCCCCCCCACCTCTGACACCCCCCCGCCCCCAAACCCACCCCCCACCCCGCCTCTGACACCCCCAACCCCCCAAACCCCCCCCACAACACCTCTGACACCCCCAAACCCACCCCCTGTCCCCCACTCTGACACCCCCCACCCCCCCACCCCCCCCCCCACCCCCCCCCCCCCAAACCCCCCCCCCACCCCCGCCTCTGACACCCCCAACCCCCCCAAAACCCACCCCCCACAACACCTCTGACACCCCCAAACCCACCCCCTGTCCCCCCATCTGACACCCCCCGGGACCCCCCCACCCCCCACCTCTGACACCCCCCCGCCCCCAAACCCACCCCCCCACCCCGCCTCTGACACCCCCAACCCCCCAACCCACCCCCCAACACCTCTGACACCCCCAAACCCACCCCCTGTCCCCCCATCTGACACCCCCCGGGACCCCCCCACCCCCCCACCTCTGACACCCCCCGCCCCCAAACCCACCCCCCCACCCCGCCTCTGACACCCCCAACCCCCCAACCCCCCCCCAACACCTCTGACACCCCCAAACCCACCCCCTGTCCCCCACTCTGACACCCCCCGGGACCCCCCCACCCCCCCCACCTCTGACACCCCCCGCCCCCAAACCCCCCCCCCACCCCGCCTCTGACACCCCCAACCCCCCCAAAACCCACCCCCACCCCCACAACACCTCTGACACCCCCAAACCCACCCCCTGTCCCCCCATCTGACACGCCCCCGGGACCCCCCCCCCCCCCACCTCTGACACCCCCCCGCCCCCAAACCCCCCCCCCACCCCGCCTCTGACACCCCCAACCCCCCAAAACCCACCCCCCACAACACCTCTGACACCCCCAAACCCACCCCCTGTCCCCCCATCTGACACCCCCCGGGACCCCCCCACCCCCCCACCTCTGACACCCCCCCGCCCCCAAACCCACCCCCCCACCCCGCCTCTGACACCCCCAACCCCCCAACCCCCCCCAACACCTCTGACACCCCCAAACCCACCCCCTGTCCCCCCATCTGACACCCCCGGGACCCCCCCACCCCCCCACCTCTGACACCCCCCCGCCCCCAAACCCACCCCCCTACCCCGCCTCTGACACCCCCAACCCCCAAAACCCACCCCCCACAACACCTCTGACACCCCCAAACCCACCCCCTACCCCGCCTCTGACACCCCCAACCCCCAAAACCCACGCCCCCACCCCACCTCTGACATCCCCCCCACCCCCAAACCCACCCCCCACCCCACCTCTGACACCCCCAAACCCCCCCCACCCCCCCACAACACCTCTGACACCCCCCAAAACCTAACCCCCACCCCCCCACCTCTGACACACCCCACACCCCCAAACCCACCCTCCCCACCCCGCCTCTGACACCCCCAACCCCCCAAAACCCACCCCCCCAACACCTCTGACACCCCCAAACCCACCCCCTGTCCCCCCATCTGACACCCCCCGGGACCCCCCCACCCCCCCCACCTCTGACACCCCCCCGCCCCCAAACCCACCCCCCCACCCCGCCTCTGACACCCCCAACCCCCCAACCCCCCCCCAACACCTCTGACACCCCCAAACCCACCCCCTGTCCCCCACTCTGACACCCCCGGGACCCCCACCCCCCCACCTCTGACACCCCCTGCCCCCAAACCCACCCCCCACCCCGCCTCTGACACCCCCAACCCCCCAAAACCCACCCCCCGCTCCGCCTCTGACACCCCCAAACCCACCCCCTGCCCCCCCCGACACCCCCCACCCCCAAACCCACCCCCTGCCCCCTCCTCTGACACCCCCAACCCCCCAAAACCCACCCCCCGCTCCACCTCTGACACCCCCAACCCCCCCAAAACCCACCCCCCCACCCCGCCTCTGACACCCCCAACCCCCCAAAACCCACCCCCCGCTCCGCCTCTGACACCCCCAAACCCACCCCCTGCCCCCCCGGCACCTCCCCCGCCCCCAAACCCACCCCCTGTCCCCCCATCTGAGACCTCCAACCCCCCCAAAACCCACCCCCACAACACCTCTGACACCCCCAAACCCACCCCCTGCCCCCCTGGCACCCCCCTCCCCCAAACCCCATCCCCCTGCCTCTGACACCCCCAAACCCACCCCCTGTCCCCCCATCTGACACCCCCCGGGACCCCCCCACCCCCCCCACCTCTGACACCCCCAATCCCACCCCCTGTCCCCCCATCTGACACCCCCCGCCCCCAAACCCACCCTGCCCCCGCCTCTGACACCCCCCAACCCCCCCAGGATGCAGGACGCCCCCAAACCCCCCCAGGGGATCCCCCAAACCCCCTCCCCTCATGACACCCCCCCAAATTCCCCAACCCCCCTCGGATCCCTCAGACCCCCCCCCCCCCAAAATCACCCCCTAAAATCTCCAGACCCCCCTAAAACACCCCAGACCCCCCCAAACACCCCCAGAACCCCCAAAACCACCCACAGATCCCCCCAAAACCACTCTCAGACCCCCCCAAACACCCCAGACCCCCCCAACCACCCCCAGAACCCCCAAAACCACCCACAGACCCCCACAAAACACCCCCAGACCCCTCAAAACACCCCCAGACCCTTCCAAACCACCCCAGACCCCCCAAAACCACCCCCAGACCCCCCCAAACACCCCCAGACCCCTCAAAACACCCCTCAACCCCCCCAAAACACCCCAGACCCCCCCAAACCACCCCCAGACCCGTCAAAACACCCCCCAACCCCCCCAAAACACCCCCTGACCCCCCTAAAACACCCCCAGACCCCTCAAACCACTCCCAGACCCCCCCAAACACCCCCAGAACCCCCCAAACCCCCCCAGACCCCCACTAAACCCCCCCAGACCCCCCAATCCCCAGGTACCCCCCCCAAATTCCTCCGTGTTTTCTGGGGGAAATGCCCCCCAGAGTGGGGGCGCTGGGGGAGGGGGGTGGAGGGGGTCTGGGTTTTTTTGGGGGGGGGTCACTCAGGGTCCCCCCATCTCGGGCAGGACATGGAGGTGAGTCCCACCGAGCTGATGAACATCCTCAACAAGGTCGTGACCCGCCGTGAGTGTCCCCCAAAATTTGGGGGGGAGGTGCACGGGGTGGGGGAGGGGGGTCTGACACAAAGACACCCCCCCCCCCAAAATCACTGGGGGTGGGAAAGGGCTGGGGTGGGGGGGGGTTTGGGGGCACAACCCTATAGCAGCCACTAGAGAATCCCCTTTGGAGTAGGCTTGAATTGGGGGGGGGGCACATGATGGGGGGTTGGGGGGGGTATATGGCTTTGAAGACCCCTCCCCAAATTTATAATCACACCCCCCCCCAAAATCACATGGGGGGGTGGGAAATGAGGGGGGGCACAACCCTATAGCAGCCACTAGAGAATCCCCACCTGAATGAGCTTAAATTTGGGAGGGGGGGCACATGATGGGGGGTTGGGGGGTGGTATATGGCTTTGAAGACCCCTCCCCTTATTTCTTAACAGCCCCCCCAAAATGACATGGGGGGGAAATGAGGAGGGGGAGGCACAACCCTATAGCAGCCACTAGAGAATCCCTATCTGAATGAGCTTAAATTCGGGGGGGGGCACATGATGGGGAGTTGGGGGGGTGGTATATAGCTTTGAAGACCCCTCCCCTTATTTCTTAACAGCCCCCCCAAAATGACATGGGAGGGGAAATGAGGGGGGGGGGGGGGGGTGGCACAACCCTATAGCAGCCACTAGAGAATCCACTTTGGAGTAGGCTTAAATTGGGGGGGGGCACATGATGGGGGGTTGGGGGCGTGGTATATAGCTTTGAAGACCCCTCCCCTTATTTCTTAACACCCCCCAAAAATCACATGGGGGGGTAAAGGGGAGGGGCACAACCCTATAGCAGCCACTAGAGAATCCCCATCTGAATGAGCTTAAATTTGGGGGGGGGGCACATGATGAGGGGTTTGGGGGGGGGGTATATAGCTTTGAAGACCCCTCCCCAAATTTATAATCACACCCCCTCCCCAAAATCACATGGGGGGGTGGGAAATGAGGGGGGGGGGCACAACCCTATAGCAGCCACTAGAGAATCCCCATCTGAATGAGCTTAAATTTGGGGGGGGGGCACATGATGGGGGGTTGGGGGGTGGTATATGGCTTTGAAGACCCCCCCTTATTTCTTAACACCCCCCCCAAAATGACATGGGGGGGAAATGAGGAGGGGGGGCACAACCCTATAGCAGCCACTAGAGAATCCCTATCTGAATGAGCTTAAATTGGGGGGGGGCACATGATGGGGAGTTGGGGGGGTGGTATATAGCTTTGAAGACCCCTCCCTTATTTCTTAACAGCCCCCCAAAATGACATGGGGGGGAAATGAGGGGGGGGGGGGGTGGGCACAACCCTATAGCAGCCACTAGAGAATCCACTTTGGAGTAGGCTTAAATTGGGGGGGGGCACATGATGGGGGGTTGGGGGCGTGGTATATAGCTTTGAAGACCCCTCCCCTTATTTCTTAACACCCCCCCAAAAATCACATGGGGGGGTAAAGGGGGGGCACAACCCTATAGCAGCCACCAGAGAATCCCCATCTGAATGAGCTTAAATTTGGGGGGGGGGCACATGATGGGGGGTTGGGGGGTGGTATATAGCTTTGAAGACCCCCCCTTATTTCTTAACACCCCCCCCAAAATGACATGGGGGGGAAATGAGGGGGGGGGCACAACCCTATAGCAGCCACTAGAGAATCCCCTTTGGAGTAGGCTTAAATTGGGGGGGGCCACATGATGGGGGGGTTGGGGGGGTATATGGCATTGAAGACCCCTCCCCAAATTTATTCCCCCCTCCTTGCCCCCCCAGACCCTGACCTGAAGACAGACGGCTTCAGCCTCGACACCTGCCGCAGCATGGTGGCTGTGATGGATGTATCCTTGGGGGGGGGGGGCTGGTTTTGGGGGGCTGGGGAGGGGTGGGGGGGTTCTTGTTGCCCCCCCCCCCTAAATTTCCTTGACACCCCCCCCTCAAGAGCGACACGACGGGGAAATTGGGCTTTGAGGAGTTCAAGTACTTGTGGAACAACATCAAGAAGTGGCAGGTGAGGGAGGGGGGGCACCCCAAAATGGGGGGGACCCCAAAAATGGGGGGACCCCAAAAATGGGGGGGACCCAAAAATTTGGGGAGGGGAGAAGGAAACCCTAAATTCCCCTCCTCCAAAAGGATCCCAGAATTTGGGGTGGGGGTGGGGGTGTCCCCTAAGCCCCCCCCAATCTTGGGGGGCACCCCAAAATCGGGGGACCCCAAAATTTGGGAGAGGGAAGGGAAAATCCCCCCTTAAATCTCCCCCTCCCAAAAATAATGTGAGGGGGTAGGGGAAGGTCCTAAAATTTGGGGGGGGGCGGGTAGGTTGCACGGGAGATGAGGGACTCCTTAAGCCCCCCCAGTCTTGGGGGGCACCCCAAAAGTCGGGGGACACCGTCATTTGGGATGGTACCCACTAGGACCCCCCCGATTTGACCACAAAATTGGGGGGGGGGTGTTGCAGGGGAAATTGGGGACCCCCTTAAGCCCCCCAATCTTGGGGTGGGGCACCCCTAAATTGAAGGGTCTGGTAAGGGCACCCCTGAACCCCAAAAATATTGGGGGGTGGAAAATGGTGTCTAGGAGGGGGCGTCACTGCACCCCAATTTAGGGGATCACACCTCCCCCAGAATTAAGGGGGGGCAGTTTGGAAGTGATCCCAAATAATGGGGAGGGGGGAGTTTGGGGGGTACAGGGGACATACCCCCCCCAAATTACCCCCCCCCCAATTTGGGACACCCCCAAATTTAAAGTTTGGGGGAGGGGGTGTCCCCCCCCCACAGGGGACCCTAAATTAAGGGAGGGGTGAGAACCACCCCCAGAATTAAGGGGGGTGGGGGGTGGTGATGCCAAATAAGGGGAGGGGGTGTTTTGGGGGTACAGGGGCACCCCCCCCCCCAATACACCCCCCCCCCCCAGTGTGTGTACAAACAGTTCGACACCGACCGCTCGGGCACTATCGGGGTGCAGGAGCTGCCGGGGGCCCTGGAGGCTGCAGGTTGGGGGGGGGGCACAAGATTTGGGGGGTAGTTGGGATGGGGGGGGGTCTAGGGGTGTTTTGGGGGGTCTAGGGGTGGTTTGGAGAGAGTCTGGGGGGTTTGGGGGGGGTCTGGGGGTTTTTTGGGGGGTCTAGGGGTGGTTTGGAGGGAGTCTGGGGGGTTTGGGGGGGTCTGGGGGTGTTTGGGGGGGTCTAGGGGTGGTTTGGAGGGAGTCTGGGGGGTTTGGGGGGGTCTGGGGGTGTTTGGGGGGGTCTAGGGGTGGTTTGGAGGGAGTCTGGGGGGTTTGGGGGGGTCTGGGGGTATTTGGGGGGATCTAGGGGTGGTTTGGAGGGGGTCTGGAGGTGTTTGGGGGGGTCTGGGGGTGTTTTGGGGGGTCTGGGGGTGTTTTGGGGGGTCTAGGGGTGATTTGGAGGGGGTCTGGAGGTGTTTGGGGGGGTCTGGGGGTGTTTTGGGGGGTCTGGGGGTGTTTTGGGGGGTCTAGGGGTGGTTTGGAGGGAGTCTGGAGGTGTTTGGGGGGGTCTGGGGTGTTTTGGGGGGGTCTGGGGTGTTTTGAGGCGTCTGGGGGTGTTTGGGTGGGGGTCCGGGGGTGTTTTGGGGGGTCTGGGAGTGTTTGGGGGGTCTGGGGTGTTTTGAGGGGTCTGGGGGTGGTTTTGAGGGGTCTGGGGGTGTTTGGGGGGTCTGGGAGTGTTTGGGGGGGTCTGGGGTGTTTTGAGGCATCTGGGGGTGTTTGGGGGGGTCTGGGAGTGTTTTGGGGGGTCTGGGGTGTTTTGGGGGGGTCTGGGGGTGTTTTGAGGCATCTGGGGGTGTTTTGGGGAGTCTGGGATGTTTTGGGGGGTCTAGGGGTGGTTTTGAGGGGTCTGAGGGTGTTTGGGGGGTCTGGGAGTGTTTGGGGGGGCCTGGGGGTGGTTTTGAGGCATCTGGGGGTGTTTGGGGGGTCTGGGAGTGTTTTGGGGGTCTGGGGTGTTTTGGGGGGTCTGGGGGTGTTTTGAGGCATCTGGGGGTGTTTTGGGGGGTCTGGGATGTTTTGGGGGGTCTAGGGGTGGTTTTGAGGCATCTGGGGCTGTTTTGAGGGGTCTGGGGGTCCAGTGAATTTGGGGGGGTTAGAGGTATTTGGGGGGGGGGTCTAATGTATTGGGGGGGTCTAATGTTTTGGGGGGGGTCAAAAGTCACGTGTGGGGTATTTTTAACCCCCCCCCCCCCCCCCCCCAAAGGTTTCAAGCTGCCCCCCCATCTGGAGCATCCTGGGCCGTCGCTATGGCGACGAGGGGGGAGCCTCGATTTCGACAACTTCATCAGCTGCCTCGTGCGCCTCGACGCCATGTTCCGTAAGGGGGGCACCCCAAATTTGGGGGTGGGGGGTGGGGGGTGGGGGGCAATACAGGGGCATAAATTGGGGGGGGGAGGCGGGGAGTGGAGTAAGAGTGATACCTGTGGGATGGGGGTACCCCCAGGTATTGGGGTGCCCTGGGGGGGTGGGGAGCAGCCCCCATGGGTGCAAGGTGGGTTTTTGGGGTGCCCCACTCATCTCCCTCCCCTGTTTTGCCCCCCCACCCGGGTTTTGCCCCCCCCCCTTCCCAGGTGCCTTCAAGTCTCTTGACCGGGATGGGAGCGGCCAGATCCGTGTCAGCCTCCAGGAGGTGGGGGCTGGGGGGGGGCTGGGGGAGCTGGTTTGGGGGGTCCCCAAGAGTTTGGGAGTGGAGGGGATCCCATGAGGGTGGGGAGAGGTTGGGACCCCCCCCAAAACCTGCCCTGTGGCCTTATAGAGCACCTCGAAAGCTTACAGAGCCCCCCACCCCATCCCTATAACCCCTCCAGTCCCTATAGAGCCCCCAGCCCCTGTACCCCCCATACACCCCCCAGCCCTCCTATACTCCCCCCCATGTCCCTATAGCCCCCCCATACCCTGTACCCCCAGCCCCTGTACCACCTGTAACCCACCTGTACCACCAACCCCTATGGCCCCCATACCACCCCCAACCCCTATGGCCCCCATACATCCCGGTTCCTATGGCCCCCCCATACCCCACCCCCAGCCCCTATAGCCCCCTCATACCCTGTACCTCCAGCCCTTGTACCCCCCATAACCCCAGGTCCCTATGGCCCCCCATACCCCCCCAACCCCTATGACCCCCATACATCCCAATTCCTATGCCCCCCAATACCACCCCAGTCCCTCTGGCTCCCCCATACCCCACCCCTAGCCCCTATAGGCCCCCCATACACCCCAGCCCCTGTACCCCCCATACCCCCCCCAGCCCTTGTAGCCCTGCCATACCCCCTACCCCCCCCAGCCCCTATAGCCCCCCCATACCCCGAGGTCCCTATGGCCCCCCCATACCCCACCCCCAGCCCCTATTAGGCCCCCATACACCCCAGCCTCTGTACCCCCCATACCCCCCAGCCCTTGTAGCCCTGCCATACCCCCTACCCCCCCCGCAGCCCCTATAGCCCCCCCATATCCCCAGGTCCCTATGGCCCCCCCATACCCCCTACCCTTCCCAGCCCCTATAGGCCCCCCATACACCCCAGCCCCTGTACCCCCCATACCCCACCCCCAGCCCCTATAGGCCCCCCATACACCCCAGCCCCTGTACCCCCCATACCCCCCAGCCCTTGTAGCCCTGCCATACCCCCTACCCCCCCCCAGCCCCTATAGCCCCCCCATACCCCGAGGTCCCTATGGCCCCCCCATACCCCACCCCCAGCCCCTATTAGGCCCCCATACACCCCAGCCTCTGTACCCCCCATACCCCCCAGCCCTTGTAGCCCTGCCATACCCCCTACCCCCCCGCAGCCCCTATAGCCCCCCATATCCCCAGGTCCCTATGGCCCCCCCATACCCCCTACCCTTCCCAGCCCCTATAGGCCCCCCATACACCCCAGCCCCTGTACCCCCCATACCCCACCCCCAGCCCCTATAGGCCCCCCATACACCCCAGCCCCTGTACCCCCCATACCCCCCCAGCCCTTGTAGCCCTGCCATACCCCCTACCCCCCCAGCCCCTATAGCCCCCCATACCCCGAGGTCCCTATGGCCCCCCCATACCCCACCCCCAGCCCCTATTAGGCCCCCATACACCCCAGCCTCTGTACCCCCCATACCCCCCAGCCCTTGTAGCCCTGCCATACCCCCTACCCCCCCGCAGCCCCTATAGCCCCCCCATACCCCCAGGTCCCTATGGCCCCCCCATACCCTACCCCTCCCAGCCCCTATAGCCCCCCAATACCCTCAGGTCCCTATGGCCCCCCCATACCCCCTACCCCCCAGCCCCTATAGCCCCCCCATACCCCCAGGTCCCTATGGCCCCCCCATACCCCACCCCCAGCCCCTATAGGCCCCCATACCGCCCCAGCCCCTATGGCCCCCCCAGCCCCCCTGACCCTCCCCTCTCCCCACAGTGGCTCCAGCTCACCATGTACTCCTGAGCACCCGCCTTTGGGTGGGGGGGCACCCGGACACGCCCCCACGCACCCCACATCGCACTCCCTGCTGCATCCCCCCTATAGCGCCCCCCAAAAACCCCACCCCCCAGTAAAGCTCATCCAGTTCCATCTGGCACCTTCGTCTTATTTTTTTTGGGGGGGGGGGGCATATAGATCTATAGGGGATGGGGGGGGGGTATAGCGAGGTGGGGCTGTGGGGGGTATAAGGTGTGGGTGCTATAGGGGGTGTGGGGTTTGCGTGCTATAGGGGGGGACATGAACATGTGGGGTCTCTATGGGGCTGGGGGGGCTCTGGGGGGGTCTCTAGAGCCTGGGGGGTCCCTAGCCGGTCTGTATAGGCCCCAGGGGGGCTCTGGGAGTCTCTATAGGGTGTGGGGGACGGGGGGTGTCCCTGGCCAGGCCCTATAGGTCCCAGGGGTCTCTGGGGGTCTCTATAGGCCCCGGGGGGGTCCTTGGCTGGTCCCTGTGGGGGTCTGGGGGTCTCTATGGGCCCCGGGGGGGTCCCTAGCCGGTCTGTATAGGCCCCAGAGGGGGCTCTGGGAGTCTCTATAGGGTGTGGGGGACGGGGGTGTCCCTGGCCAGGCCCTATAGGTCCCAGGGGGCTCTGGGGGTCTCTATAGGCCCCGGGGGGTCCCTGGCCGGTCTCTGGGGGCTCTGGGGGGCTCTATAGGCCCCGGGGGGTCCCTGTGGGGCTCTGGGGGTCTCTATAGGCCCCGGGGGTCCCTGGCCGGTCTCTATGGGGCTCTGGGGGTCTCTATAGACCCTGGTAGGGGTCCCTGGCCGGTCTCTGTGGGGCTCTGGGTGTCTCTATAGGCCCCGGGGGGTCCTGGCCAGTCTCTGGGGGTCTCTATAGGCCCCGGGGGTCCCTGGCCGGTCTCTGGGGGTCTCTGGGGGTCTCTATAGGCCCCGGGGGGGTCCTTGGCTGGTCCCTGGGGGTCTCTGGGGGTCTCTATAGGCCCCGGGGGGTCCCTGTGGGGCTCTGGGGGTCTCTATAGGCCCCAGGGTGTCCCTGGCCGGTCTCTGTGGGTCTCTGGGGGTCTCTATAGGCCCCGGGGGGTCCTGGCCGGTCCCTGTGGGTCTCTGGGGGTCTCTATAGGCCCCGGGGGGTCCTGGCCGGTCCCTATAGGCCCCGGGGGGGGGTTTAAGGCGGCGGCCCCGTCCCAGCGCGCTTTAAAAGGGCAACGGGCCGGACACCGCCCCATCCCCCCCGCTCCACCCCCCATCCCCGGCCCGGTGGGGCCCCCCCCGGCCCCGCTACCCCCGGCCCCGGTAGCGCAGCGCGGCGGCCGCAGCGGCGGAGGCGTCGGGGGCAACCGGTGGGGGGCGCTGCGGCACCGGGGGGACCCCGGGGGGCCCGGGGGGCCTCTGAGCCGGGTCTGGGGGGACACGGGGGTCGGCAGAGAGGTGTCCCGGGGGGGTCCCGGTTACCGGGGGTATGTGGTCGTACCGCGGGAGTCCCGGGAGGGGGGTCCCGGGGCCCAGGGAGTCCTGGGGGGGGGGTACCACAGGGGAGGTTGGGGGTGTCCCGGTTACCGGGGGGAGCTCAACGTACCCCAGGACGGGTGTCTCGGTACCCCGAAGCCGGTAGCGAGGTGTCCCCGGGGGGGTCCCGGTGTCCCGGGAGGGGGATTCCCGGTGTCCAGGGGGCTCCCGGTGTCCCGGGGTGGTCCCGGTCTCCCCGGGAGGGGGATTCCCGGTGTCCCGGGGGCTCCCGGTGTCCCGGGAGGGGGATTCCCGGTGTCCAGGGGGGCTCCCGGTGTCCCGGGGTGGTCCCGGTCTCCCCGGGAGGGGGATTCCCCGGTGTCCCGGGGGCTCCCGGTGTCCCCGGGGCGGGGGATTCCCGGTGTCCAGGGGGAGGGAGGGATGTCGGGGGTTGCCCCGGGGGAGGGGGTCCCGGTAACCGCCGGTTCCCCTCCCCCTAGGCGCTCCCGGGCCGTGCCCCACCCCCGGTTACCGTGTGCTCCCCCCACCCTCCACCCCCGGTGCCCATCGGGAGGAGCTTCCCGGCCTCGGTAACCGGCTCTCAGCCCTCCCGGTGCGAGCCCCCGGCCCCGGTAGGCGCTCACCCCGCCGCTCCACCCCCGGTGGGTCCCACACCCCCCCCCTTCCCCGCCCCGCAGCCCCCCCCCCCCTTCCCCCGGCCCCGTTCCCGCGGAGCGGCCCCGGCCGGGCCGGGCGATGGCGGCGCCCCCGGGGCGGCGGGAGCGGCTGCGGACGCTGGCGCTGGGGCGGGGGGGGCGCTGGGACTGGAAGCGCTGCTGGATCTACTGGTGGGACTGGTGGGGGGGCTGCGGTACCGGCTGCAGCACCGGGACAGCGATACCGGTACCGAGACTGAGAGCGAGAGGCACGTCCGGGAGTTCCTGAGTTGGGGTGAGCGGGGAGGGGGGGGCACAGGGGGGACGGGACCGGCACCGGGACCGGGACCGGGACAGGGCGGGGGGAGGACGGGACGGGACCGGGACCGGGGCCGGGACAGGGCGGGGATGGGACGGGACCGGGACCGGGACCTGGACCGGGACCGGGACAGGGGGAGGACGGGACGGGACCGGGACCGGGACGGGGGGGGCACAGGGGGGACGGGACCGGCACCGGGACCGGGACAGGGGGAGGACGGGACGGGACCGGCACCGGGACGGGGGGGATGGGTCGGGACTGGCACCGGGACGGGGGGGAATGGGACGGGACCGGGACCGGGACAGGGCGGGGATGGGACAGGACCGGGACCGGGACGGGGGGAATGGGACGGGACGGGGACCGGGACCGGGACCGGGTGGGGGGGATGGTACGGGACCGGGACCGGGACCGGGACAGGGGGAGGACGGGACGGGGACCGGGACCGGGACAGGGTGGGGGATGGGACGGGACGGGGACCGGGACCGGGACCGGCGAGGGGGGATGGTACGGGACCGGGACAGGGCGGGAACACCGGGGGACGGGACCGGGACAGGGCGGGGGGGGTTCGGGACCGGGGTTGACAGGGGGGGTGGTACGGGACCGGGACCGGGACCGGTACCGGCACCGGGACAGGGGGGTCAGGTACGGGACCGGAGGGGTCCAAGCCCGGAGGGGTGCGGGACTGGGGGGGGGTACGAGCCCGGGAGAGGCGGGACCGGGGGAGGTTGTGTCACCGGGGGGGTCCGGGACCGGGGGGATCCGGTACCGAGGGGAGCCGGGTGCGGGGGGGTCACGGTTAGGACGGGGCCGTCATTGGGGGGGGAGGGTACAGGGAAGGGGGGACCGGGCGGGTGGGCGGGGGGGCAGCATCCAGTGCCGGGCCGGGGGTCCGGTACCGGTGGGTCCCGGGTGTGTATGTGGCGGGGGGGGGCGGTGTTAATCCGGTACCGGGCTGGGGCGGGGGGGGTCAATCCGGTACCGGGAGGGGGGGTGGGGGGGGTCCGGTGGCTCCGCTCCTTTTCTGGGCACGTCGGGCCCGGCCCCCCCCTCCCCCTTCCCCCCCCCCCCCCAGCAGGCGCCGATCGCTGCGCGGCCATAAATGGGCTGCGGGTGCGCGGCTGCCCCCCCCGCCCCCCCCCCGGGATTGTCACAACCCCCCCCGGCACCCCGACCCCCCCCCGCAACGTGTCACCCCCCCCCAAACCCCTGCGACCCCCCCTCCCCCCAATCCCACTCCCGCCCCCCCAAGACACCCCCCCCCCCAAATTCTCTGCGACCCCCCCAAATCTCAGTGTCGTGTCCCCCCCTTAAATCTGCTCCTACCCCAGGGTACCCCCCAAATCCCATCAGCCCCCCCCCCCCGGCACCCACAACCCCCCCGTGGGCACAAGGATCCCCCCCTCATGGGTGCCCCCCCCCCCCAGCAGTGGCTCATATTGAGGTTGGGGGGGGAGAGGGGTGTCCCAACCTGAGCTGCTCCCCAAAAACCCCACCCCTGGGATAACTGACCCCCCTCCCCATCCATGGGTGCTGCCCCCCCTCCCCACGGATGCCCCCCCCCCCCACAGTGGGTTCCCCAGTGGCTCATATTGGGGTGGGGGATGTCCCAACCTGAGCTGCTCCCCAAAAACCCCACCCCAGGGATAACTGACCCCCCATCACCCGTGGGTTCCCCCCCCACCCATGGGTGCCCCCCTTGCCCCCCCCTGCAGCGGAGCCGGCGGCCGCCCAGGTCCAGGAGCTGCAGCTGCAGCGAAGCGACTTCGAGATCCTGAAGGTGATCGGGAGAGGGGCCTTCAGTGAGGTGAGGGGGCTGGGGGGCCTGGGGGGGTCTGGGGGGGCTGGGGGGGGTCTGGGGGGTCTGGGGGGGCCTGGGGGGCCTGGGGGTCCTTCAGCGAGGTGAAGGGGCCTGGGGGGGCCTGGGGGGGTCTGGGGGGGCTGGGGGGCCTGGGGGGCCTGGGGGGGGTCTGGGGGGGTCTGGGGGGGTCTGGGAGGGGCCTTCAGCAAGGTGAGGGGGTCTGGGGGGGCCTGGGGGGGGGTCTGGGGGGGTCTGGGGGGGTCTGGGGGGTCCTTCAGCGAGGTGAGGGGGCCTGGAGGGGTCTGGGGGGGCCTTCAGCGAGGTGAGGGGACTGGGGGGCCTGGGGGGGTCTGGGGGGGTCTGGGGGGGTCTGGGGGGGTCTGGGGGGGCCTTCAGCGAGGTGAGGGGGCTGGGGGGGCCTGGGGGGTCTGGGGGGGCCTTAAGCGAGGTGAGGGGGCCTTGGGGGGCCTGGGGGGTCTGGGGGTCCTTCAGCGAGGTGAGGTGCCTGGGGGGGGGGCCTGGGGGGGCCTGGGGGGTCTGAGGGGGTCTGGGGGGGGTCTGGGGGGTCTGGGGGGGCCTTCAGCGAGGTGAGGGGGCTGGGGGGCCTGGGGGGGTCTGGGGGGGCCTTAAGCGAGGTGAGGGGGTCTGGGGGGGCCTGGGAGGGTCTGGGGGGTCTGGGGGGGTCTGGGGGGGCCTTCAGCGAGGTGAGGGGGTCTGGGGGGCCTGGGAGGGTCTGGGGGGGTCTGGGGGGGGTCTGGTGGGGCCTTCAGCGGGGTGAGGGGGCCTGGGGGGGCTGGGGGCGTCTGGGGGGGCCTTCAGCGAGGTGAGGGGGCCTGGGGGGTGTGGGTGGTCTGGGGGGCCTGGGGAGGTGAGGTGGCCTGGGGGCGCCTGGGGGGTCTGGGGGGGCCTTCAGCGAGGTGAGGGGGCCTGGGGGGGTCTGGGGGGGCCTTCAGCGAGGTGAGGGGGCCTGGGGGGGTCTGGGGGGTTCTGGGGGGCCTGGGGGTCCTTCAGCGAGGTGAGGGGGCCTGGGGGGGGGGCGCTGGGGGAGTCTGGGGGGCCTTCAGCGAGGTGAGGGGGCCTGGGGGGCCTGGGGGGGTCTGGGGAGGCCTTCAGCGAGGTGAGGGGCCTGGGGGGCCTGGGGGGGTCGGGGGGTCTGGGGGGGCCTTCAGCGAGGTGAGGGGGCCTGGGGGGCCTGGGGGGGCCTGGGGGGGTCTGGGGGGCCTTCAGCGAGGTGAAGGGGCCTGGGGGGGCCTGGGGGGGTCTGGGGGGTCTGGGGGGCCTGGGGGGGTCTGGGGGGGTCTGGGGGGGTCTGGGAGGGGCCTTCAGCGAGGTGAGGGGGGGTCTGGGGGGGTCTGGGGGGGTCTGGGGGGGTCGGGGGGGCCTGGGGGGGTCTGGGGGCCTTCAGCGAGGTGAGGGGTCTGGGGGGCCTGGGGGGCCTTCAGCGAGGTGAGGGGGCCTGGGGGGGCCTGGGGGGCCTTCAGCGAGGTGAGGGGGCTGGGGGGGCCTGGGGGGGCCTGGGGGGGTCTGGGGGGTCTGGGGGGCCTGGGGGGCCTTCAGCGAGGTGAGGGGGGGTCTGGGGGGGTCTGGGGGGGTCTGGGGGGGTCTGGGGGGGCCTTCAGCGAGGTGAGGGGGCCTGGGGGGGCCTGGGGGGGTCTGGGGGGTCTGGGGGGGCCTTCAGCGAGGTGAGGGGCCTGGGGGGCCTGGGGGGTCTGGGGGGGCCTTAAGCGAGGTGAGGGGGGGTCTGGGGGGGTCTGGGGGGGTCTGGGGGGGTCTGGGGGGGCCTGGGGGGGCCTTCAGCGAGGTGAGGGGGCCTGGGGGGCCTGGGGGAGTCTGGGGGGCCTGGGGGGCCTTCAGCGAGGTGAGGGGGCCTGGGGGGGTCGGGGGGTCTGGGGGGGCCTTCAGCGAGGTGAGGGGGCCTGGGGGGGCCTGGGGGTGTCTGGGGGGGTCTGGGGGGGCCTTCAGCGAGGTGAGGGGGCCTGGGGGGGCCTGGGGGTGTCTGGGGGGGCCTTCAGTGAGGTGAGGGGGCCTGTGGGGCCTGTGGGGTCTGTGGGGTCCTTCAGCAAGGTGAGAGGCCCTGGGGGCCTGTGGGGTCTGGGGGGCCCTGGGGGGCCCTGGGAAGTCTGGGGGGCCTGGGGGGGTCTGGGGGGGCCACACGCCTTGGGGTGCCGCGGCAGGTGGCCGTGGTGAGGATGAAGGAGACGGGGCAGATCTACGCCATGAAGATCATGAACAAGTGGGACATGCTGCGGCGTGGGGAGGTGAGGGGGGCACCGGGGGGGGCTGGGGGGGGACACGGGGGGGCGTGAGGGGGGGCAGTGGGGGGAACACCGGGGGGGGGTCACAGGGGACACGGCAGGGCTGGGGGCACAGGGGGGGACACGGGGGTGGCGTGAGGGGGGCAGTGGGGGGACATGGGGGGGGACACGGGGTGGCGTGAGGGGGGCAGTGGGGGGAACACCGGGGGGACACGGGGGGGACACGGGGGTGGCATGAGGGGGGGCAGTGGGGGGGACATGGGGGGGGACACGGGGTGGCGTGAGGGGGGGCAGTGGGGGGAACACCGGGGGGGACACGGGGGGGACACGGGGGTGGCGTGAGGAGGGGGGCAGTGGGGGGGAACACCGGGGGGGACATGGGGGGGACACGGGGATGGCGTGAAGAGGGGGGCAGTGGGGGGGACACCGGGGGGACACGGGGGGGGACACGGGGATGGCGTGAAGAGGGGGGCAGTGGGGGGGACACCGGGGGGGACAAGGGGGGGGACACGGGGGTGGCGTGAGGGGGGGCAGTGGGGGGGAACACCGGGGGGGACACGGGGGGGGGACACGGGGGTGGCGTGAGGGGGGGGCAGTGGGGGGGGACACCGGGGGGGACACGGGGGGGGACACGGGGGTGGCGTGAGGGGGGGCAGTGGGGGGGAACACCGGGGGGGCACATGGAGGGGGACATGGGGGGGGCGTGAGGGGGGGGAAGTGGGGGGGCACCGGGGGGAGGGGGGTCACAGGGGACATGGCAGGGCTGGGGGCACAGGGGGGTGGCACTGGGGGGGGGACACGGGGGTGGCGTGAGGGGGGGCAGTGGGGGGGAACACCGGGGGGGACACGGGGGGGGACACGGGGGTGGCGTGAGGGGGGGCAGTGGGGGGGGACACGGGGGGGGACACGGGGGTGGCGTGAGGGGGGGCAGTGGGGGGGACACGGGGGGGGGGACACGGGGGGGCACCGGGGGACACACAAGGAGGGTGGTTCTGGGGGCGCAGGAGAGTGGCACTGGGGGGACACACGGGGGGGTCTGGGGGCCTGGGGGGTGGGGTCCCACACATGACCCCCCCCCCCCGTGCCCCCCCCCGTGCCCCCCAGGTGTCGTGTTTCCGGGAGGAGCGGGAGGTGCTGGCGCGGGGGGACCAGCGCTGGATCACGCGCCTCCACTTCGCCTTCCAGGACCCCCAGTGCCTGGTGAGGGAGGGGCCGGGACCCCCCGGGACCCCCCCGCGGGGAACCCCCCCGTGCCCCCCAACACAGCCCCCGCTTACCCTGCACAGCCTCCCCCCAGAGCCTGCTGCCCCCTCCCCCCCCGTGTCCCCCCATGCCCCCCATGTCCCCGTGCCCCCCCAGCCCCGCTGTCCCCCCACATCCCCATGCCCCCCATGCTCCCCATGTCCCCGTGCCCCCCCCAGCCCCGCTGTCCCCCCACATCCCCATGCCCCCCATGCCCCCCATGTCCCCGTGCCCCCCCAGCCCCGCTGTCCCCCCACATCCCCATGCCCCCCATGCCCCCCATGTGCCCGTGCCCCCCCCAGCCCCGCTGTCCCCCCACATCCCCATGCCCCCCATGCCCCCCATGCCCCCCATGTCCCCGTGCCCCCCAGCCCCGCTGTCCCCCCACATCCCCATGCCCCCCATGCCCCCCATGTCCCCGTGCCCCCCCAGCCCCGCTGTCCCCCCACATCCCCATGCCCCCCATGCCCCCCATGTCCCCGTGCCCCCCCCAGCCCCGCTGTCCCCCCACATCCCCATGCCCCCCATGCCCCCCATGTCCCCGTGCCCCCCCAGCCCCGCTGTCCCCCCACATCCCCATGCCCCCCATGCTCCCCATGTCCCCGTGCCCCCCCCAGCCCCGCTGTCCCCCCACATCCCCATGCCCCCCATGCCCCCCATGTCCCCGTGCCCCCCCCAGCCCCGCTGTCCCCCCACATCCCCATGCCCCCCATGCCCCCCATGTGCCCGTGCCCCCCCCAGCCCCGCTGTCCCCCCACATCCCCATGCCCCCCATGCCCCCCCATGCCCCCCCCATGTCCCCGTGCCCCCCCCAGCCCCGCTGTCCCCCCACATCCCCATGCCCCCCATGCCCCCCATGTCCCCGTGCCCCCCAGCCCCGCTGTCCCCCCACATCCCCATGCCCCCCATGCCCCCCCATGTCCCCGTGCCCCCCCCCAGCCCCGCTGTCCCCCCACATCCCCATGCCCCCCATGCCCCCCATGTCCCCGTGCCCCCCCCAGCCCCGCTGTCCCCCCACATCCCCATGCCCCCCATGCCCCCCATGCCCCCCATGTCCCCGTGTACCCCCAGCCCCGCTGTCCCCCCACATCCCCATGCCCCCCATGCCCCCCATGTCCCCGTGCCCCCCCAGCCCCGCTGTCCCCCCACATCCCCATGCCCCCCATGCCCCCCATGTCCCCGTGCCCCCCCAGCCCCGCTGTCCCCCCACATCCCCATGCCCCCCATGCCCCCCATGTCCCCGTGCCCCCCAGCCCCGCTGTCCCCCCACATCCCCATGCCCCCCATGCCCCCCATGTCCCCGTGCCCCCCCCAGCCCCGCTGTCCCCCCACATCCCCATGCCCCCCATGCCCCCCATGTCCCCGTGCCCCCCAGCCCCGCTGTCCCCCCACATCCCCATGCCCCCCATGCCCCCCATGTCCCCGTGCCCCCCCAGCCCCGCTGTCCCCCCACATCCCCATGCCCCCCATGCCCCCCATGTCCCCGTGCCCCCCCCAGCCCCGCTGTCCCCCCACATCCCCATGCCCCCCATGCCCCCCATGTCCCCGTGCCCCCCAGCCCCGCTGTCCCCCCACATCCCCATGCCCCCCATGCCCCCCATGTCCCCGTGCCCCCCCAGCCCCGCTGTCCCCCCACATCCCCATGCCCCCCATGCCCCCCATGTCCCCGTGCCCCCCAGCCCCGCTGTCCCCCCACATCCCCATGCCCCCCATGCCCCCCATGCCCCCCATGTCCCCGTGCCCCCCCAGCCCCGCTGTCCCCCCAGTACCTGGTGATGGAGTACTACGTGGGGGGGACCTGCTGACGCTGCTCAGCAAGTTCGGGGACCGGCTGCCGCTGCCCATGGCGCGGTTCTACCCGGCCGAGCTCGCCATGGCCATCGACCCCGTGCACCGCCTGGGCCCCGTGCCACCCCGGCCACGCGTGGCCCGGCGGAGCCCCATGGCCCCGGGATGGGGCCCCCCATCGCCCGGCCCATGCCCCCGTGCCGGCCCCCAGCCCCGCCTGTCCCCCCACATCCCGGCATGGGGCCCGCGGGCCATGCCCCCCATGGGATCCCGCGTGGCCCCGGCACCAGCCTCGGCGCTACGTGCCCCGCATCCCCGTGGCCCCGGGGCCATGCCCCATGCGCATGCGGTGCCCCCCATGGCCCGCGTGTCCCCGGCATGGCCCCGGGATGGGCCCCCCATGCACCGCCATGGGCCCCGTGCACCCGCCCAGGGCCCCGCTGTCCCCCCACATCCGCCATGGCCGCCATGCCCCCCATGTGCCCCGTGCGCCCCCAGCCCCGGCTGTCGGCCCCACATCCCCATGGCCCCCATGCCGCACCGCCTGGGCCCCATGTCCCCGGTGCCCGCCGCAGGCCCCGCTGTCCCCCATGGTACCGCCTGGTGCTGCGTGCACCGGTGGGGGGACCGGCGACGCTGCTCAGCAGGCACCGGGACCGGCTGCCGCTGCCCATGGCGCGGTTCTACCTGGCGCGGAGCTGGTCATGGCGATCGACTGCCGTGGCACCGCCTGGGCTACGTGCACCGGTACGGGGGGCCGGGGGCATGGCACCGGGATGGGGGGGCATCAGGGATGGGGGCATGGCACCGCCTGGGCTACGTGGGGGCCGGGGGGGCAGGGATGGGGGGCCATGGCACAGGGATGGGGGGATGGCACAGGGATGGGGGCCATGGCACAGGGATGGGGGCCATGGCACAGGGATGGGGGACCATGGCACCGCCTGGGCTACGTGCACCGGTACGGGGGGCCGGGGGGGCCATGGCACCGGGATGGGGGGGCTATGGCACAGGGATGGGGGGCCATGGCACCGCCTGGGCTACGTGCACCGGTACGGGGGGGCAGGCACAGGGATGGGGGGGCATGGCACAGGGATGGGGGGCCATGGCACCGCCTGGGCTACGTGCACCGGTACGGGGGGCCGGGGGGCAGGCACAGGGATGGGGGGGCCGGGGGGCAGGCACAGGGATGAGGGGGGCTATGGCACAGGGATGAGGGGGCTATGGCGCAGGGATGGGGAGGCCATGGCACAGGGATGGGTGGGGGGATGGCACAGGGATGGGGGGCCAGGCACAGGGATGGGTGGGGGGATGGCACAGGGATGGGGGGCCATGGGACAGGGATGGGGGGGCCAGGCACAGGGATGGGGGGACTGGGGGGCTGGCATGGGCTGGGGTTTGGGGGGGGACGGGTAAGGGCCCACGGGGCTGGGGGGCGTTGGGGGCTGGGGACATGGGGACACCTGGCTCGGGGCTGGGGACGCCGGTGAGAGCCTGGGGGAGACGGGGGGGACACGACTGGGGGGGCCATGGGGGGGGTGTCAGGAGACACGGGGGGTGACGGGCCCCCCTCCATTCCCCCCCAGGGACATCAAGCCCGACAACATCCTGCTGGACCGGGAGGGCCACATCCGGCTCGGGGACTTCGGCTCCTGCCTCAGGCTGGGACCCGACGGCACCGTACGGGGGGGTCCGGGGGCTGGGGGGGGCCGGGGGGCCCGGCGGGATGGGGGGGCCCGGGCTACCAGCACCCAGAGAACCTCCGGTCCCGGCCCCCTGACCCCCACCCCTGCACCCCCGGGTCCCCCCACTCCCTCCCCCCGCTGCACCCCCACATCACTCCCTGGCCCCCCCCAACCCCCCGTCCTGTGTGACCCCCTGTCCCCCCACCCCCCCATGTCACCCTATGCCCCGTGTGTCCCCCCACTTCCCTGTCCCCACGTCCCCTTGTCCCCCTGTGTACCCCCCATGTCACCCTATGCCCTGTGTCCCTCTCTGTCCCCATGTCCCCACGTCCTCCTGTCCCCCCTGTCCCCAGGTGTGCTCAGTGGTCACGGTGGGGACCCCCGACTACCTGTCCCCATGTCCCCATGTCCCCCTATCTCCATGTCCCCCCGTGTCCTCCCCCGGCCCCCCAGGCCTGTGTCCTCCTGTCCTCCCATGTTCCCCTGCCCCCCATCCCCACATCCCCCTGTCCCCTGTCCCCAGGTGCGCTCGGCGGTGGCCGTGGGGACCCCCGACTACCTGTCCCCATGTCCCCCCATGTCCTCCCCTGCCTCCCATCCCCATGTCCCCATGTCCCCCTGTCCCCTGTCCCCTGTCCCAGGTGCGCTTGGTGATGGGGACCCCCGACTACCTGTCCCCATGTCCCCCTGTCCCCATGTCCCCCCGTGTCCTCCCCTGACCCCTAAACCTGTGTTCCCCTATCCCCCCTGTCCTCCCATGTCCCACTGACCCCCATCCCCATGTCCCCCTGTCCTCCCATGTCCTCCCATGTCCCCCTGCCCCACATCCCCCTGTCCCCAGGTGCGCTCAGCGGTGGCTGTGGGGACCCCCAACTACCTGTCCCCCTGTCCCCATGTCCCCATGTCCCCATGTCCCCTGTCCCCAGGTGCGCTTGGTGATGAGGACCCCTGACTACCTGTCCCCATGTCCCCCTGCCCCCCTGTCCCCCTGTCCCCTGTCCCCAGGTGTGCTCGGTGGTGGCCGTGGGGACCCTCCAACTACCTGTCCCCATGTCCCCCCATCCCCATGTCCCCCTGTGTCCCCCTGTCCCAGATGCGCTCGGCGGTGGCCGTGGGGACCCCCGACTACCTGTCCCCATGTCCCCATGTCCCCATGTCCCCCCATCCCCATGTCCCCCTGTCCCCTGTCCCAGGTGCGCTCGGCGGTGGCGACTGCCTGTCGGGACCCCCCGACTACCTGTCCCCATGTCCCTCTGTCCCCCCATATCCCCATGTCCCCATGTCCCCATGTCCCCATGTCCCCCTGTCCCCAGGTGCACTCGGTGGTGGCCGTGGGGACCCCCGACTACCTGTCCCCATGTCCCCCCATCCCCATGTCCCCCTGTCCCCTGTCCCCAGGTGCGCTCGGCGGTGGCCGTGGGGACCCCCGACTACCTGTCCCCATGTCCCCCCATGTCCCCATGTCCCCCTGTCCCCAGGTGCGCTCGGCGGTGGCCGTGGGGACCCCCGACTACCTGTCCCCATGTCCCCCTGTCCCCATGTCCCCCTGTCCCCTACCGGTGCGCTCGGCGGTGGCCGTGGGGACCCCCGACTACCTGTCCCCATGTCCCCCCATCCCCATGTCCCCCTGTCCCCTGTCCCCAGGTGCGCTCGGCGGTGGCCGTGGGGACCCCCGACTACCTGTCCCCATGTCCCCATGTCCCCATATCCCCATGTCCCCATGTCCCCATGTCCCCATGTCCCCTGTCCCCAGGTGCGCTCGGCGGTGGCCGTGGGGACCCCCGACTACCTGTCCCCATGTCCCCCTGTCCCCATATCCCCATGTCCCCATGTCCCCATGTCCCCATGTCCCCCTGTCCCCAGGTGCGCTCGGCGGTGGCCGTGGGGACCCCCGACTACCTGTCCCCATGTCCCCCCATGTCCCCATGTCCCCCTGTCCCCAGGTGCGCTCGGCGGTGGCCGTGGGGACCCCCGACTACCTGTCCCCCGAGATGCTGCTGGCGGTGGAGGACCCGTCGCGCTCCTACGGGCCCGAGTGCGACTGGTGGGCGCTGGGCGTCCTGGCCTACGAGATGTTCTTCGGCCACACGCCCTTCTTCGCCCGCTCCGTGCTCGAGACCTACGCCAAGATCCTGCACTTCCAGGTGGGCACTGGGAGGGACTGGGGGGACTGGGGGCGACTGGGAGGGACTGGGGGCACTGGGAGGGACTGGGGGGGACTGGGAGGGACTGGGAGGGACTGGGGGCACTGGGGGTGTGACTGGGAGGGACTGGGGGCACTGGGGGGTGTGACTGGGAAGGACTGGGGGGACTGGGAGGGACTGGGAGGGACTGGGGGCGACTGCGGAGTGTGACTGGGAGGCACTGGGAGGGACTGAGGGGATTGGGGTGACTGGGAAGGACTGGGGGCACTGGGGACACTGGGAGGGACTGAGGAGTGTGACTGGGAGGGACTGGGAGGGACTGGAGGGACTGGGAAGACTGGGGGCACTGGGGGTTGTGTGAGGACTGGGAGGGACTGGGTGGCACTGGGGGGTGTGACTGGGAAGGACTGGGAGGGACTGGGAGGGGTTACTGGGAAGGACTGGGGGCACTGGGGGGTGTTATTGGGAGGGACTGGGGGGCACTGGGAGGGACTGAGGGCACTGAGGGGTGTTACTGGGAGGGACTGGGAGGGACTGGGTGGCACTGGGGGGTGTGACTGGGAAGGACTGGGAGGGACTGGAGGGGACTGGGAAGGACTGGGGGCACTGGGGGTTGTTACTGGGAAGGACTGGGAGGCACTGGGGGGGACTGGGAGGGACTGGGGGCACTGGGGGTGTTACTGGGAGGGACTGGGGGCACTGGGAGGGACTGGGAGGGACTGGGGGGCACTGGGAGGGACTGGGGGCACTGAGGGGTGTTACTGGGAGGGACTGGGAGGGACTGGGAGGGGACTGGGGGGGACTGGGAGGGATTGAGGACGACCGGGAGGGACTGGGAGGTGTTACTGGGGGAGACTGGGAGGGACTGGGGGCACTGGGGGGTGTTACTGGGAGGGACTGGGAGGAACTGGGGGGCACTGGGGGGTGTTACTGGGAGGGACTGGCAGGCACTGGGGGGACTGGGAGGGACTGGGGGCACTGGGAGGGACTGGGAGGGACTGGGGGGCACTGGGAGGGACTGGGGGCACTGAGGGGTGTTACTGGGAGGGACTGGGGGGCACTGGGGGGGACTGGGAGGGACTGGGAGGGATTGAGGACGACCGGGAGGGACTGGGAGGTGTTACTGGGGGAGACTGGGAGGGACTGGGGGCACTGGGGGGTGTTACTGGGGGGTGTTACTGGGAGGAACTGGGGGGCACTGGGGGGTGTTACTGGGAGGGACTGGGAGGCACTGGGGGGGACTGGGAGGGACTGGGGGCACTGGGGGGTGTTACTGAGAGGGACTGGGAGGTGTTACTGGGGGGACTGGGAGGGATTGGGAGGGACTGGGGGGTGTTACTGGGGCAACTGGGAGGGACTAGGAGGGATTTGGGGCACTGGGGGGGTGTTACTGGGAGGGCACTGGGAGTTACTGGGAGGGACTGGGGGGGACGGGGGGGACTGGAGGAGACTGGGGGGTGTTATTGGGGGGACTCGGGGGGTTTAATGGGCGGACTGGGGGGTGTTACTGGGGGGACTGGGGGCACTGGAGGGGTGACTGAGAGAGACTGGGACTGGGGCACTGGGGTGTTACTGGGAGGGACTGGGAGGCCAATGGGGTGTGTCACCAGGGGTTAGGGGGAGAGTTACTGGGAGTGACTGGGTGTTACTGGGGTGTTGCTGGGGTGTTACTGGGTGTGACTGGGGCCACTGGGTGTTACTGGGGTCACTGGGGGTCTCTGGGTGTGACTTGGTGTTACCGGGAGGGACTGGGAGCATTGGGTGGATACTGGGGTGTGACTGGGTGTCACTGGAGGTCACTGGGTGGGTCACTGGGGGTCACTGGGTGTGACTGGAGGGGTCACTGGGAGACACTGGGGGGTCACTGGGGAGTCACTGGGTGTTACTGGGGTTACTGGGGGGGTCACTGGGTGTTACTGGGGGTCACAGGGGGGTTACTGGGGGTCACTGGGTGTGACTGGAGGGGTCACTGGGAGACAGTGGGGAGTTACTGGGGGTCACTGAGGGGTTAATGGGGGGTCACTGGGGGGGTCACTGGGTGTTACTGGGGTCACTGGGGGGTCACTGGGGGTTACTGGGGGGTCACTGGGTGTTACTGGGGGTCACTGGGGGGTTACTGGGGGTCACTGGGTGTGACTGGAGGGGTCACTGGGAGACAGTGGGGAGTTACTGGGGGTCACTGAGGGGTTAATGGGGGGTCACTGGGGGGGTCACTGGGTGTTACTGGGGTCACTGGGGGGTCACTGGGGGTTACTGGGGGGTCACTGGGTGTTACTGGGGGTCACTGGGGGGTTACTGGGGGTCACTGGGTGTGACTGGAGGGGTCACTGGGAGACAGTGGGGAGTTACTGGGGGTCACTGAGGGGTTAATGGGGGGTCACTGGGGGGGTCACTGGGTGTTACTGGGGTCACTGGGGGGTCACTGGAGGTCACTGGGGGGTCACTGGGTGGTCACTGGGGGTTACTGGGTGGTCACTGGGTATTACTGGGGGTCACTGGGGGTTACTGGGGGTTACTGGGGGTCACAGGGGGGTCACTGGGTGTTACTGGGTGTTACTGGGGGGTACTGGGGGTCACTGGGGGGTTACTGGGGGTCACTGGGGGTCACGCGGCTGACTCTGGCCCCGCCCCCAGGATCACCTGCACCTCCCCGAGGACCCGGATGAAGAGGAGGCGTCACCGGAAGTGGGCGTGTCCTCGGCGCGGGGAGCGTGCCCGCGCGTCCCCCCGCCGCTCGCTCATTGGTCCGGGGGCTGCTGTGCGCGCGGGAGGCGCGGCTGGGGCGGGGCGGCGCGCGCGACTTCCGGCGGCTGCCGCTGTTCGCGGGGCTGCGCTGGGCCGCGCTCCGCCGCGCCGCCCCCCTTCGCCCCCGCCGCCGCCGGCGCCGCCGACACCTCCAACTTCGACGTGCTGGATGATTGCCTCAGCCAGGCGGTGAGGGGCGGCCGGCACCGGCACCCCCCCACACCGGGACACCCCCACACCGGGACCCCCCCACACCGGGACACCCCCTAACCGGGACACCCCCCCCCAACCCCCCCACCCCCCCACCGGGACCCCCCTAACCGGGACCCCCCAACCGGGAACCGGGACCCCCCCCCCCCACACCGGGACCCCCCAACCGGGAACCGGGACCCCCCCACCGGGACACCCCCCATCCGGACCCCCCCAACCGGGACCCCCACACACCGGGAATCGGGACCCCCCCAACCGGGACACCCCCCCACCGGGACACCCAACCCCGCACCGGGATCCCCCCTAACCGGGACCCCCCCTAACCGGGACTCCCCCATCGGGACACCCCCCCGTCGGGACGCACTCTCCCCCGTCGGGACCCCCCCCAACCGGGACCCCCACACACACCGGGACCCCCCCCCCCTAACTGGGACACCCCCCTAACCGGGAACCGGGAACCCCCCCCACCGGGACACCCCCCACACCGGGATCCCCCCACACCGGGACACCCCCCCCCAACCCCCCCACCCCCCCACCGGGACCCCCCTAACCGGGACCCCCCAACCGGGAACCGGGACCCCCCCCCCACACCGGGACCCCCCAACCGGGAACCGGGACCCCCCCACCGGGACACCCCCCATCCGGACCCCCCCAACCGGGACCCCCACACACCGGGAATCGGGACCCCCCCCAACCGGGACACCCCCCCCACCGGGACACCCAACCCCGCACCGGGATCCCCCCTAACCGGGACTCCCCCCTAACCGGGACTCCCCCATCGGGACACCCCCCCCCGTCGGGACGCACTCTCCCCCCGTCGGGACCCCCCCCAACCGGGACCCCCACACACACCGGGACCCCCCCCCTAACTGGGACACCCCCCTAACCGGGAACCGGGAACCCCCCCACCGGGACACCCCCCCCATCCGGACCCCCCAACCGGGACCCCCCTAACCGGGACCCCCCAACCGGGACCCCCCCAACCGGGACCCCCCCCCCCCTAACAGGGACCCTCCCCCCACCGGGACACCCCCCCATCCGGACCCCCCAACCGGGACCCCCACACACATCGGGACCCCCCCCCCCCCTAACAGGGACCCTCCCCCCACCGGGACACCCCCCCATCCGGACCCCCCAACCGGGACCCCCACCCCCACACCGGGACCCCTCCCTAACCGGGACACCCCCTAACCGGGACACCCCCTATCCGGACCCCCCAACCGGGAACCGGGACCCCCCCACCGGGACACCCCCCCATCCGGACCCCCCAACCGGGACACCCACCCCCCCCGCACCGGGAACCCCCCCGTCGGGAGTCCGCCACCGGGACCCCCCCCCCAACCGGGACCCCCCCAACCGGGACACCCCCCACGGGGACACCCCCCATCCGGACCCCCCAACCGGGACACCCTCCAACCGGGACCCCCCCCCCCCCCGGGACTCCCCCCACCGGGCCCCCCCCGCACCGGGAAGCCCCGAGTCGGGACAACCCCCCTAACCGGGACCCCCCCCTAACCGGGAGCCCCCCCCCGGGACAGTCCCCCGTCGGGACTCCCCCACCGGGACCCCCCCCCACAGGACCCCCCCACCAGGACACACCCCCATCCCCCCCCCCAGGGATCTCCACACCGGGGCCCCCGGGGCCCCCCTCCCCAGGACCACCCCCCCACCGGGACCCCCACCCCGGCGACACCCCTCTCCGGGAACCCCCCTACCGGGACCCCTCCCCGAGACCCCGCACCGGGACCCCCCCACCGGGACCCCCCATCCCGGTGCCCCCCCCACCCCCTAACGCTGTGTCCCCCCCAGGACCCCCGGGGGAGCCCTGGGACCCCCCCGAACTGGGGCTGCACCTGCCCTTCGTGGGGTACTCGTACAGCCGCGGAGAGCCCCAGTGAGTGGGGGGACTGGGAGGACTGGGAGGGGGACTGGGAGGGGCTGGGGGGACTGGGAGGGACTGGGAGGGGCTGGGGGGACTGGGAGGGGACTGGGAGGGGCTGGGAGGGGACTGGGACGGGCTGGGGGGGTGACTGGGAGGGACGGGGGAGGGACTGGGAGGGGTTGGGGGGTGACTGGGAGGGGGACTGGGAGGGACTGGGGTGACTGAGGGAGGGACTGGGAGGGACTGGGAGGGGCTGGGGAGGTGACTGGGAGGGGCTGGGGGGGGACTGGGAGGGGGACTGGGGGGGGACAGGGAGGGGTCTGGGGTGGGACTGGGAGGGGGCTGGGGGGACTGGGAGGGGGACTGGGAAGGGGACTGGGAGGGACTGGGGTGACTGAGAAGGACCGGGGGAGGGACTGGGAGGGGCTGGGGGGGTGACTGGGAGGGACTGGGGGAGGGACTGGGAGGGGTGGGGGGGGACTGGGAGGGACTGGGAGGGGCTGAGAGGGGGACTGGGAAGGGGACTGGGAGGGCCTGGGGTGACTGAACTGGGAGGGACTGGGAGGGACTGGGAGGGGCTGGGGGGGTGACTGGGAGGGACTGGGGGAGGGACTGGGAGGGGTGGGGGGGTGACTGGGAGGGACTGGGAGGAGCTGGAAGGAAGGGGAGGGACTGAGAGGGGGACTGGGAGGGACTAGGGGGGACTGGGGGCACTGGGAGGGATGACTGAGAGACTGGAGGCACTGGTGGGCAGAACTGGGAGGACTGGGGGTGTTACTAAGAGGGACTGGGAAGGACTGGGAACACTGGAAGGGTTTTACTGGGGTCACCGGAGGGAGTTACTGGGGGAGACTGGGAGGGTCTGGGGGTACTGGGGATAATGGGGGGGGGGTTGGGGGCTGGGTGGCTCCTGGGGGGTGGGGGTGTGCCCGGTGACACCCCCTTTCCCCCCCCCCCCAGGGAGGAGGAAGAGGAGGAGGAGGATGAGGAGGATGAGGAGTGGGACCAGGACGTGGCCATGGAGCTGGAGGGGGCCTGGGGGACCCCCCAGAGATGAGGACCCCCCCGGTGCAGGGACCCCCCCAGATAGGGGGACCCCTCCCCCCACGGGACCTCCCCAACCAACAGGACCCCCCCTTCATCCCAGGGGGTGGCCCCCCCTCTGCCCCCCCATCTTCATCCCAGGGGGTGCCCCCCCCCACCCCCCCTTTTCATCCCAGGGGTCCCCCCCCTCTGCCCCCCTCCTTCATCCCAGGGGTCCCCCTCCCCCTCGCCCCTCCCCCCCAACCTTTGGGGTCCCCCCGACCCTCCAAACCCAGACTCAAGAAAGGCTCCGCCCCCTCCTCACGGTCACGTGCATCCCCCCAAAAACCCCATCCCCCCCATACAGGGACCCCCCTCCCCCATCCACCGGAGCCCCCCCCCAAAGAAGTGCCCCCCCCTAGCCGAGGGGTCCCCTTCAGCCCAGCCCCCCCCTCACGGACCCCGCCCCCCGGGCACGGAGCCCCCCCGAGCACCCCCTGAGCAACCGGTATGTTTGGGGGGGGGGTCCCCCCCTGTGTGGGGGGAGGGGGGGTCCCGGTGCTGGGGGCGGGGGGAGGGGATGGGGGGGGTCCTGCTGTTGGGGGGGGGGGAAGGGGGGATGGATGGTGTTTTGGGGGGGGAGGGGAAGGGATGGGGGAGGGGTCCCGGTGCTGGGGGGGGGAGGGGATGGGGGAGGGGTCCCGGTGCCGGGGGGGGGGGTCCTGGTGTTGGGGGGGGATGGGGGTTTTGGGGGGGGTGGGGTGTGACCCAGGGGTCCCGGTGCTGGGGGGAGGGAGGGGATGGGGGAGGGGGTCCCGGTGCTGGGGATGGGGTCCTGGTGTTGGGGGGGAGGGGGGATGGATGGGGGTTTTGGGGGGCGGGGGGTGGCCCAGGGGTCCCGGGGATGGGGGGGGATGGGGGGGATGGGGGAGGGGTCCTGGTGCCGGGGGGGGGGTCCCGGTGCTGGGGGGAGGAGATCGGGGAGGGGTCCCGCTGTTGGAGGGGGTCCCGGTGCTGGGGGAGGGGTCCTGGTGTTGGGGGGAGGGGGGATGGATGGGGGTTTTGGGGGGCGGGGGGTCGCCCAGGGGTCCCGGGGATGGGGGGGGGGGTCCTGGTGTTGGGGGGGAGGGGGATGGATGGGGGTTTTGGGGGGCGGGGGGTCGCCCAGGGGTCCCGGGGATGGGGGGGGGGTCCCGGTGCTGGGGGGAGGGAGGGGATGGGGGAGGGGTCCCGGTGCTGGGGGGGGTCCCGGGGATGGGGGGGGGGGGTCCTGTTGCTGGGGGGGAGGGGATGGGGGAGGGGTCCCGGTGCTGGGGGGGTCCCGGTGCTGGGGGAGGGGTCCTGGTGTTGGGGGGAGGGGGATGGATGGGGGTTTTGGGGGGTGTGTGTGGCCCAGAGGTCCCGGTGCTGGGGGGAGGGGAGGGGAGGGGATGGGGGAGGGGTCCCGGTGCTGAGGGGGGTCCTGTTGCTGGGGGGGGGGGGAGGGGATGGGGGAGGGGTCCCGGGGTTGGAGGGGGGTCCCGGTGCTGGGGGAGGGGTCCCGGTGCCGGGGGAGGGGGATGGATGGGGGTTTTGGGGAGCGGGGGGGTGGCTCAGGGGTCCCGTTGCTGGGGGCGAGGGGGTCCCGGTGCCGGGGGGAGGGGTCCCAGGGGTCCCCAGGGCCGGTAACGGGGGGTGGGGTGGGGGGTCCCGGAGATGCGTGGCCGGTAACCGGGCGGGGGGGATGCGGGTGTGGGGGGGGGTCCCGGTTCGGGCTCCCCACGAGGCCGCGGTTCCCGTAGGAGCGACCGGCGGCGGCTCCGGAGCTGCCGGTACCGGAGGGGCCGGTCCCGGTCCCGGAGCTGCGGGAGGCGCTGGCGGCGGAGCGGCGGGACCGGGCGGCGCTGGAGCAGGAGCTGGGGCTGCTGCGGGCGGCGGGGCAGGGGCTGGCCCGGTACGGGGGTGGGGGGGGGTGGGGGGGGCGCCGGTACCGGGCGGGGGGGGGGGGGGTGGGTCCCGGCACCGGGGGAGCCTGGGGGTACCGGGGGGGGGGGGATGGGGGGGGCACAGGCTGGGACACCGGGGATCGAGGGAACCGGTGGGGATGAGGGGGTGTGGACCCCCCCGCCGGTGTGTACCCCCTCCCCCCGCTGACACCACCCCCCCTGTGCCCCCCCCCCCCCCCAGGCGCCTGCAGGAGGCCGAGAGCCGCAACCTGGAACTGGAAGCGAAGCTGCGGCGGCTGCAGAGCCCCCCCGGGCCCAGGGCCCCCCCCACAGACAGGCGAGACCCCCCAGTCCATCCCCTGCCCCCCCAGCCAGGCGAGACCCCCCAGTCCATCCCCTGCCCCCCACCCCGGGCCCAGGGCCCCCCCACAGCCAGGCGAGACCCCCCAGTCCATCCCCTGCCCCCCCAGCCAGGCGAGACCCCCCAGCCCATCCTTTGCCGCCCCCCAGGGCCAGGCGACCCCCCAGTCCATGCCCTGCCCCCCCCAGCCAGGCGAGACCCCCCAGTCCCTCCCCTGCCCCCCCAGCCAGGCGAGACCCCCCAGTCCATCCTCTGCCCCCCCCCGGGCCCAGGGCCCCCCCCCCAGCCAGGCGAGACCCCCCAGTCCATCCTTTGCCCCCCCCCCCAGGGCCAGGCGACCCCCCAGTCCATCCCCTGCCCCCCCCAGCCAGGCGAGACACCCCAGTCCTACCCCTGCACCCCCCCCCGGGCCCAGGGCCCCCCCCGGCCAGACGAGACCCCCCAGTCTATCGCCTGCCCCCCCCAGAGCAACCCCCCCCCAGCCAGGCGAGACCCCCCAGTCCCTCCCCTCCCTTCCCCCCCCCCATTAAATAACCACCCCCCAAGATGGGGGGTGGGGGGGCAGGAGTGGGGCCCCAAAATGGGGGTGACACCCCTCCCGCCCCCCCAGGGGGTGTTCCAGCCCTGATCCCCCCCCCCCAATTCCCTTCCAGGCAGCACGGAGCAGCCCCCCCAGCACGGAGCCCCCGGTGGACGTAAGGCGGGGGAGGGGGGTGGGGTGTTGGGGTGTCTGTGGGGGGGGTCTCCAGGGGGGGTTTTGGGGTGCTGACGCTCTCTGCTCTCTCTGCAGCCCGGCAGTGGGGGCCCCCCCGGCTTTTCCGCTCCCCCTGGGGGTGCCCCTGTCCCACCACCTGCTGCTCTGGGCCCGGGTATGTGGGGGGGGGGTTGGGGGGGGGCTGCATCACCGCCACCATCACCCACCCCCCCACACCCCAAAATGCCACCCCCACCCCTTCAGGCTGTCACTTGGGCACTGGCACCCCCCTGCCCCCCCTTCCTCACCTGGGCAGTGTCACCCCCCCCCCCAAAATGCTGCCCCCCCCCCAAGCTGTCACCTCTGGTGCTGCCTCCCCCCAGCAGTGCCACCCCCCTGCTAGTGCCACTCCCCCCAGTGCCACCCCGCTCACTGCCACTTGTCACCCCCCCAGATGTGGGGAGGGTCTCTGGAGGGGGGTGGGGGAAGCAGAAGGGAGCAGGGATGGGTGGGGGGTGGGGGGAAGGTGCCAGTGTCACCCTGACCCCCCATCCCTCCCCCCCCCCCCCCCAGGTGCCCCCCCCCGGTGCCCCCAAGGACTGTCTGCTGCTCTGCGCCGCCGGCCTGCGCCCTGCTGCCCCCCCGGGACCCCCCGGGGACCCCCCCGCGAGGCATCAGCCCCCCTGAGGGGGGAGCCCAGTCCTGCCTGCCCCCCCTCCCCCCTCAGGGACCCCCCCCAACGAGGGCTCAGTCCCCTCCCCCCCCCAAGGGGGTGCCCAGCCCTGCTCCCCAGCCCCCCCCCCCCCAATTCTCCCACCCAATCCACACTCCCCCCCCCCCCCGGCACCCCCCCCACTGTACATACCCCCCCCAGAACCACTGGGCCCGGGGAGGGGGGACACACACGCACCCCCACGGTATTTTTTTGGGGGGGGGGTGTGTCCCACCGTTGCCCCCATGACCAGCAACGAGGGGCGGCAGGACCCCCCCCCCCCCCCCCCCCCCCCGCCCCCCACACCCCCCACTAGTAATTTATTTGTAGGGACCCCCCCACTCCGGCACTCAGCCCCCCTGTTATTTATACACCCCCCCCCATTTTTCTGCCCCTCCCCCCCTGGTTTGTCACCCCCCAAAAAAAACACCCCAAGAATAAAGTTGTGTTTCTGCCGCTGCTCCGGACTGGGGACACTGGGAGGCACTGGGGGGACACTGGGAGGCACTGGGAGGACACTGGGAGGCACTGGGGTGGATACTGGGAGGCACTGGGGGGACATGGGGGCACACTGGGGGGACACTGGGAGGCACTGGGAGGACACTGGGAGGCACTGGGGTGGATACTGGGAGGTACTGGGGGGATACTGGAAGGCACTGGGGGGACGTGGGGGGATATGGGGAGGACACTGGAAGGGACACACTGGGGGGAAACCCGGGGGATGATACTGGGAGGCACTGGGGGTGACATGGGAGGGGCATGGGGGATACTGGGGGTGACCTGGAGGGGTGACACTGGAGGGGGACACGGGGGATACTGGGGGGACACACTGGGAGGGGACATGGGAACACACACACACTGGGGGGCAGGTGGGGGTGTGTCCCCCAAGCACCCCCTGGGTCCCCAAGGTGCCCCCGGCAGGGACGCCCCGTGTCCCCCCCCCCATGTGTCCCCCCCGTCCCCGGGTGCCACCTGTCCCCCCCTGTCCCGTGTCCCCCCCCCCCGTGTGTGTCCCCCTGTCCCGTGTCCCCCCCCCGTCCCGTGTCCCCCCCATGGCCCCAGCCTGTCGCACGGGGTGGCCCCACTCTGCCCTCACGTGTCACCTGATGTGTCACCGTGTCCCCAGCAAGTCCCCAAGTGTGACCCCTGTCCCCAGGTGTCACCCCTGTCCCCAGCTATGACCCCTGTCCCCAGGTGTCACCCCATCCTCAGGTGTCACCCCGTCCCCAGGTGCCACCCCTGTCCCCAGGTGTGACCCCCGTCCTCAGGTGCCACCCCTGTCCCCAGGTGTCACCCCTGTCCCCAGGTGTCACCCCTGTCCCCAGGAGCCACCCCTGTCCCCATGTGTGACCCCCGTCCTCAGGTGCCACCCCTGTCCCCAGGTGTCACCCCTGTCCCCAGGTGTCACCCCATCCTCAGGTGTCACCCCGTCCCCAGGTGTCACCCCTGTCCTCAGGTGCCACCCCGTCCCCAGGTGCCACCCCTGTCCCCAGGTGTCACCCCTGTCCTCAGGTGCCACCCCGTCCCCAGGTGTCACCCCTGTCCCCAGGTGTCACCCTATCCCCAGGTGCCACCTTATCCCCAGGTGTCACCCCTGTCCCCAGGTGTGACCCCTGTCCCCAGCCCATCTCCAGGTGCCACCCCCGTCCCCAGGTGTCACCCCCGTCCCCAGGTGCCACCCCCGTCCCCAGGTGTCACCCCTAGTCCCCAGTTGCCACCCCCGTCCCCAGGTGTCACCCCCGTCCCCAGGTGCCACCCCCGTCCCCAGGTGCCACCCCTGCCCCCCCAGACACGCCCGGGTCACCCCCAGAGCCGAAAGTCTCTTTAGTTTATAAATAGGAGCTGGGGGCCCCCGGGGACACGGGGTGACCGGGGGACACGGGGTGACCGGGGCCCAGGGGGGACAGGAGGGGTGGGGGGTCAGGAGCGGTGACACCCGTGGGGCACGTGTGGGTGATGGTGGCGGCGCCGGGTGACACCGGTGGGTGGCTGTAACGCTGACGGGTGACAGGGGCACCAATGGGTGACGTTGGCACCTGGGTGACACTGGTGGGTGACAGGAACGCTGACGGGTGACGGTGACACCTGTGGGACAGTAACACCGATGGGTGACACCGGTGGGTGACTGTAACGGCGACGGGTGACAGTGGCACCTGGGTGACACCAGTGGGTGACTGTAATGCTGACCGGTGACGGGGGCACCAGTGGGTGGTGGTAACAGTGACAGGTGACAGTGACACCGGCGGGTGACACCAGTGGGCGACTGTAACACCGGTGGGTGACGGTGACGCCGGCGGGTGACGGTCATACCACGGTGCCGCTGGGGGAGCCACCGTTCTGCGAGGACAGGCCCTGGGGGGGGACAACAGTGACACCTGTCACCAGGGTGGGGACACCCCCCCCCCCCGGGGGGGTCACCCACCCACACGACACACACGGGGGGTGGGGGGGACGGGGAGGGGACCCAGGAGGGGGCTGCAGGCAGAGGGACCCACTCAGCCCCCCCCAACCCCCCTCTGACCCCCTCAGACCCATGTGACCCCCCCAGCCTGCTGATGGGCCCCCCCCACCCCCCTCTGATCCCCAGGTTTCCAATGGGACCCCCCCAAACTCCCCCAGGCTTCAGATGGGACCCACCCCAGACCCCCCAGGTTTCCAATGGGACCCCCCCAAACTCCCCCAGGCTTCAGATAGGACCCACCCCAGACCCCCCAGGTTTCCAATGGGACCCCCCAAACTCCCCTCTGCACCCCTGGCTTCCACTAGGACCCCACTCTGACCCCCCAAGGCTTTGGATGGGACCCCCCCCCCAAACCCTCCAAGCCCCTACCTGCCCCCCCAGACTTCTGATGGGACCCCCCGTTTCCAATGGGACCCCTCAAACCCCTCAGGCTTTGGCTGGGACCCCCCCAAACCCCCTGGGCTGCCACTTGGACCCTTCAAGACTCCCCCAACCCCCCTCTCCCACCATCTCAACCTCCCCCCAGTCCCCCCAAACCCCCCTCTTCCCTCCACCCCCCACCCCCCCATCTCCACTCACAGCCTTGCCCGGCCGTGCCCAGGTGCAGATCAGCCCCTCCTGACAGGCGGTGAGGATACAGTCCTCCAGGAACAGCAACACCGTCAGTCGCTCGTGAGCGATCTTCTTACACACCAGGGGTTCCAGCAGGGGTACCTCATGGATGCGGGGGCACAGCGCTGTCCCCAACACCTTGGCTGTATCCAGGCGGCTCCGGGTGACGCCGGTGGTCGCGCCGGTTGTTCTCTCCCCGCTCCGACTGATGTTGCCCAGGCTGTGGTACCGCTTGTGCTCCTTGTCGCTCCCCGAGGGGGTTTGATGCTCTTGAAGGGTCAGGGTGGCGAAACGCCCCACGCTGAGGACGGGGGGGACGTCTGGGGGGGACCCCGGGTTGAACCGGTCCCTGCCGGTTGGGGGAGGCTGTTGGATCGGGAGAGGGAGCGGGGTAGGGGTGGTACGGGGGTGACGGTGTCTCCTGGGGTGTTGCGGGCGCGGGGTAGGGGGGTGGCGGGGTGAGGATGTCCTCGGTGAGGTCCCACAGGCAGAACTGGGTGTCTTGGCCGGCTGAGCCGAAGCGGTAGGTGACGGGGGGGTGACGGTGGGTGAGAGGGTCGGGGGGTTCCTCCTCTTCCTCCTCCTCCTCAGGGGGGAAGCCGGGGGGTTGCGGGTTGTGAGCGGCGCCGGTGAAGGGGTCGAAGGCCACGGCGTTGACCCAGGATTTGTGCCCGTGTCCCCTGGCCACCACCCGGCCTTCGGCGAAGGACCACACCGTCACCAGGTCGTCCTCCCCGCCGGTGACCACGTAACGCCCGTCGGGGCTCCAACAGACGCACAACAACCCCCCGAAGTAACTCTTCATCATCCCCTGGAGCAGCATGGAGTCGAAGTGGAACACCCGGAGACAGCCGTCCTGGCTGACGCAGGCCAGCGAGCGGCCGTCCGGGGAGAAGGCGAACTCGTTGAGGGCCCCCTCGCCCACGGCCCATTTGAGGAGGGGGTTCCTGGGGGTCTTGGTCTTACAGGAGAAGACGCTGAAGCCTTCCCCTTGGGTCAGGAGGTTGTACTGGGGAGCGGCGGTACCGCAGGGCTGTTCCGTGTCGTACAGGTAGAGGTGGCCGCTGGCGTGGGAGGTGAGGAACAGGCGGTCGGTCTGCGGCAACCACTTGACGTACGTCACCTTGGACTTGTCGATCAGGCGCTGGGGGGAGAGGGGGGTTAGGGGGGGTTAAGGGGGGGGGGAGTGGGACTGGGGGGAGGGGGGAGGGGGAGGAAGGGAGGGGGAAGAGGGGAGGGGGAGGGAAGGGAGAGGGGTGGAGAGAAGGAGTGGGGGGAGGGAGGAGAGAAGGGGGGAGGTGTGTGGGGGGGGGAAGGGGAGAGGTGGGGGGGAAGGGGAGAGGTGGGGGGGGAAGGGGAGAGGTGGGGGGGAAGGGGAGAGAAGGGGGGGAAGGGGAGAGAAGGGGGGGAAGGGGGAAGTTGAGAGGTGGGGGGGAAGGGGGGAAGGGGAGAGGTGGGGGGGAAGGGGGAAGGGGAGAGGTGGGGGGGAAGGGGGAAGGGGAGAGGTGGGGGGGAAGGGGGAGGTGTAGGGGGGAGGGGGAGGTGTGGGGGGGGAAGGGGAGAGAACGGGGGGGGAAGGGGAGAGAACGGGGGGGGAAGGGGAGAGAACGGGGGGGAAGGGGGGAAGGGGAGAGGTGTGTGGGGGGGGAAGGGGAGAGAAGGGGGGGAAGGGAGGGAGAGAATTGGGGGGGGGAAGAGAAGCCCCCCAACAGAGAATCCCTGCAAGCTCCCCCCTAATGATGACCCCCCCACCCCCCCAACCATCCAGCAAAACCTTGTCCCTGCGGGGAAGGGGGGGGGGGGGCAGGGAGAAGGGGGGTTGGCTCCCTTCAGGCCCCCCTAATTAATTAACCCACCTCCTCGTTAAAGAGCTCGCCGAGGTCCCTAATTAACCCACCTCCTCGTTAAAGAGCTGTCTGGGGTCCCTAATTAACCCACCTCCTCGTTAAAGAGCTGTCTGGGGTCCCTAATTAACCCACCTCCTCGTTAAAGAGCTGTCTGGGGTCCCTAATTAACCCACCTCCTCGTTAAAGAGCTGGCTGGGGTCCCTAATTAACCCACCTCCTCGTTAAAGAGCTGTCTGGGGTCCCTAATTAACCCACCTCCTCGTTAAAGAGCTGGCTGGGGTCCCTAATTAACCCACCTCCTCGTTAAAGAGCTGGCTGGGGTCCCTAATTAACCCACCTCCTCGTTAAAGAGCTGGCTGGGGTCCCTAATTAACCCACCTCCTCGTTAAAGAGCTTGCTGAGGTCCCTAATTAACCCACCTCCTCGTTAAAGAGCTGTCTGGGGTCCCTAATTAACCCACCTCCTCGTTAAAGAGCTGTCTGGGGTCCCTAATTAACCCACCTCCTCGTTAAAGAGCTTGCTGAGGTCCCTAATTAACCCACCTCCTCGTTAAAGAGCTTGCTGAGGTCCCTAATTAACCCACCTCCTCGTTAAAGAGCTGGCCGAGGTCCCTAATTAACCCACCTCCTCGTTAAAGAGCTGTCTGGGGTCCCTAATTAACCCACCTCCTCATTAAAGAGCTGTCTGGGGTCCCTAATTAACCCACCTCCTCGTTAAAGAGCTTGCTGAGGTCCCTAATTAACCCACCTCCTCGTTAAAGAGCTGTCTGGGGTCCCTAATTAACCCACCTCCTCGTTAAAGAGCTGTCTGGGGTCCCTAATTAACCCACCTCCTCGTTAAAGAGCTGTCTGGGGTCCCTAATTAACCCACCTCCTCGTTAAAGAGCTGGCTGAGGTCCCTAATTAACCCACCTCCTCGTTAAAGAGCTGGCTGAGGTCCCTAATTAACCCACCTCCTCGTTAAAGAGCTGGCTGAGGTCCCTAATTAACCCACCTCCTCGTTAAAGAGCTGGCTGAGGTCCCTAATTAACCCACCTCCTCGTTAAAGAGCTGGCTGAGGTCCCTAATTAACCCACCTCCTCGTTAAAGAGCTGTCTGGGGTCCCTAATTAACCCACCTCCTCGTTAAAGAGCTGTCTGGGGTCCCTAATTAACCCACCTCCTCGTTAAAGAGCTGTCTGGGGTCCCTAATTAACCCACCTCCTCGTTAAAGAGCTTGCTGAGGTCCCTAATTAACCCACCTCCTCGTTAAAGAGCTGGCTGAGGTCCCTAATTAACCCACCTCCTCGTTAAAGAGCTGGCTGAGGTCCCTAATTAACCCACCTCCTCGTTAAAGAGCTGGCTGAGGTCCCTAATTAACCCACCTCCTCGTTAAAGAGCTGGCTGAGGTCCCTAATTAACCCACCTCCTCGTTAAAGAGCTGGCTGAGGTCCCTAATTAACCCACCTCCTCGTTAAAGAGCTGTCTGGGGTCCCTAATTAACCCACCTCCTCGTTAAAGAGCTTGCTGAGGTCCCTAATTAACCCACCTCCTCGTTAAAGAGCTGGCCGAGGTCCCTAATTAACCCACCTCCTCGTTAAAGAGCTTGCTGAGGTCCCTAATTAACCCACCTCCTCGTTAAAGAGCTGTCTGGGGTCCCTAATTAACCCACCTCCTCGTTAAAGAGCTGGCTGGGGTCCCTAATTAACCCACCTCCTCGTTAAAGAGCTGGCTGAGGTCCCTAATTAACCCACCTCCTCGTTAAAGAGCTGTCTGGGGTCCCTAATTAACCCACCTCCTCGTTAAAGAGCTCGCTGAGGTCCCTAATTAACCCACCTCCTCGTTAAAGAGCTTGCTGAGGTCCCTAATTAACCCACCTCCTCGTTAAAGAGCTGGCTGAGGTCCCTAATTAACCCACCTCCTCGTTAAAGAGCTCGCTGAGGTCCCTAATTAACCCACCTCCTCGTTAAAGAGCTGGCTGAGGTCCCTAATTAACCCACCTCCTCGTTAAAGAGCTGGCTGAGGTCCCTAATTAACCCACCTCCTCGTTAAAGAGCTGGCTGAGGTCCCTAATTAACCCACCTCCTCGTTAAAGAGCTGGCTGAGGTCCCTAATTAACCCACCTCCTCGTTAAAGAGCTGTCTGGGGTCCCTAATTAACCCACCTCCTCGTTAAAGAGCTTGCTGAGGTCCCTAATTAACCCACCTCCTCGTTAAAGAGCTGTCTGGGGTCCCTAATTAACCCACCTCCTCGTTAAAGAGCTTGCTGAGGTCCCTAATTAACCCACCTCCTCGTTAAAGAGCTGGCCGAGGTCCCTAATTAACCCACCTCCTCGTTAAAGAGCTTGCTGAGGTCCCTAATTAACCCACCTCCTCGTTAAAGAGCTGTCTGGGGTCCCTAATTAACCCACCTCCTCGTTAAAGAGCTTGCTGAGGTCCCTAATTAACCCACCTCCTCGTTAAAGAGCTGGCTGAGGTCCCTAATTAACCCACCTCCTCGTTAAAGAGCTGTCTGGGGTCCCTAATTAACCCACCTCCTCGTTAAAGAGCTGGCTGAGGTCCCTAATTAACCCACCTCCTCGTTAAAGAGCTGGCTGAGGTCCCTAATTAACCCACCTCCTCGTTAAAGAGCTGGCTGGGGTCCCTAATTAACCCACCTCCTCGTTAAAGAGCTGGCTGAGGTCCCTAATTAACCCACCTCCTCGTTAAAGAGCTTGCTGAGGTCCCTAATTAACCCACCTCCTCGTTAAAGAGCTCACTGAGGTCCCTAATTAACCCACCTCCTCGTTAAAGAGCTGGCTGAGGTCCCTAATTAACCCACCTCCTCGTTAAAGAGCTGGCTGGGGTCCCTAATTAACCCACCTCCTCGTTAAAGAGCTGGCTGAGGTCCCTAATTAACCCACCTCCTCGTTAAAGAGCTCACTGAGGTCCCTAATTAACCCACCTCCTCGTTAAAGAGCTGGCTGAGGTCCCTAATTAACCCACCTCCTCGTTAAAGAGCTTGCTGAGGTCCCTAATTAACCCACCTCCTCGTTAAAGAGCTGTCTGGGGTCCCTAATTAACCCACCTCCTCGTTAAAGAGCTGGCTGAGGTCCCTAATTAACCCACCTCCTCGTTAAAGAGCTCGCCGAGGTCCCTAATTAACCCACCTCCTCGTTAAAGAGCTCACTGAGGTCCCTAATTAACCCACCTCCTCGTTAAAGAGCTGGCTGGGGTCCCTAATTAACCCACCTCCTCGTTAAAGAGCTGGCTGAGGTCCCTAATTAACCCACCTCCTCGTTAAAGAGCTTGCTGAGGTCCCTAATTAACCCACCTCCTCGTTAAAGAGCTTGCTGAGGTCCCTAATTAACCCACCTCCTCGTTAAAGAGCTGTCTGGGGTCCCTAATTAACCCACCTCCTCGTTAAAGAGCTGTCTGGGGTCCCTAATTAACCCACCTCCTCGTTAAAGAGCTGGCTGAGGTCCCTAATTAACCCACCTCCTCGTTAAAGAGCTGTCTGGGGTCCCTAATTAACCCACCTCCTCGTTAAAGAGCTGGCTGAGGTCCCTAATTAACCCACCTCCTCGTTAAAGAGCTGGCTGAGGTCCCTAATTAACCCACCTCCTCGTTAAAGAGCTGGCTGAGGTCCCTAATTAACCCACCTCCTCGTTAAAGAGCTCACTGAGGTCCCTAATTAACCCACCTCCTCGTTAAAGAGCTGGCTGAGGTCCCTAATTAACCCACCTCCTCGTTAAAGAGCTGGCTGAGGTCCCTAATTAACCCACCTCCTCGTTAAAGAGCTGGCTGAGGTCCCTAATTAACCCACCTCCTCGTTAAAGAGCTGGCTGAGGTCCCTAATTAACCCACCTCCTCGTTAAAGAGCTGGCTGAGGTCCCTAATTAACCCACCTCCTCGTTAAAGAGCTGGCTGGGGTCCCTAATTAACCCACCTCCTCGTTAAAGAGCTCGCTGAGGTCCCTAATTAACCCACCTCCTCGTTAAAGAGCTGGCTGAGGTCCCTAATTAACCCACCTCCTCGTTAAAGAGCTGTCTGGGGTCCCTAATTAACCCACCTCCTCGTTAAAGAGCTCGCTGAGGTCCCTAATTAACCCACCTCCTCGTTAAAGAGCTGGCTGAGGTCCCTAATTAACCCACCTCCTCGTTAAAGAGCTCGCCGAGGTCCCTAATTAACCCACCTCCTCGTTAAAGAGCTCACTGAGGTCCCTAATTAACCCACCTCCTCGTTAAAGAGCTCACTGAGGTCCCTAATTAACCCACCTCCTCGTTAAAGAGCTCGCTGAGGTCCCTAATTAACCCACCTCCTCGTTAAAGAGCTGTCTGGGGTCCCTAATTAACCCACCTCCTCGTTAAAGAGCTCGCTGAGGTCCCTAATTAACCCACCTCCTCGTTAAAGAGCTGTCTGGGGTCCCTAATTAACCCACCTCCTCGTTAAAGAGCTGTCTGGGGTCCCTAATTAACCCACCTCCTCGTTAAAGAGCTTGCTGAGGTCCCTAATTAACCCACCTCCTCGTTAAAGAGCTCACTGAGGTCCCTAATTAACCCACCTCCTCGTTAAAGAGCTCACTGAGGTCCCTAATTAACCCACCTCCTCGTTAAAGAGCTCGCTGAGGTCCCTAATTAACCCACCTCCTCGTTAAAGAGCTGTCTGGGGTCCCTAATTAACCCACCTCCTCGTTAAAGAGCTCGCTGAGGTCCCTAATTAACCCACCTCCTCGTTAAAGAGCTGTCTGGGGTCCCTAATTAACCCACCTCCTCGTTAAAGAGCTGTCTGGGGTCCCTAATTAACCCACCTCCTCGTTAAAGAGCTTGCTGAGGTCCCTAATTAACCCACCTCCTCGTTAAAGAGCTCGCTGAGGTCCCTAATTAACCCACCTCCTCGTTAAAGAGCTGTCTGGGGTCCCTAATTAACCCACCTCCTCGTTAAAGAGCTGTCTGGGGTCCCTAATTAACCCACCTCCTCGTTAAAGAGCTTGCTGAGGTCCCTAATTAACCCACCTCCTCGTTAAAGAGCTCGCTGAGGTCCCTAATTAACCCACCTCCTCGTTAAAGAGCTGTCTGGGGTCCCTAATTAACCCACCTCCTCGTTAAAGAGCTCGCTGAGGTCCCTAATTAACCCACCTCCTCGTTAAAGAGCTGTCTGGGGTCCCTAATTAACCCACCTCCTCGTTAAAGAGCTGGCTGGGGTCCCTAATTAACCCACCTCCTCGTTAAAGAGCTTGCTGAGGTCCTTCCTGGCCAGGTCGAGGTACTGGACCTGCCCGGCCGAGAAGCCCACCAGGAGCCCGATGGTGTCGGGGGCGGCTGTGAACTGGTTGAAGTCGTGACAGGTCGGCTGGGTCCCCTTGTAGATCCGCCTGTCGATCGGCTTGTGCAGGTCCAGAGACTGGGGGGACACACACACACACACACACACACAAAGAGGGGGGTCACTGGGGGGAGACACCCCGGGGGAGAGGACAGCAAGGGGTTGGGACAGCCCAAGCTGGGCTTGTGGGGATCCAGGGACTGGGGGGGGACACAAACAGGGGGGGACACAAATGGGGGGGTCACTGGGGGGAGACACCCAGGGGAGAGGACAGCAAGGGGTTGGGACAGCCCAACCTGGGATTGTGGGGATCCAGGGACTGGGGGGGACACAAACAGGGGGGGACACACACCCCAACCTGGGCTTGTGGGGATCCAGGGACTGGGGGGGCAAGTTGGGGGGGGGCAAAGCAAAGAGGGGGGTCACTGGGGGGAGACACCCCGGGGGAGAGGACAGCAAGGGGCGGGGACAGCCCAACCTGGGCTTGTGGGGATCCAGGGACTGGGGGGGACACAAACAGGGGGGACACACCCCCCAACCTGGGTTTGTGGGGATCCAGGGACTGGGGGGGCAAGTTGGGGGGGGGGCAAAGCAAAGAGGGGGGTCACTGGGGGGAGACACCCCGGGGGGAGAGGACAGCAAGGGGTGGGGACAGCCCAACCTGGGATTGTGGGGATCCAGGGACTGGGGGGGACACAAACAGGGGGGGACACACCCCCCAACCTGGGTTTGTGGGGATCCAGGGACTGGGGGGGGCAAGTTGGGGGGGGGCAAAGCAAAGAGGGGGGTCACTGGGGGGAGACACCCCGGGGGGAGAGGACAGCAAGGGGTGGGGACAGCCCAAGCTGGGCTTGTGGGGATCCAGGGACTGGGGGGGGGACACAAACAGGGGGGGACACACACCCCAACCTGGGCTTGTGGGGATCCAGGGACTGGGGGGGGCAAATTGGGGGGGACACACAAATGGGGGGGTCACTGGGGGGAGACACCCGGGGGAGAGGACAGCAAGGGGTGGGGAGACCCCAAGCTGGGATTGTGGGGATCCAGGGACTGGGGGGGGACAGAAAAGGGGGGACGACACAAGAGGGGGGACACACACCCCAACCTGGGCTTGTGGGGATCCAGGGACTGGGGGGACACAAACAGGGGGGGGACACACACAAAAAGGGGTAGGGGGGACCCAAAAGGGGGGGGGTCACTGGGGGGGAGACACCGGGGGAGAGGACAGCAGGGGGATGGACAGCAGGGGGATGGGCACACCCCAACCTGGGCTTGTGGGGATCCAGGGACTGGGGGGGGGGGCAAATTGGGGGGGTCATTGGGGGGAGACACCCAGGGGAGAGGACAGCAAGGGGTGGGGACAGCCCAAGCTGGGCTTGTGGGGATCCAGGGACTGGGGGGGGGGGCAAATTGGGGGGGTCACTGGGGGGAGACACCTGGGGAGAGGACAGCAAGGGGTGGGGAGACCCCAACCTGGGGGGAGAGGGGAGAGGGGGTTAACGGGGGGGGGGAGGGGAGGGGGTTAACGGGGGGAGAGGGAGGGGAGGGGGGTTTAACGGGGGGAGAGGGAGGGGAGGGGGTTTAACGGGGCGGGGGGGTGGGGGGTGGGGGAAGGCATGGGGGGGGTGGGGTTAACGGGGGGAGGGAGGGGGGAGGGATTAACGGGGGGGAGTTGGTGGGGTTAAAGGGGGGAGGGAGGGGGGTGGGGTTAAAGGGGAGGGGAGAAGAGGGGGGTGGGGTTAACGGGGAGGGGGGAGGAATGGGGGGGTTAACGTGGGGGAGGGAGGGGGTGGGGTTAACGAGGGGGAGGAGGAATGGGGGGGCTAACGGGGGGGGGGGTTAACGAGGGGGGGGGATGGGGGGGTTAACGAGGGGGGGGGATGGGGGGTTAACGACGGGGGGGGGGGATGGGGGGGTTAACGACGGGGGGGGGGGATGGGGGGGTTAACGACGGGGGGGGATGGGGGGGTTAACGACGGGGGGGGGGATGGGGGGGTTAACGACGGGGGGGGATGGGGGGGTTAACGAGGGGGGGGGGATGGGGGGGTTAACGAGGGGGGGGATGGGGGGGTTAACGACGGGGGGCAGGTTGACGGGGTGGGGGGAGAAGGAGGGGGTTTAACGGGGGGACGCCGGAGCGGGGGAGATACCGGGGGAGGGAGGGAGGGAAGCGGGGAGGAGGCCGGGAGGATGGGGACACCCCACGCCCACCCCAGGACGCTTCTTCTCCGTGCCCGGGCTCCGCTGACACCGTTACCGGAGCCGGGGAGGGGGGGAGGGGGGAGGGGGTGTTCCTCCCTCTCCTCCCCGGTCGGATCCCGGCCCCGCCGCTTCACCGGCCTCACCCGCCTCCAGGCCCCGCCCCCCCCCCCCCCCCCCGTCAGCCCCGGTTCCCCCGTTAACGGCCTCACCCGCCTCCAGGCCCGGTTCCCCCCCGGTCAGCCCCGGTTCCCCCGTTACCCGCCGGTTGCCTCGACCACCGGTACCGGCCCCGCCGTAGAAGTAAAGCTCCCGGCCCAGGTTAAAGCAGACTCGGCTCCGTTCGGCGGGGCCTCCCGGCTCCTCGGCGGGCGGCAGCGTCAGCCGCACCATGGACAGGCGCACCGGGGGCAGCGCGGCCGGGCCCGGGGAGGAGGCGGCGGCGGCGGCGGCGGCGGCGCCCGGGCCGGCGGCGGGCGGGGAAGGCCCGGGAGCGGCGGCGGGGCCGGCTCGGGGCCGGAGCTCGGGGCCCAGCAGGCGGTAGGAGCCTTCGCGGGTGCGGAACTGGCTCTTCAGCTCCAGCGGCTGCGGCGGGAGAGCGGCCAGAGGTTCCCCCGGGCCCGGGGTCGCCGCCGCCATCTTGGTACCGGAAATAGCGTCACCGCTGACCGGAAGCGCTCCGCCTTCCCGCCGCCATCGCCATGGCAACGCGCTGCCTCGGGCTCGCCCACGTGACCGCGGCGCTTCCCTTACACCACCCCCCCCCCCCCCCCCCGCGGCCCAGCGAGTTGAACAGCGCCCCCTGCCGGCGGCACAGCGTGACACCCCCCAGGCTGCCCCCCCCCCCAGACAGGCCCCCCCCCCCCCCCAAGGCTGTCCCCCCTCAGGCTGCTCCCCCCCAAACCCCCTCCCCAAGGCTTCCCCCCCAAGGCTGCCCCCCCCCCCACCAGACAGCCCCCCACCCCCAGGCTGCCCCCCCCTCAAGGCTTCCCCCCCCTAGGCTGTCCCCCCCCCCAAACAGCCCCCCACCCCCAGGCTGCCCCCCCCTCAAGGCTTCCCCCCCCCAGGCTGTCCCACCCCCCAGACAGCCCCCCACCCCCAGGCTGCCCCCCCCTCAAGGCTTCCCCCCCCTAGGCTGTCCCACCCCCCAGACAGCCCCCCACCCCCAGGCTGCCCCCCCCCCCTCAAGGCTTCCCCCCCGCCCCAGGCTGTCCGTCCCCCCCAGACAGCCCCCCACCCCAAGGTTGCCCTCTCCCCCAACCCCCTTCCTAAGGCTGCCCCCCCCGCCCAGGCTGCGCCCCTCATCCCAGCAGACAACCCCCCACCACAAGGCTGCCCCCCCGGCTGTCCCCCCCACCAGATAGCCCCCCTCCAAGGCTGCCCCCGCCCCCAACCCCCTTCCCAAGGCTGCCCCCCCCCCAGGCTGCTCCCCCCAAGGCTGCGCCCCGCCCCACCAGACAGCCCCCCCACCCCAAGGCTGCCCCCCCCCCGGCTGTCCCCCCCCCCCAGACAGCCCCCCACCCCAAGGTTGCCCCCTCCCCTAACCCCCTTCCCAAGGCTGCCCCCCCAAGGCTGCCCCCCCCCAAGGCTGCCCCCCCCCAAGGCTTCCCTCCCCCCCAGGCTGTCCCCCCCACCAGATAGCCCCCCACCCCAAGGTTGCCCCTTCCCCCAACCCCCTTCCTAAGGCTGCCCCCCCCCGCCCAGGCTGCCCCCCGTCCCACCAGCCAGCCCCCCACCCCAAGGTTGCCCCCCCCAAGGCTGCCCCCCCACTCCCAGCAGACAGCCCCTCACCCCAAGGCTGGCCCCCCCCCGGCTGTCCGTCTGCCCCCCAGACAGCCCCCCACCCCAAGGTTGCCCCCTCCCCCTACCCCCTTCCTAAGGCTACCCCCCCCAGGCTGCCCCCCCCCAAGGCTGCGCCCCGCCCCACCAGACAGCCCCCCCATCCCAAGGCTGCCCCCCCCCCGGCTGTCCCCCCACCCACCAGATAGCCCCCCACCCCAAGGTTGCCCTCTCTCCCAACCCCCTTCCTAAGGCTGCCCCCCCCAGGCTGCCCCCCTCCAAGGCTGCCCCCGCCCCCAACCCCCTTCCCAAGGCTGCCCCCCCCCCCCACCAGCCAGTCCCCCACCCTAAGGTTGCCCCCTCCCCCTACCCCCTTCCTAAGGCTACCCCCCCCAGGCTGCCCCCCCCAGGCTGCCCCCCCCAAGGCTGTCCCCCCCCCACCAGACAGCCCCCCACCCCAAGGTTGCCCTCTCTCCCAACCCCCTTCCTAAGGCTGCCCCCCCCCCAGGCTGCGCCCCCTCCAAGGCTGCCCCCGCCCCCAACCCCCTTCCCAAGGCTGCCCCCCCCGGCTGTCCGTCCCCCCCACCAGCCAGTCCCCCACCCCAAGGTTGCCCCCTCCCCCTACCCCCTTCCTAAGGCTACCCCCCCCAGGCTGCCCCCCCCCAAGGCTGCGCCCCGCCCCACCAGACAGCCCCCCACCCCAAGGCTGCCCCCCCCAGGCTGTCCGTCCCCCCCCCAGACAGCCCCCCACCCCAAGGTTGCCCCCCCCCGCTACCCCCCTTCCTAGCAGGCTAGCCCCCCCCCAGGCTGGCCCCCCCCCCGGCTGCGCCCCGCCCCACCAGACAGCCCCCCACCCCAAGGTTGCCCTCTCCCCCAACCCCCTTCCTAAGGCTGCCCCCCCAAGGCTGCCCCCACCCCCAGGCTGCCCCCCTAAAGGCTTCCCCCCCCCAGGCTGTCCCCCCACCAGATAGCCCCCCACCCCAAGGTTGCCCTCTCTCCCAACCCCCTTCCTAAGGCTGCCCCCCCGCCCAGGCTGCCCCTCCGTCCCAGCAGGCAGTCCCCCACCCCAAGGTTACCCCCTCCCCCAACCCCCTTCCCTAGGCTGCCCCCCCCGCAAGGCTGCCCCCTCCCCCACCCCCTTCTCAAGGCTGCCCCCCCCCAAGGCTGCCCCCCCACCAGACAGCCCCCCTCCAAAAGGCTGCCCCCCTGCCAAGGCTGCTGCCCCCCCCCAAGGCTGCCCCTCCCCTCAGACTGCCCCCCCAAGTCTAGCCCCCCCAGCCCCCCCCCCAAACACACCCAGCTCTCTTCAAAGGCTCTTTATTGAGCACAACAACCCAATGGGGGGGACACACCCCCAAACCTACCCCCCCCCCCCGGCTCAGCTCTCTGTCTGCTTGGGGGGGGCATCAGCGACCCCCCCGGGGGCACCTCTGGGCTCTGGGTGCCGGGGGGGGCGGTTCAGAGGACAAGGGGCTGCTGGGGGGGCTGCAGCTGTTGAAGGGGGGGCAGCCTGGGGGGGCTCGGTGCTGGTGGGGGGGTCCTGGAGAGAGAGAGACAGAGAAACAGGGGGGCTTAGTGAGGGGGCAGCTCCCCCCTCCCCAAAAAATGGGTAGTTGGGGTGCAGGGGGGTGGGGGGGAGCTGGATACCTTGGGGGGGCTGTGGGGGTGTCATCAGGTGGAGACCCGGTGCTCCCTGAGCTGTCCTCATCTTCGGGGACACTGATGAAGATGGGGGGGGCTCCAGATCGGCCCCTCCCTGGTCTGAGGATGCTTCAGCGGGGGGACCCCCCGCTGGGACCCCCCCTGGGGCTGGGGGGGCCGCTTTCCCCTTGGCTTCCTCCTCGCTGGGCCGCTTCTTCTCCTGGGGGGGGGACACACGACACACAGTGAGGAGGGGGCTACAGCAGCCCAAATCCTCCCCCCCCCCCCAAATCTTCCCCCCACCCCCTCCTCATGCCCCCCCCCCCCCCATTTGTCTAGGTGGCCCTTCCCACAGAGAGCATCCCCCTGGGGAGCACCCCAAATCCCCCCACTCCTTATGCCCCCCACCTCTCCGGGTGGCCTTTCCCCTGGGGAACACCCCAAATCCTCCCTGCACCCCAAATCCCTCCCCCCTCCTCATGCCCCCCACCTCTCTGGGTGGCCCTTCACCTGGTGAGCACCCCAAATCCCCCCCCATCCTTATGCCCCCCACCTCTCTGGGTGGCCCTTCCCCTGGGGAGCACCCCAAATCCTCCCTGCACCCCCTCCTTTCCATCCCCCTACCAGTTCTCCAGATGGCCCTTCCCCTGGGGAGCACCCCAAATCCTCCCCTGCACTCCCAAATCCTCCCCCATCTCCCTCATGCCCCCCCACCTCTTCAGGCAGCGCTTTCCCTGGGGAGCACCCCAAATCCTCCCTGCACCCCAAATCCCCATCTCCTCATGACCCCCCACCTCTCCGGGTGGCCCTTCCCCTGGGGAGCACCCCAAATCCTCCTCTGCACACCAAATCCCCCCATCTCCTCATGCCCCC
>BSDF01000031.1:1105000-1207500 GCA_027925045.1 Hypotaenidia okinawae | reverse complement strand
CCGGGGGTACATGCTGAGCGCCTGGATGACTGTTCTCATCAGCAGCAGCGGGAGGGGCTCTGCTCCACCAGCTGTTGCATCACCACCGCCAGCACCTCCGAGGTGTACACGTTGCGCTCCGCGAAGCACAGGTTGGTGGCTGCGGGACAGCCGGACAGCGCTACAGTCACACAGCCCGACACACAGCCCGACAGACAGCCCTACAGACAGACAGTTGACACCCAGGCAGCACTACAGCCAGACAGCCCTACAGACAGACAGCCTACAGACAGACAGCCGACAGACAGACAGCCCGACAGACAGACAGCCTACAGCCAGCCCTACAGCCAGCCCGACAGCCAGCCAGCCTACAGACAGCCAGGCCTACAGACAGCCAGGCCTACAGACAGACAGCCGACAGCCAGACAGCCCTACAGACAGACAGCTGACACCCAGACAGCCCTACAGCCAGACAGCTGACCCAGACAGCCCTACAGCCAGACAGCCGACAGCCAGACAGCACTACAGCCAGTCAGCCCTACAGACAGCCCTACAGACAGACAGCCTACAGACAGACAGCCCTACAGACAGCCTGCAGACAGACAGCCCTACAGTCAGACAGCCTACAGCCAGCCTTACAGCCAGACAGCCTACAGCCAGCCCGCCCTACAGACAGACAGCCCTACAGCCAGCCTACAGCCAGACAGCCCTACAGCCAGCCAGCCTACAGCCAGCCAACCCTACAGCCAGCCTACAGCCAAACAGCCCTACAGCCAGACAGCCAACAGCCAGACAGCCCTACAGACAGACAGCCCAGCGTCCACAGACAGACAGCCTACAGACAGACAGCCGACAGCCAGACAGCACTACAGCCAGACAGCCCTACAGACAGCCTACAGCCAGACAGCCCTACAGCCAGACAGCCCTACAGACAGCCCTACAGACAGCCAGCCGACAGACAGCCCTACAGACAGCCTACAGCCAGCCAGCCCTACAGACAGACAAACGACAGCCACACAGCACTACAGACAGACAGCCCTACAGACAGCCCTACAGACAGACAGCCCTACAGACAGCCCTACAGCCAGCCAGCCTACAGCCAGCCAGCCCTACAGACAGCCTACAGCCAGACAGCCCTATAGCCAGACAGCCCAGTCGCCACAGCCAGACAGCCTACAGTCCGCCCTACAGCCAGACAGCCCTACAGTCCACCCTACAGCCAGACAGCCCTACAGCCAGACAGCCAGCCTACAGACAGCCCTACAGGCAGCCCCCCACCCCATTCCTCCATCCTCCCCCTCCACCACATCCCTCCACCCATCCCCCGGGTGACGCTGTGCCCCTGGGGGGGTGACACTGTGTCCCGGGGGGGTGTGTGTGGCACTGTGTCCCTGGGGGGGTGACACTGTGCCCCCCGGGTGCCCCTCACCTTTGATGATGGATTTCATGTCGCACTTGGAGGAGTCGATGTTGTGCAGGGCGATGAGCAGCTCGCCCGGGTTCAACGGGGACACGGCTGAGGTGCCGTCACCTGCGCCAGGACAGCGGGGAGGGAGGGGACAAGGGGGGGGGTGACAGCTCCTGGTCCTGCCCTGGGGTGCCCCAGGGGTGAGGGGTGTTCCTGGGGTCACCCTGATTTCCCAGGGAGGGGTCATGGCTCCCCGGTTCTCCTCGGGGCGGGGTGGGGGGGTGCATGTCATCCCACCTCGAGGACAGCCCATGGTGTCCCACCATGGGGACATGTGACATCCCACCTCAGGGACACCCCATGTCATCCCACCTTGGGGACAGCCCATGGTGTCCCACCATGGGGACATGTGACATCCCACCTCAGGGACACCCCGTGTCATCCCACCTTAGGGACATCCCACTGTGTCCCACGCTGGGGACATCCCATGGTGTCCTACCCCAAGGAGGTCCCATATTCCACGCTGGGGACATGCCATGGTGTCCCACCCCAGGAAGGTCCCATGTCCCACCCCAAGCATGTCCCATGTCCCACCCCAGGAAGGTCCCATGGTGTCCCATCCCAAGCATGTCCCATGTCCCACCCCAAGCATGTCCCATGTCCCACCCCAGGAAGGTCCCATGTCCCACACCAAGCATGTCCCATGTCCCAGGAAGGTCCCATGGTGTCCCACCCCAAGCATTTCCCATGTCCCCCCTCAGGGAGGTCCCCTGTCCCCACAGCTGCCACAAGACCCATCCCCCGGGAGGTGCCACCTCTGTGTCCCAGCCCAGGGCGGCTGTCCCTGTCCCCTACCGTGCTGTGTCCCCAGCAGGCGGTTGAAGACCTCCTTGACCACGATGGGGTTGAGCTTGATGAGCTTGGGCAGCGCCTGGATCACCTCTTTCTGCACCCAAAACCACCGCGCTCAGCGGGGAGGGGACACCGGGGGACACCAAGAGGAGGGGACACGAGGAGAGGGGACACCAGGGGACACGAGGGAAAGGGACATGTGAGGGGAGGGGACACCAGGGGAGGGGACACCAAGGGAGGGGATACCAGGGGGAGGGGACACCAGGCGGAGGGGACACCAGGGGGGAGGGGACACCAGGGGACATGAGGGAAAGGGACATGTGAGGGGAGGGGACACCAAGGGAGGGGATACCAGGGGGAGGGGACACCAAGAGGGAGGGGACACCAGGAAGGAGGGAGGGGACACCAAGAGGGAGGGGACACCAAGGGGGAGGGGGAGGGGATCCCAGGGGAGGGGGAGGGAACATCAGGGGTCATGAGGGGAAGGGACACGAGGGGAGGGGACACCAAGGGGAGAGGGGACACCAAGGGGAGAGGGGGAGGGGACCCTAGGGGAGGGAGAGGGGACCCCCCAACCTTCTCCAGCCCGTTGAGGACGGGGATGAGGAACCGGACGTCGGGCAGCCGCTTGTGGTACAGGTCACGGACCCTCTTGACGAGCTCGGGTGAGGGCGGCACTGCCGGGGGAGAGGTGACGCGTCACCATCACCGCGGGGCCACCGCGGGGCCACCCCGCCGCGTCCCCGCTGTCCCCTACCCTTGTCGGTCAGGCTGTGCAGGCAGCGGGTCACCAGCGTCTCCGCTCCCTTGGGACAATTCTCCACCAGCAGCAGCAGCTCCGGAGAGTTCATCCCCATCCCGCGGATCTGCCCCGGGAGACACCCCCCCAGCGGGGTCATCGAGCCACCAGCGGTGTCACCACCAACCCAGCGGTGTCACCACCAACCCACTGGTGTCACCACCAACCCAGCGGTGTCACCAACCCTACTGGTGTCACTAAACAACCCATGGGTACCACTAACCACCAACCCCTTGGTGTCACTAAACAACCCATGGGTACCACTAACCACCAACCCCTTGGTGTCACCACCAACCCAGCGGTGTCACTGAGCCACCATCCATGTCACCAAACCACCAACCCCACTGCGTCCCATGCTGAGGACTGTCCATGGTGTCCCACCCCAGGGACATCACACAGTGTCCCCCCTCAGGGAGGTCCCATGGTGTCCCATCCCAAGCATGTCTCATGTCCCCCCTCCGAGAGGTCCCATGGCGTCTCCCCTTGGGGATGTCACACGGTGTCCCACCTCGGGGAGGTCCCATGGCGTCCCCCTTGGGGATGTCACACGGTGTCCCACCTCGGGGAGGTCCCATGGCGTCCCCCCAATGGGATGTCAGACGGTGTCCCACCTCGGGGAGGTCCCATGGTGTCCCCCCTTGGGGACGTCACACGGTCTTCCCCCTTGGGGAGGTCCCATGGCGTCCCCCCTTGGGGACGTCACACGGTCTCCCCCTTGGGGAGGTCCTATGGCGTCCCCCCTTGGGGATGTCACATGGTGTCCCACCTTGGGGAGGTCCCATGGTGTCCCCCCTTGGGGATGTCACACGGCGTCCCCCCTTGGGGACATCACACGGTGTCCCACCTCAGGGAGGTCCCATGGCGCCCCACCCCAAGCATTTCCCATGTCCCCCCTCAGGGAGGTTCCACAGCATCCCCCCTTGGGGAGGTCCCATGGCGTCCCCCTTGGGGACGTCACACGGTCTCCCCCTTGGGGAGGTCCTATGGCGTCCCCCTTGGGGATGTCACATGGTGTCCCACCTTGGGGAGGTCCCATGGTGTCCCCCCTTGGGGATGTCACACGGCGTCCCCCTTGGGGACATCACACGGTGTCCCACCTCAGGGAGGTCCCATGGCGCCCCACCCCAAGCATTTCCCATGTCCCCCCTCAGGGAGGTCCCACAGCATCCCCCCATTGGGATGTCACACGGTGTCCCACCTCAGGGAGGTCCCATGGCGCCCCCCTTGGGGACATCACACAGTGTCCCCCCTCAGGGAGGTCCCATGGTGTCCCCCCATTGGGATGTCACACAGTGTCCCACCCCAGGGAGGTCCCATGGTGTCCCACCCCAAGCATTTCCCATGTCCCCCCTCAGGGAGGTCCCACAGCATCCCCCCATTGGGATGTCACGCAGTGTCCCACCTCAGGGAGGTCCCATGGCGTCCCCCTTGGGGACATCACACAGTGTCCCCCCTCAGGGAGGTCTCATGGTGTCCCCCCATTGGGATGTCACACAGTGTCCCACCCCAGGGAGGTCCCATGGTGTCCCACCCCAAGCATTTCCCATGTCCCCCCTCAGGGAGGTCCCACAGCATCCCCCCATTGGGATGTCACACAGTGTCCCCCCTCAGGGAGGTCCCATGGTGTCCCACCCCAAGCATTTCCCATGTCCCCCCTCAGGGAGGTCCCACGGCATCCCCCCATTGGGATGTCACACAGTGTCCCCCCTCAGGGAGGTCCCATGGTGTCCCACCCCAAGCATTTCCCATGTCCCCCCTCAGGGAGGTCCCACAGCATCCCCCCATTGGGATGTCACGCAGTGTCCCACCTCAGGGAGGTCCCATGGCGTCCCCCTTGGGGACATCACACAGTGTCCCCCCTCAGGGAGGTCTCATGGTGTCCCCCCATTGGGATGTCACACAGTGTCCCACCCCAGGGAGGTCCCATGGTGTCCCACCCCAAGCATTTCCCATGTCCCCCCTCAGGGAGGTCCCACAGCATCCCCCCATTGGGATGTCATGCAGTGTCCCACCTCAGGGAGGTCCCACGGCATCCCCCCATTGGGATGTCATGCAGTGTCCCCCCTCAGGGAGGTCCCACAGCGTCCCCCCATTGGGATGTCACACAGTGTCCCCCCTCAGGGAGGTCCCATGGTGTCCCACCCCAAGCATTTCCCATGTCCCCCCTCAGGGAGGTCCCACAGCATCCCCCCATTGGGATGTCACACAGTGTCCCCCCTCAGGGAGGTCCCATGGTGTCCCACCCCAAGCATTTCCCATGTCCCCCCTCAGGGAGGTCCCACGGCCTCCCCCCATTGGGATGTCATGCAGTGTCCCACCTCAGGGAGGTCCCACGGCACCCCCCTTGCAGACGTCATGCGGTGTCCCACCTCAGAGATGTCCCATGTCCCCAACAAGACCCATCCCCAGGGAGGAACCTCCAACCCATCTGTGTCACCGACCCCCGCCGCCCACGTCCCTGTCCCCGCTGTCCCCTCACCGGCTGCTCGATGACGCGCAGGACGGTGCGCTTGATGTCCGCGATGGCCTCGGTGTAGACAGACGCCAGCTCGTGGATCAGCTTGTGGTTGTGGGGCAGCAGGGCCAGGTAGAGGTACAGGCACTGCTTGATGGTCTCCTCCGTCCACGGCGCCGCCACCTCTGCGCCGACGGTGGTGGTGGTGTCACCCAGAGCTCCGCCGACGGCACCCAGAGCTCCGCTGATGGCACCCAGAGCTCCGCCGACGGCACCCAGAGCTCCGCTGATGGCACCCAGAGCTCCGCCGACGGCACCCAGAGCTCTGCCGACGGCACCCAGAGCTCCGCTGAGGGCACCCAGAGGGTGCCACCTCCTCCCCAAGACTCACCCGTGTCCTTGTCGGCCCCGAAGAGGACGGAGGGGGGTTGGGGTGCACCAGGAGCTGGAGGTAGTTGAGGGCGAACTTCTCCACGTACTCGCGGAGCTGGTCCTTCTCGTACATGCGCTTGATGAAGAGCAGGGCCTGCTGGCGTACCTGGGGGGGGACACACAGCCACCTGTCACCGGCTTGGGGACAAGGGGACGGTGTCCCCAACCCCCTGGGGGGATGGAGGTGGCAGCGGTACCTTGTCCTTCTCGTGGGAGCTGAGGTCCAACAAGACGTGGAGATACTGGAACTGCCGCGACGGGCGCTTGAAGATCAGGTCGCGGAGGGTGGACATGCCCAGGTAGGTGCGGCTCTGGGGGGGAGGGGGAGGGGAAAAGGGGGGTGAGGGGTGATGGGGGTCATCACGGTGTCCCCAAGCCCACCGGGGTGTCCCCACACCCACTCGGGCGTGCTCAAGCCAGACAGGGTGTCCCCAAGCCCACCAAGGTGTCCCCACGCCCCACAGGGTGTCCCCATGCCCACCAGGGTGTCCTCACACCCACCAGGGTGTCCCCAAGCCCACCAAGGTGTCCCCACGCCCCACAGGGTGTCCCCATGCCCACCAGGGTGTCCTCACACCCACCAGGGTGTCCCCAAGCCCACCAAGGTGTCCCCACGCCCCACAGGGTGTCCCCATGCCCACCAGGGTGTCCTCACACCCACCGGAGTGTCCCCACACCCACCAGAGTGTCCCCAAACCCACCAAGGTGTCCCCAAACCCACCTCGTTGTCCCCAAGCCAGAAGGGGTGTCTCCACACCCACCAGCGTGTCCCCATGCCCACCAAGGTGCCCCCATGCCCACCAAGGTGCCCCACACCCACCAGGGTGTCCCTAGACCCATCAGGGTGTCCCCACATCTACCGGGGTGTCTTCACACACACCGGAGTGCCCCACACCCACCAAGGTGTCCCCAAGCCCACCAAGGTGTCCTCACACCCACCAGAGTGTCCCCAAGCCCACCAAGATGCCCCCATGCCCACCAGGGTGTCCCCAAGCCCACCAAGGTGCCCCCAAGCCAGAGGGGGTGTCCCCATGCCCACCAAGGTGCCCCCATGCCCACCACGGTGCCCCCACACCCACCAGGGTAACCCTAGACCCACCAGGGTGTCCCTAGACCCACCAGGGTGTCCCCACATCTACCAGGGTGTCCTCACACCCACTGGAGTGTCCCCCAGCCCAGTGGAGTGTCCCCACACCCACCAAGGTGTCCCCAGACCCCGTGTCCCCACCTCATCCTCGCAGTACTTGCGGATGACCTCCAGCGCGCTCTCGGTGATCAGCGGCGCCTCCAGCACCACTTTGGTGAAGATCCTGGTGGGAAACAGGGGTGACACCAACATGTCCCCAACCTGGGGACAGCCCTGGGCTGGGGGGACACGTGGCCAACTCTGGGGCCCATCCTGAAGGACCCTGATGGGTTCAGAGCTGCAGTTCCCACTGTGGTGGTTCTCCAAGGCCTGGCAAGGAGGCTGGTGGCCCCGTCCCCTCCCCCTCAGCCCTATCCCCTCCCCATCCTGTTCCTGGTGGCCCCATCCTCTCCCCATCAGCCCAGTCCCCACCTTGGTGGCTCCATCCCCATCCCCATCCCATTCCTGGTGTCCCCATTCCCTCTCCACCTTGGTGGCCTCATCCTGTCCCATTCCTGGCGGCCCTGTCCCCTCCCCAATCAGCCCAGTCCCCACCTCATCCCCTTCCTGTCCCATTCCTGGTGGCCCCATCCCCACCTCATCCCCATCCTGACCCACTCCTGGTGGCCCCATCCCCATCCTGTCCCATTCCTGGTGGCCCCATCCCCATCCTGTCCCATTCCTGGTGGCCCCATCCCCACCTCATCCCCATCCTGACCCACTCCTGGTGGCCCCATCCCCATCCTGTCCCATTCCTGGTGGCCCCATCCCCACCTCATCCCCATCCTGACCCACTCCTGGTGGCCCCATCCCCATCCTGTCCCATTCCTGGTGGCCCCATCCCCACCTCATCCCCATCCTGACCCACTCCTGGTGGCCCCATCCCCATCCTGTCCCATTCCTGGTGGCCCCATCCCCATCCTGTCCCATTCCTGGTGGCCCCATCCCCACCTCATCCCCATCCTGACCCACTCCTGGTGGCCCCATCCCCATCCTGTCCCATTCCTGGTGGCCCTGTCCCAATCAGCCCAGTCCCCACCCCATCCCTACCCATCCTTCTGGTCAGGCTTCTCCTGGAGCCCGGCCAGGAGCCCGATCAGACACTGGTCGTAGCGCTCCAGGGAGCCGCCGGGGCAGCGGCTCAGGTAGATGTTGTACTCCTGGAAGAGCCAGGCGAAGGCCAGGTCCAGGCGCCCACGCACGTCCTCCAGGATGAAGGCCAGCACCTCGCTCTTCAGGGGCACCTCCAGCTGCGTCACCAGCGAGGCCAGGATCTTCACACGGGCCTGAGAGGGGTTGGGGGGGGCAGAGAGGGGATTTGTGGGATGGTGGAAGGTACTGGAAATATTCCACCATCAGAAGAGACATCAGGAGCCGTTCACGCATCAGGAGAGCATCCCAGCATCAGGAGAGCATCAAGAAGAGCATCCCAGCATCAGGAGAGCATCAAGAAGAGCATCCCAGCATCAGGAGAGGCATCAGGGGCCATTCACACATCAGGAGAACATCCCAGCATCAGGAGAGACATCAGGGGCCATTCACACATCAGGAGAACATCCCACCATCAGAAGAGACATCAGGAGACATTCCCACATCAGGAGAGCATCCCAGCATCAGGAGAGCATCAAGAAGAGCATCCCAGCATCAGGAGAGGCATCAGGGGCCATTCATACATCAGGAGAGACATCAGGGGCCATTCACATATCAGGAGAACATCCCACCATCAGAAGAGACATCAGGAGACATTCCCACATGGGACATCCCCTGATCCCCCCTGAAGCATCCTCACAGCCATGTGAAAGGTGGTGGCCATGCCAAGGATGACCACAAACAGGGACGGTTCCACCATGGAAGCACCAGGAAAACCAAGTGAAGAGGAAACGAAGCGACCAAGAACCAACCAAGCAGAGAAGGAGGCACCAGGGCAGGAGACACCCAAGACATGGAGACACCAAGGAACATGTGTCCCCCGCTCCATGGGACCTGCAGACACTGAAGAACCCCCTGCCCTCCTCTCCTCCCCCTTTCCTCTCTCTCCCCCTTCCCCTGCTCAGTTGTTGGGACCAAATGGAGCCACTGGCCCCTTAACCCCATTTCCAGGCTTCATTCTAATTAATTAAGGCTTAATTATAATTACCTGTGTGAGAAACCCCTGATCATGGGGTGTCACTCAGGGGTTGAGCTGCCCCCAGCCACCCAGAACCACTCTCTCCTCCTTCCTCCTCTTTCCTCCCTCCTCTTCCTCCTCCTCCTCCTCCCTCCAGATGTAGAAGGGGGTCACCCCCCACCTGGCTGACAGAGAGGGGATGCCAGGTCTACCTGAGCTGCCCCGCTGCTCCTTCCTCCTCCTCTTCCCCCTTCCTCCTCCCTCTTCCTCCTCCATCCTCCCTCCTTCTCCCCCTCCCTTCAGACCCTTCCTCCTCCTCTTCCCCCTTCCTCCTCCTCCTCACTCCTTCTCCTTCCTTCTGCCCCTTCCTTCTCCTCCTCCTCCTCCAGATGGGGAAGGGGGTCACCCCCACCCTGCAGAGAGGGGATGCCAGGTCTACCTGAGCCACCCCAGTGCTTTCTCCTCCCCTTCCTCCTCCTCCCCCTCTACCTCCTCCATCCTCCTTCCTCCTTCTCCCCCTCCCTCCTCCCTTCAGCCCCTTCCTCCTCCTCCTTCCTCCCTCCTTCTCCTCCTCCCGTCAGCCCCTTCTTCCTCCTCTTTGCCCCTTCCTCCTCCTTCTCCTCCTCCACCTCCTCCAGATGGGGAAGGGGTCACCCCCACCCAGCAGAGAGGGGATGCCAGGTCTACCTGAGCCACCCTGCTGCTCCTTCCTCCTCCTCTTCCATCCTCCTCCTTCCTCCCTTTTGCCCCTCTTCCTCCTCCTCCTCCTCCCTCCAGATGGACAAGGGGGTCACCCCCACCCCGCAGAGAGGGGATGCCAGGTCTACCTGAGCCGCCCCGCTGCAGGCGACGGCGCGCTCGGCGCGGAGGATGCGCTTGACGGCGCCGAGCTTCAGCTTCTCCATCTGGGTGTCGCTCAGGGGCTTGAGGACGTCGCTCAGGCGGAAAACCTTCTTACGGCCCCCGGCCCCGGCCAGCCTGGGGTGGGAGAGGGGAGACAAGGGCTGAGGAAGGGTCCCCACAGCACCCATGGGTGCTGCCGGCGGAGAGGAGCGCAGCTGGAGGTGGCTCACCGGGGTTGGGTGGCTGGGATGATGGGTTCGGGACGACGTTTGGTTTGGGGAGCTTCCTCCTCGGAGAGGTTGGGGGCTGAACCCTGGGCCCCCAGGACGGAGATGGCCTGGCCCTGCGCCAGCGCCGACAGGCGCCGCTTGATCACCACGCTCTCGGGCTTGGGGACCTTCTCCTCCTTGGGCTCCTCCTTCAGGTGCTTGGTCTGCTCCACGCCTGAGAGGAGGAGAGAGGTGACAGGCTCAGCTCCTCCTCCCCCTCCTTCCTCATCCTCCTTATTCCTCCTCCTCCCTGCTCCTTCCTCCTCCCTTCTTCCTCCTCCCTGCTCCTTTCTTCCTCCTCCTTCCTCCTCTGCTCTGCTCCTTCCTCCTCCGCTCTGCTCCTTCCTCCTCCTCCCTTCTTCCTCCTTCTTTTCCTCGTCCTCCTTCCTCCTCCCTCCCTCTCTTTCCTCCTTCTTCCTCCCTCCTCCTCCCTCCGCCCAAAACACTGCTGAGAAGTCCATTCACCCAAACTCCCCCCAGTTCTGCCCCCCTCATTAACAACACCCTGTGACGGCCCCTGGAGGACCCCAACAATGTCACCGCACCCATGGCACCCCGCTCACCCGGCCCCAGCCCCAGCCCCAGCCCCGCTCACTCGGCCCCGGCCCCGGCCCCAGCCCCGCTCACCTGGCCCCAGCCCCGCTCACCCGGCCCCAGCCCCGCTCACCTGGCCCCAGCCCCAGCCCCAACCCCGCTCACCAGGCCCCGACCCCAGCCCCGCTCACCAGGTCCCGGCCCCAGCCCCAGCCCCACTCACCAGGCCCCAGCCCCAGCCTCAGCCCCGCTCACCAGGCCCCACCCCCGCTCACTCGGCCCCAGCCCCAGCCCCAGCCCCGCTCACCCGGCCCCAGCCCCAGCCCCACTCACCCGGCCCCAGCCCCAGCCCCAGCCCCACTCACCAGGCCCCAGCCCCACTCACCAGCCCAGCCCCAGCCCCAGCCCCAGCCCCACTCACCAGGCCCCGACCCCAGCCCCGCTCACCAGGTCCCGGCCCCAGCCCCAGCCCCACTCACCCGGCCCCAGCCCCAGCCCCAGCCCCACTCACCCGGCCCCAGCCCCACTCACCCCGGCCCCAGCCCCAGCCCCAGCCCCACTCACCCGGCCCCAGCCCCACTCACCCGGCCCCAGCCCCACTCACCCCGGCCCCAGCCCCAGCCCCGCTCACCCGGCCCCAGCCCCACTCACCCGGCCCCAGCCCCAGCCCCGCTCACCCGGCCCCAGCCCCGCCGCTGTCATCTGGGTGGCCATGAGGCGCGAGAGGTGCTTGATCTGCGCCTCGGTGCCGGCCGACTCCACGGGGGTGTAGGTGGCTTGGAAGGAGGCAGGCATGCTCTCGGGGAGGTACACCATGCTGATGAGCACCTGAGGAAGGATGAGGAGGGGTGTTAACAACCTGCTGTAGTTCTGTGTGGCTGTGCTGCCCAAGTGCCTCCTGCAAGAAGCAGCCAGAAGCTCTCTGCAGTCCCCATCCCCATCCCAATCCCATCCCCAATCCCCATCCCAACCCCAATCCCCACCCCCATCCCCATCCCATCCCCATCCCATCCCCATCCCAATCCCATCCCCAATCCCCATCCCAACCCCAAACCCCACCCCCATCCCCTCCGCATCCCATCCCATCCCATCCCATCCCATCCTATCCCCATCCCATCCCCGTCCCAATCCCATCCCATCCCCAACACCCATCCCATCCCATCCCCATCCCATCCCCATCCCCATCCCAATCCCATCCCCATCCCACCCCCAATCCGCACCCCCATCCCCATCCCCTCCCCATCCCCATCCCCATCCCATCTCCATCCCCATCCCATCCCCATCCCACCCCATCCCATCCCATCCCCATCCCATCCCAATCACAGAATCCCAGCCTGGTCTGGGTTGGAAGGGACCCCAAGGGTCCCAGAGCTCCAACCCCCTGCCACAGGCAGGGACACCAACCTCCAGGCCTGGAGCTACACAAGGTTGCCCAGGGCCCCAGCCAACCTGGCCTTGAACCCCCCAGGGATGGGGCACCCACCCCCTCTCTGGGCAGCCTGTTCCAGCCCCTCCCCACTCTCTCTGCCAAGAACTTCCCCCTAAGATCTAATTTAACCCTTCCCTCCTCCAGCTTCACTCCAGCCCCCTTGTCCTGCTACTATCTACTCTGGGGATTGGGATGGGGATTGGACTGGGATGGGATGGGAATGGGATGGGATGGGGATGGGATGGGGAGGGGGATGGGATGGGGATGGGGATGGGATGGGGGATGGGATTGGGGATGGGACTGAGGATAGGGATGGGGTTGGGGATGGGGATGGGATGGGGATGGGGAGGGGATGGGGATGGGATGGGGATGGGATGGGGATGGGGATGGGAATGGGGATGGGGATGGGATGGGATGGGGGATGGGGTTGGGGATGGGGATGGGGATGGGATGGGGGATGGGATTGGGGAAGGAATGGGATGGGATGGGGATGGGATGGGGAGGGGGATGGGATGGGGATGGGATGGGGATGGGATGGGGATGGGGATGGGATGGGGATGGGGAGGGGATGGGGATGGGGATGGGATGGGGGATGGGGATGGGGATGGGATGGGGATGGGATGGGACTGGGGATGGGATAGATGGGATGGAGTTTGGATTGGCTGCCCAGAGAGGGGGTGGGTGCCCCATCCCTGGGGGTGTTCAAGGCCAGGTTGGATGGGGCTCTGGGCAACCTTGTGTAGCTCCAGGCCTGGAGGTTGGTGTCCCTGCCTGTGGCAGGGGGGTGAGGGAGCAGTTCTGAGGGACACGTGGCCTCCAGCCAGGTCCAAAGCCCACACAACCCACACCCCCACCCCCCAACTCTCAAAGCCCCCTTGGGGGGTGGGGTCACCTCACCAGGTTGGCGACGTTCTCGGGGGTGAGCAGGGGCTGCAGGAACTCGGCCGTGATGTCGGTGTCCGAGGGGACGCTGCTGGGAGCCCCCGGCTTGGGGCTCGAGGTGCTGGGGGCCTCCAGGTCCTTGTCTTCATCATCCTCACCCAGGGGGGCTCTGCCAGAGGGGGAAGGGTCGGGGGGTCAGGGGGTTCAGGGGTCCCCAGCCCAGGGGGCTCTGCCAGGGAGGGAAGGGGGATGAGGGGTCCCCAGCCCAGGGGGCGCTCTGCCAGGGTGAAGGGGAGGGGGTAAAGAGGGGATCAGGGGGTGCAGGGGTCCCCAGAGGGAGGGGGAACTCTGGAGAGGGAGCCTGGGGATGTCTCTTGGGTCACTGGTGGTCCCCAGGGGAGGACTGGGAGGGGTTGGAGAGGAGTTAATGATCCCCCCACACCCCCAGTGGGACTGGGAGGACACTAAGGGGCACTGGAAAGGTTTTGGGGGTGTTCAACACCACCAGCCGTCCCTAGGAGGGGACTGGGAAGACTGTGGGGGGACCCTGGGTGGCACTGGGAGGATTCTGGGCAGCACTGGGAGCACCCCAAGCTGGCTGTAACTCCCTCACCCATCCCCATACTCCCCAGCAGGACCCTGGGGCTGGGCAGTGCCCCCCAGGGAGGTGACAGTGGTGACACCCCCGTCCCCACCTGACCCATTTTCACTGGGAGGACCCTGGGTGGCACTGGGAGGACCCCGGGCAGCACTGGGAGGACCCGGGGAAGACCCTGGGTGGCACTGCGTGGCACTGGGGGGACCCCGGGCAACACTGGGGGGACCCTGGGAGGACCCTGGGAGGCACTGGGTGGCACTGGGAGCACCCCAAGCCGGCTGTAACTCCCCCATCCATCCCCAGGGAGGTGACAGCAGTGACACCCCTGTCCCCACCTGAGCAATCTTCACTGGGAGGACCCTGGGTGGCACTGGGGGGACCCCAGATGGCACTGGGGGACCCTGGGAGGACCCTGGGTGGCACTGGGGAGACCTCGGGCTGCACTGGAGAGGGCCCTGGGAGGACCCTGGGCGGCACTGGGGGGACCCTGGGTGGCACTAGGAGCACCCCAAGCTGGCTGTAACTCTGCCCCCCCATCCCCCCCAGCAGGACCCTGGGGCTGGGCAGTGTCCCCCAGGGAGGTGACAGCGGTGACACCCCCGTCCCCACCTGAGCAATCTTCACTGGGAGGACCCTGGGCGGCACTTGGGGGACCCTGGGTGGCACTGGGGGACCAAGGGCGGCACTGGGAGCACCCCAAGCTGGCTGTAACTCCCTCACCCATCCCCATCCCCCCCAGCAGGACCCTGGGGCTGGGCAGTGTCCCCCAGGGGGGTGACAGCGGTGACGCCCCCATCCCCACCTGAGCAATCTTCACTGGGAGGACCCTGGGCGGCACTTGGGGGACCCTGGGTGGCACTGGGGGGACCAAGGGCGGCACTGGGAGCACCCCAAGCCAGCTGTAACTCTGCCCCCCCATCCCCCCCAGCAGGACCCTGGGGCTGGGCAGTGTCCCCCAGGGAGGTGACAGCGGTGATGCCTCCGTCCCCACCTGACTGATCTTCACTGGGAGGACCCTGGGTGGCACTTGGGGGACCCTGGGTGGCACTGGGAGCACCCCAAGCTGGCTGTAACTCCCTCATCCATCCCCATCCCCCCCAGCAGGACCCTGGGGCTGGGCAGTGCCCCCCAGGGGGGTGACAGCGGTGACGCCCCCGTCCCCACCTGAGCAATCTTCACTGGGAGGACCCTGGGCGGCACTGGGAGGACCCCAGGTGGCACTGGGAGCACCCCAAGCCCGCTGTAACTCTGCCCCCCCATCCCCCCCAGCAGGACCCTGGGGCTGGGCAGTGTCCCCCAGGGGGGTGACAGCAGTGATGCCCCCATCCCCACCTGAGCAATCTTCACTGGGAGGACCCTGGGCGGCACTTGGGGGACCCTGGGTGGCACTGGGGGGACCAAGGGCGGCACTGGGAGCACCCCAAGCCAGCTGTAACTCTGCCCCCCCATCCCCCCCAGCAGGACCCTGGGGCTGGGCAGTGTCCCCCAGGGAGGTGACAGCGGTGATGCCTCCGTCCCCACCTGACTGATCTTCACTGGGAGGACCCTGGGTGGCACTTGGGGGACCCTGGGTGGCACTGGGAGCACCCCAAGCTGGCTGTAACTCCCTCATCCATCCCCATCCCCCCCAGCAGGACCCTGGGGCTGGGCAGTGCCCCCAGGGGGGTGACAGCGGTGACGCCCCCGTCCCCACCTGAGCAATCTTCACTGGGAGGACCCTGGGCGGCACTGGGAGGACCCCAGGTGGCACTGGGAGCACCCCAAGCCCGCTGTAACTCTGCCCCCCCATCCCCCCCAGCAGGACCCTGGGGCTGGGCAGTGTCCCCCAGGGAGGTGACAGTGGTGACACCCCCGTCCCCACCTGAGCAATCTTCACTGGGAGGACCCTGGGCAACACTTGGGGGACCCTGGGTGGCACTGGGAGCACCCCAAGCCGGCTGTAACTCCCCCCCAATCCCCATGCCCCCCCAGCAGGCCCCTGGGGCTGGGCAGTGCCCCCCAGGGACGTGACAGGGGTGACACTGACCGATCTTCATCTTCTTGAGCGCGGTGTCGGGCTCGTCGCGCGGGCGCTTGCGGGCGTCGCGGGGGCTGGGCAGGCTGCGGGCGATCTCGGCCTGCTGGGTGCCCAGGTCCATCAGCAGGGTGGTGATCTGGGGCTGGAAGTCCCCCGAGGACGGGTGACGCAGGACGCTCAGCAGGTGAAGCTTCAGGTTCTTCCGCACGCTGCTCACCTGGGACTTGGCCAGGGTGGGGGGGAGGTTGGCTGGTGGGGGGGGGGACAGAGAGAGATGGGGGTGAGGGACAGCTGGGGTGAGGGACACCTGGGGTGAGGGACACCTGGGGACACGGGGTGAGGGACACCTGGGGTGAGGGACACCTGGGGACACGGGGTGAGGGACACCTGGGGACACGGGGTGAGGGACATCTGGGGTGAGGGACACGGGGTGAGGGACACCTGGAGTGAGGGACACCTGGAGACACTGGGGTGAGGGACACCTGGGGTGAGGGACACCTGGGGACACGGGGTGAGGGACACCTGGGGTGAGGGACACCTGGGGACACTGGGGTGAGGGACACCTGGGGTGAGGGACACCTGGGGACACGGGGTGAGGGACACCTGGAGACACTGGGGTGAGGGACACCTGGGGTGAAGGACACCGGGGGACACTGGTTGGGGGGACACAGAGAGACACACCTGGGGTGAGGGACACCTGGGGACACGGGGTGAGGGACACCTGGGGTGAGGGACACCTGGGGACACTGGGTGAGGGACACCTGGGGTGAGGGACACCTGGGGTGAGGGACACCTGGGGACACTGGTTGGGGGGACACAGAGACACACCTGGGGTGAGGGACACCTGGGGACACGGGGTGAGGGACACCTGGGGTGAGGGACACCTGGGGACACTGGGTGAGGGACACCTGGGGTGAGGGACACCTGGGGTGAGGGACACCTGGGGACACTGGTTGGGGGGACACAGAGACACAGGGTGAGGGACACCTGGGGACATGGGGTGAGGGACACCTGGTTTGAGGGACACCTGGGGTGAGGGACACCTGGGGACACTGGTTGGGGGGACACAGAGACACAGGGTGAGGGACACCTGGGGACATGGGGTGAGGGACACCTGGTTTGAGGGACATCTGGGGTGAAGGACACCTGGGGGACACTGGTTTGAGGGACACCTGGAGTGAGGAACACCTGGGGACACGGAGTAAGGGACACACTGAGACATGGGGTGAGGGACACCTGGGGACATGAGGTGAGGGGGGCATGGGGTGAACGACACCTGGGGACACTGGTTGGAGTGACACAGCAAGACAGGGGGTGAGGGACACAGACACAGGGGGTGAGGGACACCTGAGGACACTGGTTGGGCTGGCATCAGGTCCTCAGGTGAGAGGGAAAATGGGTGCACCCAGGAGGTGTCACCCAGGGGGGTGTCCCCGACCCCACAGAAGGTGCCAGCCATGGGAGTGTCCCCAACCCCAGGGGAGCTGACACCCAGGGGGGTGTCCCCGACCCCACAGAAGGTGCCACCCAGGGGGGTGTCCCCAACCCCAGGGGAGCTGACACCCAGGGGGGTGTCCCCGACCCCACAGAAGGTGCCACCCAGGGAGCGGGGTGTCCCCACCACTGGCGTCCCCGACCCCCACGGGAGGTGCCAGTGAGGGGGTCCCATCCCCTCCCCAGCCCCCCAGCATTCTGGGGCCGCTGTGCTCCCACGGGTGCCCCCCCCGTGCCGGGCCCGTTACCGTGGAGGGTCTCGTAGGCCTGGATGACCTCGGCCATGAACATGGGGCGCTGGCGGGCGATGGTGGCCAAGGAGCCCAGGGCGGCCGTCAGGTTGATGCTGGAGATGGCCGGATGCACCATGAACTTGAGGAGCTGCTCCAGGGCGGCTTTGCCTTCCTCCCACAGGACATCTGAGGAACCACAGCATCACAGGGGTGGGAAGGGACCCCCAGAGCCCATGGGGTCCAACCCCCTGCCAAAGCAGGGTCCCTAGGACAGGGGCTGGGATCTCTCCAGAGAAGGAGACTCCACACCCCCCTGGGCAGCCTGGCCCAGGGCTCCCTCACCCTCATTGGGGAAAAGTTCTTCCCCATGTTGGTGCAGAACTTCCTCTGCTCCAACTTGAGCCCATCACCCCTTGTCCTGTCCCCACAGACACTGAGAAGGGGCTGCCCATGTCCCCCTGGGTCCCACCCTTCAGCTATTGATCCCTATTGATCAGATCCCCCCTTAGTCATCTTCTCTCCAGGCTGAACAGCCCCAGCTCCCTCAGCCTTTCCTCACAGGGGAGATGCTCCAGGCCCTTCAGCATCTCCCTGTCCCTCCTCTGGACTCTCTCCAGGAGATCCCTGTCCGTTTGATCCCAAGGAGCCCAGCACTGGACACAACACTCCAGGTGGGGCCTGAGCAGGGCAGAGCAGAGGGGGAGGATCCCCTCCTGGGACCTGCTGCCCACACTCCTCCTGATGCTCCCAAGGGTCTCCTTGGGCACACTGCTGGCTCATGGCCACCCTGTCACCCACCAGGACCCCCAGGTCCTTCTCAGAGCTCCTCTCCAGCAGGTCACCCCCTGATCCATGGGGTTATTCCCTCCCAGGATCAAGACTCTCCACTTGCTTTTGTGGAACCTCAACGGGTGTCTCCCTGCCCAGCTCTCCAGCCTGGCCAGGTCTCGCTGGATGGCAGCGCAGTGTCCTGCCTGTCACCCACTCCTCACAGCTACTTGCTGAGACACCAAGAGGTTGTGTGTGTGTGTGTGTGTGTGTGTGTGTGTGTGTGGGAGGGGGGCTGGGTGCTCCATTTGGGAAGGGAACCCCCCCCCCCCCAGCCCCCCACCTTCCCCACGGGTCTCACTGTGCTTGATGTAGGGGTGGTCCTTGGGGACACGCTCCAGGCTGATGTCGTTCTCGTGGCGTTTGGGGACATCGGAGTCGGGGACCCGGGGCGAGAGGGTGATGATCAGCCCCTCCACGAACTTGATGGCGTGCGTGCGGATGCCGTCGTTGTCCGAGTCCAGGAGGAGGATGATGTCGTTGGCCATGGAGGCCACCATCTCCCAACAGGCTTCCTGCAGCTCGCTGATCACCTTGGACTTCACCATCCACTGCGGGGAAAGGGGAAGAGGAGGTTTGGGGACCACCCCCCCAGAGAGACAAGGCGGGAGGGACACCTGGGGGGAGGGACACCTGGGGACCTGGTGGGAGGGACACAGCGAGACACGGGGTGAGGGACACCTGGGGTGAGGGACACCTGGGGACACTGGGTGAGGGACACCTGGGGTGAGGGACACCTGGGGACACTGGTTGGAGTGACACAGTGAGACAGGGGGTGAGGGACACCTGGGGTGAGGGACACCTGGGGTGAGGGACACCTGGGGACACTGGGTGAGGGACACCTGGGGTGAGGGACACCTGGGGACACTGGGTGAGGGACACCTGGGGTGAGGGACACCTGGGGACACTGGTTGGAGTGACACAGTGAGACAGGGGGTGAGGGACACCTGGGGACACTGGTTGGAGTGACACAGTGAGACAGGGGGTGAGGGACACCTGGGGTGAGGGACACCTGGGGACCTGGTGGGAGGGACACAGCGAGACATGGGGTGAGGGACACCTGGGGTGAGAGATACCTGGGGACACTGGTTGGAGTGACACAGTGAGACAGGGGGTGAGGGACACCTGGAGGACACTGGTTGGGAGGGACACAGAGAGACACAGCGTGAGGACACGGGGGTGAGGGACACCTGGGGACACCTGGGGTGAGGGACACCTGGGGACACTGGTTGGGGGGACATAGTGAGACACACGTGAGGGACACCTGGGGTGAGGGACACCTGGGGACACTGGTGGGAGTGACACAGTGAGACACGGGGTGAGGGACACCTGGGGTGAGGGACACCTGGGGTGAGGGACACCTGGGGACACTGGTTGGAGTGACACAGTGAGACAGGGGGTGAGGGACACCTGGGGTGAGAGACACCTGGGGACACTGGTTGGGGGGACATAGACACAGTGAGACAGGGGGTGAGGGACACCTGGGGACACTGGGTGAGGGACACCTGGGGACACTGGTTGGAGTGACACAGTGAGACAGGGGGTGAGGGACACCTGGGGACACTGGTTGGAGTGACACAGTGAGACAGGGGGTGAGGGACACCTGGGGTGAGCACTCGTTGGGGGGACATGAGAGAGACACAGTGAGACAGGGGGTGAGGGACACCTGGGGTGACAGACACAGAGAGACACTGGGCTGAGGGACACCTGGGGACACTGGTTGTTGGGGCACAGCAAGACAGGGGGAGGGACACAGTGAGACAGGGGGTGAGGGACACCTGGGGACACTGGCTTGGGACACCAGGGCTGCCCCCTGACCTGCAGTGCCACCCTGTAGAGCTGGGTCATGGTGAGGATGGCTTTCTGTGAGGGACACCTGGGGACATGGGGTGAGGGACACCAGGGGACACGGGGTGAGGGACACCTGGGGACACGGGGTGAGGGACACCAGGGGACACGGGGTGAGGGACACCTGGGGACACGGGGTGAGGGACACCTGGGGACACTGGCTTGGGGCACCAGGGGACACGGGGTGAGGGACACCTGGGGACACTGGCTTGGGGCACCAGGGGACACGGGGTGAGGGACACCTGGGGACACGGGGTGAGGGACACCAGGGGTGTCCCCTGACCTGCAGTGCCACCCTGTAGAGCTGGGTCATGGTGAGGATGGCTTTCTTTGAGGGACACCTGGGGACATGGGGTGAGGGACACCAGGGGACACGGGGTGAGGGACACCAGGGGACACGGGGTGAGGGACACCAGGGCTGCCCCCTGACCTGCAGTGCCACCCTGTAGAGCTGGGTCATGGTGAGGATGGCTTTCTTTGAGGGACACCTGGGGACATGGGGTGAGGGACACCAGGGGACACGGGGTGAGGGACACCTGGGGACACTGGCTTGGGGCACCAGGGGACACGGGGTGAGGGACACCTGGGGACACTGGCTTGGGGCACCAGGGGACACGGGGTGAGGGACACCTGGGGACACGGGGTGAGGGACACCAGGGGTGTCCCCTGACCTGCAGTGCCACCCTGTAGAGCTGGGTCATGGTGAGGATGGCTTTCTTTGAGGGACACCTGGGGACATGGGGTGAGGGACACCAGGGGACACGGGGTGAGGGACACCAGGGGACACGGGGTGAGGGACACCAGGGGACACGGGGTGAGGGACACCAGGGGACACGGGGTGAGGGACACCAGGGCTGCCCCCTGACCTGCAGTGCCACCCTGTAGAGCTGGGTCATGGTGAGGATGGCTTTCTTTGAGGGACACCTGGGGACACGGGGTGAGGGACACCAGGGGACACGGGGTGAGGGACACCTGGGGACACTGGCTTGGGGCACCAGGGGACACGGGGTGAGGGACACCTGGGGACACGGGGTGAGGGACACCAGGGCTGCCCCCTGACCTGCAGTGCCACCCTGTAGAGCTGGGACAGGGTGAGGATGGCTTGCTTTGAGGGACACCAGGGGACACGGGGTGAGGGACACCTGGGGACATGGGGTGAGGGACACCAGGGGACACGGGGTGAGGGACACCTGGGGACACTGGCTTGGGGCACCTGGGGACATGGGGTGAGGGACACCAGGGGACACGGGGTGAGGGACACCAGGGCTGCCCCCTGACCTGCAGTGCCACCCTGTAGAGCTGGGTCATGGTGAGGATGGCTTTCTTTGAGGGACACCTGGGGACATGGGGTGAGGGACACCAGGGGACACGGGGTGAGGGACACCTGGGGACACGGGGTGAGGGACACCTGGGGACACGGGGTGAGGGACACCAGGGCTGCCCCCTGACCTGCAGTGCCACCCTGTAGAGCTGGGTCATGGTGAGGATGGCTTTCTTCACCACGTTGACGTTCTCGTCCTTCAGCAGCATGTTGAGGTTGGCGATGAGCTTGAGCAGCAGCTCGATGTCCCGTTTGCTGGGGGGGGGGGCACCCCAAAAAATGAGTGGGGAGAAGAAGACAGTGGGTGCTCTCACACAGCCCCCCCCCCCCCCCCCCCCAACAACCCACCCACCAAGGTGGGAGAACGGGGTGCTCAGCACCCACGTCTCCGCCGGGTCAGGGGGATGTTGAGGGGGTGGGGGATGTGGAGCGTGCCCAAGGTTTGAGTGTGGCCCCCCTCCCCAAATCGAGGGGTGCTGCTGTGTGCCCTCCACCTCCCCCCCCCCAATTCCCCTCTCCACATCTCACCAGGCTTCCTCAATGAATCCCACCACGAACTTCCGCACCTCGATGGACTTGTCGGCCTGGAAAGCGATGATCTCCTGGGGGAGGGGGACACACACATGGAGGGGGGTGTCAGCACTGTCCCCTCCCTCCCCAAAATTGACTCCCCCCTCCCCACCCCCCACCATTCCCTCCCCCTCCAGCTCACATCCAAGAAGTTGTCCAGCAGCGTTGGGTCCTTGTTGATGATCAGCTCCTGAACCTGGGGACAGACAGACGGACACGGTGGGGACACAAGGATGGGTTCCACCCCCCTCCCAAAACCTCCTGCACCCCCCTCCCCTGTGCCCTCCCCTCACCTGCTTGAGGATGTTGATCTTGGAGTCGTTGCTGATCAGAGCTGCCTGGTTGAGCAGATCCACGACCTGGGGGGACAGCTCAGTTCTGGGGGAGGGGTGGGGGGACACCCTCCCACACCCTCCTCCCCCCACTGCTGGAGCCCCTTTAAGGCCACCCCCCCAGCCCACCCCTTGGCTGAGATCACCGTGTCCCTGTGACAGCCAGATCCCTGAGGGGGGATGGGTCCTGCCCCCCACCCGCCGTAGCCCAGATCCCAGGGATCCTCCTGCTCCTGTAACCCCAGACCCCCTCTCCGAGGTGCCCCCCAGCCCCGCCCCCCCTGAGGTGCCCCCAGTCTCCCCCTCTCCGAGATGCCCCCTAGGACCCCCAGCACCCCCTCTCTGAGATGCCCCCCTGAGGTGCCCCCCCCCGAGGTGTCCCCCAGCCCTTCCCTCTCTGAGGTGCCCCCCAGTGCCCCCCAGCCCCCCTCTCCGAGGTGTCCCCCCCGAGGTATCCCCCAACGGCACCCTCTCCGAGGTGCCCCCCCCCGAGGTTCACCCCCCCCCCCGAGGTGCCTCCCAGCCCCCCCCTCCGAGGTGCCCCCAGCCCCCCCCGGTGCCCCCCAGCCCCATCCTCTCCGAGGTGCCCCCAGTCGTCCCCCCGGTGCCCCCCAGCACCCCCCCCCCAGGTGCCCCCCAACCCCACCCTCTCCGAGGTGCCCCCCACGAGGTTCCCCCCCCCCCCCGAGGTGCCCCCAGCCCCCCCCCGGTGCCCCCCAGCCCCCCCTCTCCGAGGTGCCCCCAGTCCCCCCCCCAGGTGCCCCCCAGCACCCCCTCTCCGAGGTGTCCCCCCCGAGGTGCCCCCCAGCCCCTCCCCCCCGAGGTGCCCCCCAACCCCACCCTCTCCGAGGTGCCCCCCGCGAGGTTCCCCCCCTCCGAGGTGCCCCCCCCCCGAGGTGCCCCCCAGCCCCACCCTCTCCGAGGTGCCCCCAGTCCCCCCCCCCGGTGCCCCCCAGCCCCCCCCCCCCCAGGTGCCCCCCAGCCCCCCCCCCCCAGGTGCCCCCCAGCCCCACCCTCTCCGAGGTGCCCCCCCCAGGTGCCCCCCAGCCCCCCCCCCCCCCAGGTGCCTCCCAACCCCACCCTCTCTGAGGTGCCCCCCCCCGAGGTTCCCCCCCCGAGGTGCCCCCCCCCCCCCCCCCCCCCCCAGCCCCACCCTCTCCGAGGTGCCCCCCCCAGGTGCCCCCCAACCCCACCCTCTCTGAGGTGCCCCCCCCGAGGTGCCCCCAGCCCCCCGCGCCCCCCAGCCCCACCCTCTCCGAGGTGCCCCCCCCAGGTGCCCCCCAACCCCACCCTCTCTGAGGTGCCCCCCCCGAGGTTCCCCCTCCCGAGGTGCCCCCCCCCCCCCCCCCCCCCCCAGCCCCACCCTCTCCGAGGTGCCCCCCCCAGGTGCCCCCCAACCCCACCCTCTCTGAGGTGCCCCCCCCGAGGTTCCCCCCCCCCCCGAGGTGCCTCCCAGCCCCCCTCTCCGAGGTGCCCCCAGTCCCCCCCCCCGGTGCCCCCCAGCCCCCCCTCTCCGAGGTGCCCCCCCCAGGTGCCCCCCAACCCCACCCTCTCTGAGGTGCCCCCCCCCGAGGTGCCCCCCCCCCGAGGTGCCCCCCAGCCCCCCCCCCCCCAGCCCCACCCTCTCCGAGGTGCCCCCCCCAGGTGCCCCCCAACCCCACCCTCTCTGAGGTGCCCCCCCCGAGGTGCCCCCCAGCCCCCCCCCCCCCAGCCCCACCCTCTCCGAGGTGCCCCCCCCAGGTGCCCCCCAACCCCACCCTCTCTGAGGTGCCCCCCCCCGAGGTTCCCCCCCGGGCCCCCCCCCCCCCCCCCCAGCCCCACCCTCTCCGAGGTGCTCATGCCGTCGCTGCCGCACTCTTCCTCGCTGAAGAACTGGGAGGCCACGCTCATGCGGGGGCTGGGCCCCTCGGCCCCCCCGGCCCTGCCATGGCCCTGCCTGGGAAGGGGGTGGGGGGAGAACCACATGATGCCATCACACCCCTCAGCACCCCCATATACAGCTCCCCCCGGGCGCTATCGAGCCCCCAGCATGGGCCTGCACAGCCCCCAAGGGCTCTGGGACGCCCCATATGGTCCCTCGATGCCCCATACGGCCCCAGTATGCCCCATATGGCCCCAGGATGCCCTATACGGCCCCAGGATGCTCCATACAGCCCCAAGAAGCTCTCCATGATGCCCCATACAGTCCCTGCAATGCCTTATAAAGTCCCAGGATGCTCTATAGGGCCCAGAAACACCCTGTACAGCTCCTGGCACGCCTCAGACCCCTATAGATTACTCTATATAGCTCCAAGGTATTCTATAAACGCTCTATATGGTTTCTAAGATGCCCCATATGGCCCTAGAATGCTCTGTGCAGTCCATAAATACCCTATATGGCCCAGAGATATCCTATATGGCACCTGGGATAGCCTATACGGCCCAGAGATGCCCTATATAGCCCATAGATACCCTATATGGCCCCTGGAATGCTCTATATGTCCCAGGGATGCCTATATGTCCCAGAGATGCCCTATACGGCTCCTGGGATGCCCTATACCTCCCCTGGGATGCACTATATGGCCCCTGGGATGCCCTATACCTCCCCTGGGATGCACTATATGGCCCCTGGGATACCCTATACAGCTCAAAACTGCCCTATATGGCCCCTGGGATGCCCTATACGGCCCCTGGGATGCCCTATACAGCCCAAAACTGCCCTATATGGCCCCTGGGATGCCCTATACAGCTCAAAACTGCCCTATATGGCCCCTGGGATACCCTATACAGCTCAAAACTGCCCTATATGGCCCCTGGGATGCCCTATACAGCCCAAAACTGCCCTATATGGCCCCTGGGATGCCCTATACAGCTCAAAACTGCCCTATATGGCCCCTGGGATACCCTATACAGCTCAAAACTGCCCTATATGGCCCCTGGGATGCCCTATACGGCCCCTGGGATGCCCTATACAGCCCAAAACTGCCCTATATGGCCCCTGGGATGCCCTATACAGCCCAAAAATGCCCTATACGGCCCCTGGGATGCCCCAGACCCCTGTAAATTACTCTATACGTCCCCAGGACATTCTCTAGGGCCCAGCGCTGCTGCACAGCACAGCGACGCCCCGTATGGTCCCCACAATCCCCTATGTGGCCCTGGGACATCCCGTATGCTGCCACCCCCATATAGGGTCCATACAAAGCCCTACAACCCCCTCCCCCAGTGCCCCTGCCCCTTAAAGCACCCCATCTTCACCCACCCTATAGCACCCCCATCCTGCCCATACAGACCCCTGACACCCCCCCTGGCTTTCCCCCCCTTATAGAGCTCACCCCCTTTGGCCCCTAGAGAGTCCCTTCACCCCTCTGACCCTTACAGGGCCCCACCTACACCCCCCAACCCTCTGGAGCCCCCCAACCCCTATAACTCCCTCAGGGGCCTACAAGAGCCCTCCCCCCAATGAGGCCCTCCCAGCCACTATAATCCCCCCAGTTCCCTATAGAGCCCCCTCCACCCCCCATAAATCCCTCAGGACCCCCCCCGAGCCCCTCCCCCAAAGGGCCCTACAGAGCCCCCCCCAGACCCCTCTAAATCCTAGCCAGGCCCCCACACAGACACCCCCCCGCCCCCTATAGCCTCCACAGGCCCCTATAGAACCCCCGAGCCCCTACAGAGCCTCCCCAGACCCCTCTAAATCCTACCCAGGCCCCCACACAGACACCCCCCTGCCCCCTATATCCTCCACAGGCCCCTATAGAACCCCCGAGCCCCAACAGAGCCTCCCCAGACCCCTCTAAATCCTAGCCAGGCCCCCACATAGGCCCCCCCGCCCCCTATAGCCCCCCTAGGCCCCCCCGCCTCCTATAGCCCCCCTAGGCCCCCCCGCCCCCTATAGCCCCCCTAGGCCCCCCCGCCTCCTATAGCCCCCCTAGGCCCCCCCGCCTCCTATAGCCCCCCTAGGCCCCCCCGGCCCCTGCAGAGCCCCCCCCCCGACCCCTATAAACCCACACACCTCTCGAGAGGCCTCCCCGACCCCAATGAAGGCCCAGACACTCCCAGGGAGCCCCCCTGAGTCTCTATAGAGCCCCCCCGGGTATCTACGACCACCCCAGAGACCCCCCCAGGCCCCTCTAAACACCCCCGAGGCCTCTATAGCCCCCCCCCCCCCCTCACCGCCACCCGCGCGCTCGGCGGCCTCTGCGGCCACTGCGCAGGCGCCGTCCAGCCCCCGCCAAGCGCCGTGCGCATGCGCAGTGCGAGGGGGGCCGGCCCTACCCGTACCCGGGCCACCCCCCCCCCCCCCCCCCCCCCATAGCCCCCCAGTTTTGCCATGGCGGCCCAGTTCCCCCTCCAGCCCCGCTCCAATCCCCCCCCCCCCCCCAACTCATCTCCCGCCCCCACACTTCCCCCAATGCCCCCCCTGGAGCCCATTTCCCCCCTCCCCCCCCCAATGCCTGCCTTGCACCCCCCAATTGCCCCCCCCCCCCCTTTGGCCTTGCACCAATCCCTCCCTAGCCCCCCCCCCCCCCCAATTCATCCCCTGCACCCCTCACCGCTCCACACCCCCCCCCCAGACCCCCCACCTCCCCCCAGTTGCCCCTTCCCACCCCAGTTCCTCTCCGGGACACCCCAGTGCCCCCCCCATACCTCCCCCCCCCCACCCTATTCCCTCCTTGGATCTCCCCCATTGCTCCCCCCCAATTTATCCCCCCGCCCCCCCGATTCTCCCCTGCACCCCCACTCCCAATCTCTCCCTGCCCCCCCAATTCATCTCTCGCCCCCCAATTCTCCCCTGCACCCCCTGTTCCCCCCTCCCTCCCCCCTGCTCCCCTTCTTTCCCCCTCCCTCCTTCCTCCCCCATTCCCTCCCTCCCCCTTCCTTGCTCCCCACCCCGCTCCCCTTCTTCCCCCCTCCCTCCTTCCTCCCCCCATTCCCTCCCTCCCTCCCTCTCCTCCTTCCCCTTTCCCCTTCCTCCCTCTCCCCTTCCTTGTGCCCCCCCCCCGCTCCCCTTCTTCCCCCCTCCCTCCTTCCTCCCCATTCCCTCCCTCCACCTCCTCCTTCCCCTTCCCTTCCTCCCTCTCCCTTCCTTGTGCCCCCCCCCCGCTCCCTTCTTCCCCCTTCCTCCTTCCTCCCCCCTTCCTCCCTCCCCTCCCTCCTTCCCCTTCCCTTCCCCCTTTCCCCTCCCTCCCTCTCCCCTTCCTTGTGCCCCCCCCCAGCTCCCCTTCTTCCCCCTCCCTCCTTCCTCCCCCCATTCCCTCCCTCCCCCTCCTCCTTCCCCCTTTCCCCTTCCTCCCTCTCCCCTTCCTTGTGCCCCCCCCCCGCTCCCCTTCTTCCCCCTTCCTCCTTCCTCCCCCCATTCCCTCCCCCCTCCTCCTTCCCCCATTCCCTCCCTCCCCCTCCTCCTTCCCCCATTCCCTCCCCTCCCCCTCCTCCTTCCCCCTTTCCCCTCCCTCCCTCTCCCCTTCCTTGCCCCCCACCCCGCTCCCCTTCTTCCCCCCTCCCTCCTTCCTCCCCCCATTCCCTCCCTCCCCCCTCCTTCCTTGCCCCCCCCCTTCAAGAACCACCCAAAACATCTCTTAACAAAACCCCTCTCAACCCCCCAAATCTTTTTATTCACCAAAACAAAAAACCTCTCCAAAATCTCAGGGGACCCCCGCCCCCAAACCCCCTCTTTCCCCCTCCCCCCCCTCAGGGGTCCCTCTCCCTCTTGACACAAACATCCCCGGCCAAAATCGCCGCGATCTCCCCCACCAGGAACCCACAAGGGAGGCTGGACCCCCCCAGGGGACGGCTGGACCCCCCCAGGGGACAACAGCCCCCGCTCGGGCAGTGGATGTCAACCCCCCCGGTACCACTGGTACCACCACCGGTACCGGTACCACCGCGGTTGGTGCGGCAAGCGCAGGGGAAGCAGAAGCGAGGGGCGGGTACAGCCGGACACTGTACGAAGTGGGTGTTGTCCAACCGGTGCTGGCACAACCTGCACCGCGCCAGCGGTAGCGCTGCCTGTTCTTGGTGAAACCCCAACGGTTCATCAGGCGGCGGGGGCGTCAGGTGATCTGCTGGGTGATCTGGTGGGTGATGCAGTGAGTGACCCCGTGGGTGATCCGGTGGGTGATGCTGTAGCTGATTTGGCGGGTCACCCAGCGGGTGATCCAGTGGGTGATGCAGTGGGTGATCCGGTGGGTGACGCAGGGGGTGATCCGGTGGGTGATGCTGTAGCTGATCTGGCGGGTCACCCAGCGGGTGATCCGGTGGGTGATGCAATGGGTGATCCGGTGGGTGATGCTGTAGCTGATTTGGCGGGTCACCCAGCGGGTGATCCGGTGGGTGACGCAGCGGGTGATCCGGTGGGTGATGCTGTAGCTGGATCTGGCGGGTCACCCAGCGGGTGATCCGGTGGGTGACGCAATGGGTGATCCGGTGGGTGACGCAGCGGGTGATGGCAGCGCTGGAACTGCGCTTGATCCGGTTCCGGTGACGCTTTCCGCCGCCGCCGGTGAGCTGGAAGAGGGTGTTGCTGCGGCAAAGCTTCGGGTGACGGCGGGTGGCGGAACAAGCGAACCGACTGTGTGAAGAGCTCCCCGAGCAGCCGCCAATCGCCGCTGCCCCGGCGCTTCTCGTACTCCAGGTACTTGTAACCGGAGGAAATGGTTGTACTGGGAGCGCGGAGACAATCGCGGAGCATCCGCTTGGCCAGGCCCAGGGCGCCGGCGTAGACGCTGCCGGAGCCGCAGGGGTACTCGGCAAACACCCTCAATTCGAATTCCAATCCGGATCTGGGAGCGGCGTCGAAGGCGAAGATCCGGCCCACCAGGGCGTGATCCTTCCGCAAGCGCACGTGGAAGGGGCGCAGCCGCTCAGCGCCGCGAGGTGCTGCCGCACGGCCGGCGGTTTGCCGGGCCAGGCCTGGGCACGGCCGCGCATGGCGGCGCTCAGCTGCGCCAGGCATTCGGCGCCGCGCGGGTGGCGGTGGGCGACGGGGTCCTCGGAGCGCGGCGGGACTATGGGTGGCGTGGTGGTGCCGCGGCGGGTGACGGTCGGGCCTGGAGCGGCATGGTGGTGCCGCGTGACGGGTTGACGGGGTCCTCGAAGCGCGGCAGGACTATGGGCGGCATGGTGGTGCCGCGGCGGGTGACGTGGTTGACGGGGTCCTCGGAGCGCGGCGGGACTATGGGCAGCGTGGTGGTGCCGCGGCGGGTGACGTGGTTGACGGGGTCCTCGGAGCGCGGCGGGACTATGGGCAGCGTGGTGGTGCCGCGGCGGGTGACGTGGTTGACGGGGTCCTCAGAGCGAGGCGGGACGCGGGGTAGCGTGGCGGTGACGTGATGGTGGTGGGTGAGGTGGTTGACGGGGTCCTCAGAGCGCGGCGGGACTATGGGCAGCGTGGTGGTGCCGCGGCGGGTGACGTGGTTGACGGGGTCCTCGGAGCGCGGCGGGACACGGGGTAGTGTGGTGGTGCCGCGGCGGGTGACGTGGTTGACGGGGTCCTCGGAGCGCGGCGGGACACGGGGTAGCGTGGTGGTGCCGCGGCGGGTGACGTGGTTGACGGGGTCCTCGGAGCACGGCGGGACTATGGGCAGCGTGGTGGTGCCGCGGCGGGTGACGTGGTTGACGGGGTCCTCGGAGCGAGGCGGGACGCGGGGTAGCGTGGCGGTGACGTGATGGTGGTGGGTGAGGTGGTTGACGGGGTCCTCGGAGCGCGGCGGGACGCGGGGCGGCGCGGCGGTGCCGTGGTTGATGGGGACATTGCGGTGGTGGTGGTCGATGGGGTCCTCGGAGCGAGGCGGGACGCGGGGTAGCGTGGCGGTGACGTGATGGTGGCGGTGAGGTGGTTGATGGAGACCTCGGAGCGCGGCGGGACGCGGGGCAGGGCGGCGGTGCCGTGGCGGTGGTGGTTGTCACCGTGAGTCCGGTTCCGGAGGCTCCTGGCGGCCTCCAGGAGCGGCTCGATGCGGTCGGCGCCCTCGAAGTTGACGCAGCCGCGGCACACGGCCTCGCTGAAGTCCCCCAGCACGGCCCAGGGCGCCTTGGGCAGGGCGCACAGGGAACAGCGCTGGCGGCGCCACGACATGGTGGGAGCGCCCAGCGCCGCGGGGCTTCGGCGCTGAGGATCCCCCCACCCCCCTCCCTGGGGTGGGGGCTGTCTGTGGGGAGACCCCCCACCTGCAGCGGGTGACCTAGGGGGAGGGAAGGGGTGCTTGTTGGGGTTTCCCCTCAGCACAGACCCCCCTTCCCCCCCAGAGGTCCCCTCCGACCCCTCCAGCTCCCCCACTTGGCCCTCAACCCCCCCAATTGCCCCCCCTTCCCAACCTTGCACCGATCCCTCCCTAGCAGCCCCCCTAATTCACCTCCTGTACCCCCACCCTGCCCCACCCCCCCATCAGTGCAACCCCCTAAGTCCCCCCCCGCCTCAGCACACCCCTCACACCCCCCTCTAGAGCCCCCCAGGGTGCCACCCCCACCTCAACCCCACCCCAGCCCCTTCAGAGTCCCCCCTCAACATATGCCCCCCCCCCTCCCCAGCCTTCCCGCGGGGTCCCCCCTTCTGCACAGCACCCCGCCCTCCCCCCCCCAGGGCTGCCCCTCACCAAGTCCCCTTGGATCCCCCCCAGCACAAACCCCTCACAGGGGGCCCCCCCCATACCAGCACCCCCCCAAAATGCCTTTGGGTGCCCCCCCCCCATCAACACAGCTCCCTCAGCCCCCCCCCCCCAGCACAACCCCCTCTGAGATCCCCCCAGCCTCCCCCAGGTCCCCTCTCAGCCCCCCCTCCATGTCCCCTGGGAGCCCCCCCAGCCCAGCCCCTCCCCTCTCAGCCCCCCCCCTCCATGTCCCCTGGGAGCCCCCCCAGCCCAGCCCCTCCCCTCTCAGCCCCCCCCCTCCATGTCCCCTGGGAGCCCCCCCAGCCCAGCCCCTCCCCTCTCAGCCCCCCCCCTCCATGTCCCCTGGGAGCCCCCCCAGCCCAGCCCCTCCCCTCTCAGCCCCCCCCCTCCATGTCCCCTGGGAGCCCCCCCAGCCCAGCCCCTCCCCTCTCAGCCCCCCCCCCCTCCATGTCCCCTGGGAGCCCCCCCAGCCCAGCCCCTCCCCTCTCAGCCCCCCCCCTCCATGTCCCCTGGGAGCCCCCCCAGCCCAGCCCCTCCCCTCTCAGCCCCCCCCCTCCATGTCCCCTGGGAGCCCCCCCAGCCCAGCCCCTCCCCTCTCAGCCCCCCCCCTCCATGTCCCCTGGGAGCCCCCCCAGCCCAGCCCCTCCCCTCTCAGCCCCCCCCCTCCATGTCCCCTGGGAGCCCCCCCAGCCCAGCCCCTCCCCTCTCAGCCCCCCCCCTCCATGTCCCCTGGGAGCCCCCCCAGCCCAGCCCCTCCCCTCTCAGCCCCCCCCCTCCATGTCCCCTGGGAGCCCCCCCAGCCCAGCCCCTCCCCTCTCAGCCCCCCCCCTCCATGTCCCCTGGGAGCCCCCCCAGCCCAGCCCCTCCCCTCTCAGCCCCCCCCCTCCATGTCCCCTGGGAGCCCCCCCAGCCCAGCCCCTCCCCTCTCAGCCCCCCCCCTCCATGTCCCCTGGGAGCCCCCCCAGCCCAGCCCCTCCCCTCTCAGCCCCCCCCCTCCATGTCCCCTGGGAGCCCCCCCAGCCCAGCCCCTCCCCTCTCAGCCCCCCCCCTCCATGTCCCCTGGGAGCCCCCCCAGCCCAGCCCCTCCCCTCTCAGCCCCCCCCCTCCATGTCCCCTGGGAGCCCCCCCAGCCCAGCCCCTCCCCTCTCAGCCCCCCCCCTCCATGTCCCCTGGGAGCCCCCCCAGCCCAGCCCCTCCCCTCTCAGCCCCCCCCCTCCATGTCCCCTGGGAGCCCCCCCAGCCCAGCCCCTCCCCTCTCAGCCCCCCCCCTCCATGTCCCCTGGGAGCCCCCCCAGCCCAGCCCCTCCCCTCTCAGCCCCCCCCCTCCATGTCCCCTGGGAGCCCCCCCAGCCCAGCCCCTCCCCTCTCAGCCCCCCCCCTCCATGTCCCCTGGGAGCCCCCCCAGCCCAGCCCCTCCCCTCTCAGCCCCCCCCCTCCATGTCCCCTGGGAGCCCCCCCAGCCCAGCCCCTCCCCTCTCAGCCCCCCCCCTCCATGTCCCCTGGGAGCCCCCCCAGCCCAGCCCCTCCCCTCTCAGCCCCCCCCCCCCTCCATGTCCCCTGGGAGCCCCCCCAGCCCAGCCCCTCCCCTCTCAGCCCCCCCCCTCCATGTCCCCTGGGAGCCCCCCCAGCCCAGCCCCTCCCCTCTCAGCCCCCCCCCTCCATGTCCCCTGGGAGCCCCCCCAGCCCAGCCCCTCCCCTCTCAGCCCCCCCCCTCCATGTCCCCTGGGAGCCCCCCCAGCCCAGCCCCTCCCCTCTCAGCCCCCCCCCTCCATGTCCCCTGGGAGCCCCCCCAGCCCAGCCCCTCCCCTCTCAGCCCCCCCCCTCCATGTCCCCTGGGAGCCCCCCCAGCCCAGCCCCTCCCCTCTCAGCCCCCCCCCTCCATGTCCCCTGGGAGCCCCCCCAGCCCAGCCCCTCCCCTCTCAGCCCCCCCCCTCCATGTCCCCTGGGAGCCCCCCCAGCCCAGCCCCTCCCCTCTCAGCCCCCCCCCTCCATGTCCCCTGGGAGCCCCCCCAGCCCAGCCCCTCCCCTCTCAGCCCCCCCCCTCCATGTCCCCTGGGAGCCCCCCCAGCCCAGCCCCTCCCCTCTCAGCCCCCCCCCTCCATGTCCCCTGGGAGCCCCCCCAGCCCAGCCCCTCCCCTCTCAGCCCCCCCCCTCCATGTCCCCTGGGAGCCCCCCCAGCCCAGCCCCTCCCCTCTCAGCCCCCCCCCTCCATGTCCCCTGGGAGCCCCCCCAGCCCAGCCCCTCCCCTCTCAGCCCCCCCCCTCCATGTCCCCTGGGAGCCCCCCCAGCCCAGCCCCTCCCCTCTCAGCCCCCCCTCCATGTTCCCTGGCAGCCCCCCCAGCCCAGCCCCTCCCCTCTCAGCCCCCCCCCTCCATGTCCCCTGGGAGCCCCCCCAGCCCAGCCCCTCCCCTCTCAGCCCCCCCCCCCTCCATGTCCCCTGGGAGCCCCCCCAGCCCAGCCCCTCCCCTCTCAGCCCCCCCCCTCCATGTCCCCTGGGAGCCCCCCCAGCCCAGCCCCTCCCCTCTCAGCCCCCCCCCTCCATGTCCCCTGGGAGCCCCCCCAGCCCAGCCCCTCCCCTCTCAGCCCCCCCCCTCCATGTCCCCTGGGAGCCCCCCCAGCCCAGCCCCTCAGAGGGTCCCACCCCGCCCCCCAGGCCCCTCCAGGGGTCTCCCCCCCAGGCCCCGTACCGGTGTCAAAGGAGCCGCCGGAGCGCGGCGGGCCGGGCCGGGGGAAGGAGGCGGCAGTGCGCATGCGCGGGGACGGCCAGGGCGCCCGCTCAGGAAGCTCACTGCGCATGCGTAAAGGAGAGCGGCTGCGCGGGGGAGGGCGCGGTGGCCACAGCGCATGCGCGTCAAGGGGGCGGGGAGAGGGAGGGGCGAGGGAGCAGGGGGCGTGGCCGCACGCCGCGTGCACACGGAGCACAACACTGCGGGGGGGGGGGGGGCTGTGGGGGGGGGGGGGGCTGTGGGGTCCCGGGGTTCTGCCCCCAGAGTGGCATCAATGGCCCTCATGACGTCATCAGTGTCTCCAGGGTGTCCTCAAGGGCCCTCATGACGTCATCAGTGGCCTCAGGGTGTCATCAAGGGGGCTCATGACGTCATCACTGCCCCCAGGGTGGCATCAAGGGGGCTCATGTTGTCAGCACTGCCCCCAGGGTGGCATCAAGGGTACTTATGACGTCATCACTGCCCCCAGGGTGGCATCAATGGCCCTCGTGACGTCATCAGTGTCTCCAGGGTGTCCTCAAGGGCCCTCATGACGTCATCAGTGTCCCCAGGGTGTCATCAAAAGTGCTCATGACATCATCAAGGGCCCCCAGAGTGTCATCAAGGGGGCTCATGTTGTCAGCACTGCCCCCAGGGTGGCATCAAGGGTACTTATGACGTCATCACTGCCCCCAGGGTGGCATCAAGGGCCCTCATGACGTCATCAGTGTCTCCAGGGTATCATCAAGGGCCCTCATGACGTCATCACTGCCCCCAGGGTGGCATCAAGGGTACTTATGACATCATCAGTGTCTCCAGGGTATCATCAAGGGCCCTCATGATGTCATCAGTGGCCTCAGGGTGTCATCAAGGGTTCTTATGACATCATCACTGCCCCCAGGGTGGCATCAAGGGCCCTCGTGACATCATCAGTGCCCCTAGCGTGTCATCAGCAGTGCTTATGACGTCATCGCTGCCCCCAGCGTGGCATCAAGGGCCCTCATGACGTCATCAGTGGCCCCTGGTTGCCATCAAGGGCCCTCGTGATGTCATCACTGCCCCCAGGGTGGCAACAAGGGCCCTCATGACGTCATCACTGCCCCCAGGGTGGCATCAAGGGTACTTATGACATCATCACTGCCCCCCGGGTGGCAACAAGGGCCCTCATGACGTCATCACTGCCCCCAGGGTGGCATCAAGGGCCCTCATGACGTCATCAGTGTCTCCAGGGTGTCATACAGGGCCCTCATGACGTCATCACTGCCCCCAGGGTGGCATCAAGGGTACTTATGACGTCATCACTGCCCCCAGGGTGTCATACAGGGCCCTCATGACGTCATCACTGCCCCCAGGGTGGCATCAAGGGCCCTCATGACGTCATCACTGCCCCCAGGGTGGCATACAGGGCGCTCATGACGTCATCAGTGCCCCCCAGGGCACCATGGGTGGTCCCCAGGCAGCCCGCGTGCCCCTCCGCGAGCCAGCGATGGGCCCAGAGGCGCCATCAGCAGCCCCGGGGGTGCCCGTAGCGCCGGGGCAGGGGCGGGGGGCGGGGCTTCCCCGGCGGGTAGCGCGGGCGGAATGACTGACGGCCGCAGCGCCCAATGGCTCCGCGGAACTGGGCGGGGCGGACTCCTCCTCACAGCCAATAGCGGCGAGAGCTTGGAGGGGCGTAACCACCGCCGGTGGGAGGCGGGGAGAAAGGTGACAGGCGGCGGTGAGAACCAATGGGGCGCGAGAAAGCGCTGCGAGGGGGCGGGGCCAAGGCCGACACCGGCGCGAACGGTGGCGGGAGGTGAGTGACCGGCCCCGGTGACCCCCCCCCCCCCCCCCCCCCGGCGCCCCCCGGCCGGGGTCTCCCCGGGACCTGCCCCCTGAACAGCCCCTGGGCCCCGCTCCCCACCCCCCGCGGGCTCCCCGAGCAGAACCCCGGGACCCCACAGCCCCCCAGCCCCCCCAAAACAACCCCCCACACCCCCTGCACCCCCAAAACAACCCCCCACCCCCCTCTGCGCCCCACAGCCCCCCACCCCCCCCAAAACAACCCCCCACACCCCCTGCACCCCCAAAACAACCCCCCACCCCCCTCTGCGCCCCACAGCCCCCCACCCCCCCCAAAACAACCCCCCACACCCCCTGCACCCCCAAAACAACCCCCCACACCCCCTGCACCCCCAAAACAACCCCCCACCCCCCTCTGCGCCCCACAGCCCCCCACCCCCCCCAAAACAACCCCCCACACCCCCTGCACCCCCAAAACAACCCCCCACACCCCCTGCACCCCCAAAACAACCCCCCCCACCCCCCTCTGCGCCCCCCAAAACAACCCCCCACACCCCTCTGCGCCCCACAGCCTCCCACCCCCTCTGCACCCCCCAAAACAACCCCCACACCCCCCTCTGAGCCCCCCAAAACAACCCCCCACACCCCTCTGCGCCCCCACAGCCCCCCACCCCCTCTGTGCCCCCCAAAACAATCCCCACACCCCCCTCTGCGCCCCCCAAAACAACCCCCCACCCCCCTCTGCACCCCCACAGCCCCCCACCCCCTTTGCGCCCCCCAAAACAACCCCCCACCCCCCTCTGCGCCCCCACAGCCTCCCACCCCCTCTGCACCCCCCAAAACAACCCCCACACCCCCCTCTGCGCCCCCCAAAACAACCCCCCACACCCCTCTGCGCCCCCACAGCCCCCCACCCCCTTTGCGCCCCCCAAAACACCCCCCCCACCCCCTCTGCGCCCCCACAGCCCCCCACCCCCCATGCACCCCCCAAAACAACCCCCCCCACCCCCCTCTGCGCCCCCCAAAACAACCCCCCACTCCCCTCTGCGCCCCCACAGCCCCCCACCCCCTTTGCGCCCCCCAAAACAACCCCCCCACCCCCCTCTGCACCCCCACAGCCCCCCACCCCCTCTGTGCCCCCCAAAACAACCCCCCCACCCCCCTCTGAGACCCCCAAAACAACCCCCCACACCCCTCTGCGCCCCCACCGCCCCCCACCCCCCCTGCACCCCCAAAACAACCCCCCCACCCCCTCTGAGACCCCAAAACAACCCCCACACCCCCCTATGCACTCCTACAGCCCCCCTCCTCTGCACCCCCCAGAACTATCCCCCCACCCCTCTGCACCCCAACAGCCCCCCCTGCGCCCCCCAAAACAACCCCCCACCCCCTGACTCTCCAAAACAGCCCCCCAACCCCCCTCTGCGCCCCCCAAAACAACCCCCTAGCCCCATCTGCACCCCCACAGCCCCCCTAACCCCCCCGCATCCCTTCAACCCCCTCTGCACCCCCAAAAAATGCCCCCTAACCCCGTCTGCACCCCCACAGCCTCCCCTACCCCCCAAAACAACCCCCCAACCCCCTGCATCCCCACAGCCCCCCACCCCCTCTGCACCCCCCAAAACCCCCCCAAATCCCTCTGCCTCCTCCAACCCCCTCTGCACCCCCCAACCCGTCTGCCTCCCCCCAGCCCCCCCAAATCCCCCTGCATCCCCCCAGCCCCCCCAAACCCCTCTGCCTCCCCCCAGCCCCCCAAAACCCCCTGCATCCCTCTGACAGTCCCCCAACCCCTCTGGCTCTCTCTGGAAGTCCCCCCACACTTCCTGCCCCCCCCAGCCCCCCAAAACTCCTCTGCCTCCCCCACAGCCCCCCCAAACTCTCCTGCCTCCCCAAAAACAACCCCCCTCAAACCCCCTGCCTCCCCCACAGCCCCCCCAAACCCCCCTGCCTCCCCACAGCCCCCCCAACCCCCCTGAATCCCCACAGCCCCCCAAAAAACCCCTGCCTTCCCCACATCCCCCCCAAACCCCTCTGCCTCCCCCACAGCCCCCCCAAACCCCCTGCCTCCCCAAAACAACCACCAACCCCCCTGCCTCCCCAAAAACAACCCCCCCAAATCCCCTGCCTCCCCCACATCCCCCCCAAACCCCTCTGCCTCCCCCACAGCCCCCCCAAACCCCCTGCATCCCCCACAGCCCCCCAAAAACCCCCGCCTCCCCCACAGCCCCCCCAAACCCACTGCATCCCCACAGCCCCCCCAAACCCCCTGCCTCCCCAAAACAACCCCCCCATCCCCCCTGCATCCCCCATAGCCCCCCCAACCCCCCTGCATCCCCCACAGCCCCCCCAAACCCCCTGCCTCTCCAAAAACAACCCCCCCAAACCCCCTGCCTCTCCCACAGCCCCCCCAAGCCCCCTGCATCCCCACAGCCCCCCAACCCCGCCTCCCCAAAACAACCCCCCCAAACCCCCCTGCATCCCCACAACCCCCCCCAAGCCCCCCTGCCTCCCCAGAACAACCCCCCAAACCCCCTGCCTCCCCAAAACAACCCCCAAACCCCCTGCCTCCCCCACAGCCCCCCCAACCCCCCTGCATCCCCCACAGCCCCCCAAAAAACCCTGCCTTCCCGACAGCCCCCCAAAACCCCCCTGCATCCCTACAGCCCCCCCAACCCCCCTGCCTCCCCAAAACAACCCCCCAAACCCCCTGCATCCCCCACAGCCCCCCCAAGCCCCCCGCCTCCCCAAAACAACCCCCCCAAAGCCCCCTGCCTCCCCACAGCCTCTGGCTCCCCCAAAACAACCCCAACAACCCCCCTGCATCCCCCACAGCCCCCCAAAAACCCCCTGCATCCCCCACAGCCCCCCAAACCCCCCCTGCATCCCTACAGCATCCTCCAAGCCCCGCCTCCCCAAAACAACCCCCCAAACCCCCCTGCATCTCCTACAGCCCCCCAAACCCCCCTGCATCCCCCACAGCCCCCCCAAAAACCCCCGCCTCCCCACAGCCCCCCCAACCCCCCTGCCTCCCCAAAACAACTCCCCCAAGCCCCCTGCATCCCCCACAGCCCCCCCAAACCCCCTGCATCCCCACAGCCCCCCAAACCCCCCTGCCTCCCCACAGCCTCTGCCTCCCCCAAAACACCCCCCAACTCCCCCTGCATCCCCCACAGCCCCCCAAAAACCCCCTGCCTTCCCCACAGCCCCCCCAACCCCCCCTGCATCCCCACAGCCCCCCCAACCCCCCTGCCTCCCCAAAACAACCCCCCCAAGTTCCCTGCCTCCCCACAGCCTCTGCCTCCCCCAAAACAACCCTCCCAACCCCCCTGCATCCCCCACAGCCCCCCAAAACCCCCTGCCTCCCCCACAGCCCCCCCAAACCCCCTGCATCCCCACAGCCCCCCCCAACCCCCCTGCCTCCCCAAAAACAACCCCCCCAAACCCCCTGCATCCCCCATAGCCCCCCCAAACCCCCCTGCCTCCCCCACAGGCCCCCCCAAGCCCCCTGCATCCCCCAAAACAACCCCCCCAAACCCCCTGCCTCTCCCACAGCCCCCCAAAACAAGCCCCAGGTTCCTCCACCCTTAGGCCTTTTCCCCCCGCCCCCCCAAGTACCCCCCACTTCTTAGGCATGTTCCCCCCTGGTTCCCCCCTGGTTTCCCTCCCCTTAGGCCTGTCCCACCCTGGTGCCCCCCCCCAGTTCCCCCCCATCTTAGGCCTGTCCCCCCTCTGGTTCCTGCTGCTGGATCCCCCCATCTTAGGCCTGTCCCCCCCCGGTTCCTGCTGCTGGATCCCCCCATCTTAGGCCTGTCCCCCCCCGGTTCCTGCTGCTGGTTCCCCCCCATCTTAGGCCTGTCCCCCCCCCGGTTCCTGCTGCTGGTTCCCCCCATCTTAGGCCTGTCCCCCCCCTGGTTCCTCCTGCTGGTTCCCCCCATCTTAGGCCTGTCCCCCCCCCCGGTTCCTGCTGCTGGTTCCCCCCCATCTTAGGCCTGTCCCCCCCCCGGTTCCTGCTGCTGGTTCCCCCCCATCTTAGGCCTGTCCCCCCCCCGGTTCCTGCTGCTGGTTCCCCCCCATCTTAGGCCTGTCCCCCCCCTGGTTCCTCCTGCTGGTTCCCCCCATCTTAGGCCTGTCCCCCCCCCGGTTCCTGCTGCTGGTTCCCCCCATCTTAGGCCTGTCCCCCCCGGTTCCTGCTGCTGGTTCCCCCCATCTTAGGCCTGTCCCCCCCCGGTTCCTGCTGCTGGTTTGCCCCCGATCTTAGGCCTGTCCCCCCCGGTTCCTGCTGCTGGTTCCCCCCATCTTAGGCCTGTCCCCCCCGGTTCCTGCTGCTGGTTTGCCCCCATCTTAGGCCTGTCCCCCCCGGTTCCTGCTGTTGGTTCCCCCCCATCTTAGGCCTGTCCCCCCCCCGGTTCCTGCTGCGGGTTGCCCCCCACCTTAGGCCTGTCTCGCCCAGGTTCCCCCTCCCCCGTTCCCCCCTCACCCTTAGTTCCCCACCCTGGTTCCCCTCCCATGGTTACCCCCTGGTTCCCCCCCATCTTAAGCCTGCCCCCCCCCTGTTTCCCGCCCCCAGCTCCTCCCCATCTTAGGCCTGTCCCCCCCCAGTTCCCCCCCATCCTAGGCCTGTCCCCTCCTCGTTCGCTTCCCCTGGTGCCCCCCACGGGTTCCCCCCCATCCTAAGCGTGCCCCCCCCTGTTTCCCGCCCCCAGTTCTTCCCCATCTTAGGCCTGTCACCCCCTGGCTCCCCCCCGGCTCCCTCCTCCTTAGGCCTGTCCCTGCCTGGTTCCCCCCTGGTTCCCCCCATCTTAGGCCTGTCCCCCTCTGGTTCCTCCCCGTCTTAGGCCTGTCCCCCCCTGGTTCCCCCCTGCCAGTTCTCCCCCATCTTAGGCCTGTCCGCCCCTGGTTCCCCCCTGCCAGTTCTCCCCCATCTTAGGCCTGTCCCTCCCTGGTTCTCCCCCTGGTTCCTCCCCATCTTAGGCCTGTCTCCCCCTGGTTCTTCCCCCTAGTTCCCCCATCTCTTAGGCCTGGTTCCCCCACCCCCATAGGCCTGTCCCCCCCCAGTTCTCCCCCATCTTAGGCCTGTCCCCCCCCCAGTTCTCCCCCATCTTAGGCCTGTCCCCCCTGGTTCTCCCCCTGGTTCCTCCCCATCTTAGGCCTGTCTCCCCCTGGTTCTTCCCCCTAGTTCCCCCATTTCTCAGGCCTGGTTCCCCCACCCCCATAGGCCTGTCCCCCCCAGTTCTCCCCCATCTTAGGCCTGTCCCTCCCTGGTTCTCCCCCTGGTTCCTCCCCATCTTAGGCCTGTCCCTGCCTGGTTCCCCCCTGGTTCCTCCCCATCTTAGGCCTGTCTCCCCCTGGTTCTTCCCCCTAGTTCCCCCATTTCTCAGGCCTGGTTCCCCCACCCCCATAGGCCTGTCCCCCCCCAGTTCTCCCCCATCTTTGGCCTGTCCCCCCTGGTTCTCCCCCTGGTTCTTCCTCCCCCTTAGGCCTGTCCCTGCCTGGTTCCCCCCTGGTTCCTCCCCCTTAGGCCTGTCTCCCCCTGGTTCTTCCCCCTAGTTCCCCCATTTCTCAGGCCTGGTTTCCCCACCCCCATAGGCCTGTCCCCCCCCAGTTCTCCCCCATCTTAGGCCTGTCCCTCCCTGGTTCTCCCCCTGGTTCCTCCCCATCTTAGGCCTGTCTCCCCCTGGTTCTTCCCCCTAGTTCCCCCATCTCTTAGGCCTGGTTCCCCCACCCCCATAGGCCTGTCCCCCCCCAGTTCTCCCCCATCTTAGGCCTGTCCCCCCCCAGTTCTCCCCCATCTTAGGCCTGTCCCTCCCTGGTTCTCCCCCTGGTTCCTCCCCATCTTAGGCCTGTCTCCCCCTGGTTCTTCCCCCTAGTTCCCCCATCTCTTAGGCCTGGTTCCCCCACCCCCATAGGCCTGTCCCCTCCTGGTTTCCCCCCACCCCAAGCTAAATACCCCCCCGCCCCATCCTGCCCAGCGCCATGGGGGAGCCGCGGTGCCTTCGGGCTGAGCGCACCTTCCGGCACGGGCCGCACACGCTGCGCCTCCTCCTCGCCCGCTCCAGGCTGGAGGTGGAAGTCGAAGCTCACCTCACGGCCGATCAATGGAGGGGGAGTTTGACGCCTCCTGTGAGTCCCAAAGAAGGAATTTGGGGAAATTTAAGGCCCCCTCCCCTCCCCCCCAAGTTTAACGCTGAGCCTCTGCACCCCCCTCCTCACAGACATCGAGGAGCTGACCCACAAAACGGGGAATTTTAAGCAATTTGGCATTTTCTGCAGCATGTTGGAGTCGGCGCTGACGCAGGTGAGGTTGATGCTGTGGTATGAGGGGGGGGGGGGTAACCACGGGTCCCACCTGAACCCAACCCCCCCACCCCAAATTTGGCCTTACCCCCCCCGCCCTCATTGCAGAGCAGTGAATCTGTCAGCCTGGAGCTCCTCACTTACGCTGACCTGGAGGCCCTTCGCAGCCGAAAAGCGGGGGGATCCCTCGGCCCCCCCCAGCTTCTGCCTCCCCGCTCAACACCAAGCGCTACCTCATCCTCATCTACTCTGTGGAGTTCGACAGGTGACACGGGGACACCGGGAACGGGTCTGGGGGGGACAGACAGACAGACACCACCACCCTTGTCACCCCCATCACCCCCCGTCTCTGGGTGTCTGTGTGTCCCCCCATCCCCCCCGTCTCTGGGTGTCCGTGTCTCCCTCCCATCCCCCCACCTCTCTGGGTGTCTGTGTGTCCCCCCTCTCCAGGATCCCCCCTGTCCCCCCCCATCCCCCCCAGTCTCTGGGTGTCCATGTGTCCCCCCATCACCCCATCTCTGTGTGTCTGTGTGTCCCCCCATCCCCCCCGTCTCTGGGTGTCCGTGTGTCCCCTCATGTCTTTGGGTGTCTGTGTGTCCCCCCTCTCTAGGAACCCCCCTGTCCCCCCCATCCCCCCCAGTCTCTGGGTGTCTATGTGTCCCCCCATCCCCCCCCCGTCTCTGGGTGTCCATGTCTCCCCCCATCACCCTGTCTCTGCGTGTCCATGTGTCCCCCCATCACCCCGTCTCTGGGTGTCCGTGTCTCCCCCCATCCCCCCACCTCTCTGGGTATCCGTGTGTCCCCTCATGTCTCTGGGTGTCCGTGTGTCCCCCCTCTCCAGGATCCCCACCCCTGTCCCCCCCATCCCCCCTGTTTCTGGGTGTCTGTGTCCCCCCATCACTCCCAGTCTCAGGGTGTCCGTGTCTCCCTTCCATTCCCCCATCTCTGGGTATCCATGTGTCCCCCCATCACCCCGTCTCTGGGTGTCCGTGTGTCCCCCCATCCCCCCACGTCTCTGGGTGTCCGTGTGTCCCCCCTTTCCAGGATCCCCACCCCTGTCCCCTCCCAACTCCCCCTGTTTCTGGGTGTCTGTGTCCCCCCCATCACTCCCAGTCTCAGGGTGTCCGTGTCTCCCTTCCATTCCCCCATCTCTGGGTATCCATGTGTCCCCCCATCACCCCGTCTCTGGGTGTCCGTGTGTCCCCCCATCCCCCCACGTCTCTGGGTGTCCGTGTGTCCCCCCTCTCCAGGATCCCCACCCCTGTCCCCCCCAACTCCCCAGTCTCTGGGTGTCCGTGTGTCCCCCCATCACTCCCAGTCTCTGGGTGTCCGTGTCTCCCTTCCATTCCCCCGTCTCTGGGTGTCCATGTGTCCCCCCATCCCCCCACCTCTCTGGGTGTCCGTGTGTCCCCCCTCTCCAGGATCCCCACCCCTATCCCCACCCATCCCCCCTGTTTCTGGGTGTCCGTGTCCCCCCCATCACTCCCAGTCTCAGGGTGTCCGTGTCTCCCCCCATCCCCCCACCTCTCTGGGTGTCCGTGTGTCCCCTCATGTCTCTGGGTGTCCGTGTGTCCCCCCTCTCCAGGATCCCCACCCCTGTCCCCCCCCAACTCCCCCTGTTTCTGGGTGTCTATGTGTCACCCCATCACTCCCAGTCTCTGGGTGTCCGTGTCTCCCTTCCATCCCCCCGTCTCTGGGTGTCCATGTGTCCCCCCATCCCCCTGTCTCGGGGTGTCCATGTGTCCCCCCATCCCCCCACGTCTCTGGGTGTCCGTGTGTCCCCCCTCTCCAGGATCCCCACCCCTATCCCCACCCATCCCCCCCAGTCTCTGGGTGTCCGTGTCTCCCTTCCATCCCCCCGTCTCGGGGTGTCCGTGTGTCCCCCCATCACCCCCCGTCTCTGGGTGTCCGTGTGTCCCCCCATCACCCCCCGTCTCTGGGTGTCCGTGTGTCCCCCCATCACCCCCCCGTCTCTGGGTGTCCGTGTGTCCCCCCTGCCCAGGATCCACTACCCTCTGCCGCTGCCCCACGCGGGGCGGCCGGACCCGGCCGCGCTCCGGGCGCTGGTGCGGGACCTACGGGACGAGTTGGCGCGACTCCGGCTCGGCCGCGGCGACGACCAGATCCAGCAGCTCCAGGAAGAGTGAGTGGGGGTTTGGGGGGGGAAGGGAACCCCCACATCACACCCAGAGGGGACACCCCAAAACCCACACCCCCCCCCCCAACCCCCCTGGCAGGCTGCAGCGGGCGCTGGGGGAGAAGCGAGCGGCCGAGGCCGCGCTGCAGCGGGAGAGGAACCGGCACCAGCGGCAGCAGCGGCAGCTGGAGAACGAGGTGGGAGCAGGGGGGTGCCTGATGGAGGTTTTGGGGGGCTGCTGGAGGTTTTGGGGGGCGTGCTGGCACTTTGTGGGGACCCAGGGGTGCTTTTGGGGGGCCTGGTGGAGCTTTGGCAGGCCCTAGTGGAGCTTCGTGGGGGCCTAGTGGAGCTTTGGGGGGGCTGGTGGCGCTTTGGGGGCGCTGGAGCTTTGGGGGGCCTAGTGGAGCTTTGGGGGGCTGCTGGCATTTTGGGGGTCCTGGTGGCGCTTTTGGAGGTCCTAGTGGAGCTTTGAGGGGGCTGGTGGAGCTTGGGGGGGCCTGGTGGTGCTTTTGGGGGGCCTGGTGGAGCTTTGGCGGGTCCTAGGGTAGCTTTGGGGGGCCTAGTGGAGCTTTGGGGGGCCTAGTGGAGTTTTGGGGGGGCTGCTGGCATTTTGGGGGTCCTGGTGGCGCTTTTGGAGGTCCTAGTGGAGCTTTGAGGGGGCTGGTGGAGCTTTGGGGGGGCCTGGCGGTGCTTTTGGGGGGCCTGGTGGAGCTTTGGGGGGTCCTAGGGTAGCTTTGGGGACCTGGTGGCGCTTTGGGGGGCCTAGTGGAGCTTTGGGGGGCCTAGTGGAGTTTTGGGGGGGCTGCTGGCATTTTGGGGGTCCTGGTGGCGCTTTTGGAGGTCCTAGTGGAGCTTTGAGGGGGCTGGTGGAGCTTGGGGGGGCCTGGTGGTGCTTTTGGGGGGCCTGGTGGAGCTTTGGGGGGTCCTAGGGTAGCTTTGAGGGGGCTGGTGGCGCTTTGGGGGGCTGGTGGCGCTTTGGGGGGGCTCCCAGTGCTGTCCTGACCCCCCAGCTGGCGGAGGCGAAGGCGTCGGAGTGGCGGCTGCAGCAGCGGGTGAAGGACCTGACGGCCCAACTGGCCTCCTGCAAGAGGGGGTGAGGCTGGGATGGGGGGTTTGGGGGGTGGGTCACAGCCTTGGGGGGGGTCCCCAATAATTCTTACCCCCCTTCCCCATTCCCCAGCCCCTCTCAGGGTTTCAGCAGCCGCCGGACACCCTCTGGAGTCGCCCCAGAACGACGTTCACCCGCTGGGACCCGCTCCCCGTCACCCAGAGGTGGGGACACAGACTGGGGGGAGGGAATGGGCACGGATTGGAGGTGGGGGGGGCTCACAGATTAGGGGGGTCTCCCCAGATGCTCTCTAGGTCCCCCCTGACTCCCCTTCCCCCCCTTTTCTCCCCAGCACCCCGCCCCCCCGTTTCGACCCCACCGCCTTTGTCCGGGCACGGCAGAAGGAAGCTGAGCTCAAGAAGAGGTGACACCGGGGTTGTCACACCCCCCCCCCCCAACACAGTGCTGGGGGGTGGGGGGACACCCACACACTCCCCTGACCCCCCCTTAGCCCTGACCCCCCTCCCAACCTCTCTGCTGTCTCCCAGCCAGCGGCACGGGGCGGCTTTGGGCAGCGCCAGCCCGGCGCGGAGCCGCGGGCGCAGCTCTTCGGGTGAGTGGGGGGCACCCAGGGGGATGGGGGGGGGATGGGGGGGTGTGGGGTCACCCACTGGGTGCTGCTTCCTTCCCCCCCACCCCCACGTTTCTCCCTGCAGCTGGAAGCTTCCGGAGCCGGAGCTCAGCTGAGGAGCACTGCGAGGCCCAGGCACCCAGGTAAGCAGGGCGGGGGGCACCCTGACCCCCCCTCCAGCACCCTGACCCCCCCAGACCCCTGACCACGCCCCCCTCACCTCGTTGCCGATGATGTCCACGCTGTGCTGCACCTGGGGCACCCAGCATCCCCAGCATCCCCAGTATCCCCAGCATCCCCAGCATCCCCAGCATCCCCAGTCCTACTGCCCATACCACCCCCCCAGCCCCCTGACCCCCCCAGCCCCCTGCCCCCCCCCAGCCCCCCTCACCTCGTTGCCGATGATGTCCACGCTGTGCTGCACCTGGGGCACCCAGTATCCCCAGCATCCCCAGTATCCCCAGCATCCCCAGTCCTACTGCCCATAACACCCCCTCCCCAGCCCCCTGACCCCCCCAGCACCCTGACCCCCCCCCCCAGCACCCTGACCCCCCCAGACACCTCGTTGCCAATGACATCCACGCTGTGCTGCACCTGGGACACCCAGTATCCCCAATCCTATTGCCCAGACCCCCCCACCCTGCACCCTGACCCCCCCAGCCCCCTGCCCACCCCAGTCCCCTGACCCCCCTCACCTCGTTGCCGATGATGTCCACGCTGTGCTGCACCTGGGGCACCCAGCATCCCCAGTATCCCCAGCATCCCCAGTATCCCCAGCATCCCCAGCATCCCCAGTATCCCCAGCATCCCCAGTATCCCCAGCATCCCCAGTCCTACTGCCCATACCACCCCCTCCCCAGCCCCCTGACCCCCCCCCCAGCACCCTGACCCCCCCCCAGCCCCCTGCCCCCCCAGCCCCCCCTCACCTCGTTGCCGATGATGTCCACGCTGTGCTGCACCTGGGGCACCCAGTATCCCCAGTATCTCCAGTATCCCCAGCATCCCCAATCCTACTGCCCATATCACCCCCCCCCAGCACCCTGACCCCCCCAGCACCCTGACCCCCTTCCCCCAGCCCCCTGACCCCCCCAGTCCCCTGACCCCCCAGCCCCCTAACCCCCCCAGACCCCTGACCACCCCAGCCCCCTGACCCCCCCAGTCCCCTAACGCCCCCAGCCCCCTGACCCCCCCCGGCCCCTAAACCCCCTCAGCCCCCTGACCCCCCAGCCCCCTAACCCCCCCAGCCCTCTGACCACCCCAGCCCCCTGACGCCCCCCAGGCCCCTAAACCCCCTCAGCCCCCTGACCCCCCCAGTCCCCTAACGCCCCCAGCCCCCTGACCCCCCCCCAGGCCCCTAAACCCCCTCAGCCCCCTGCCCCCCCTGCCCCCTAACCGCCCCCAGCCCCCTGACCACCCCAGGCCCCTAAACCCCCTCAGCCCCCTAACCGCCCCCAGCCCCCTAACCGCCCCCAGCCCCCTGACCACCCCAGCCCCCTGCCCCCCCTGCCCCCTAACCGCCCCCAGCCCCCTGACCACCCCAGGCCCCTAAACCCCCTCAGCCCCCTGCCCCCCCTGCCCCCTAACCGCCCCCAGTCCCCTGACCGCCCCCAGCCCCCTGACCCCCCCAGTCCCCTAACCGCCCCCAGCCCCCTGACCCCCCCAGCCCCCACAGGCACCTCGTTGCCGATGATGTCCACGCTGTGCTGCACCTGGGGCACCCAGTATCCCCAATCCTACTGCCCATCCCCCCACCACCCTGCCCCCCCCCCCCAGACACCCCTTAAGCCCCCTCCCCCTCCCCTCGGGCAGGAGGGTGACCCACACCCGGAGACCCCTGAGCGCCTCGTCCTGCAACGGCCCCAGGACGGTGAGTGGGACTTGAGACACCCCCCTCTATTTGGGGTTCCCCCACACCCCCAAAATAGGGTGACAGCACCTTCCCCCCTACACAGACCTCCTGCCCCCCCGCACTCACAGACCAGCCTTGGCCACCGCTGCCAGCAAGCGCCCCGGTAAAGGTGAGACCTCCCCCAGCTCCCCCCTCTGAATTTTGGGGGTCCCCCCCATGAAATTTTGGGGTCCCCATGAAATTTTGGGGTGTGTCCCCCCCTCCCCTAGAAAATCGCCACGAGGAGCCTGAGCTGGCAGAGATCGACGCCCGGCTGCGGGCGCTGCAGGAGTACATGGACCGGCTGGACCCCCACCTGTGACCCCCCTCCTTCCTGGGGACCCCTCCCCCAAACCCCCCAGCCCTTCAGTGTCACACACACAGCCCCCCCCCCCAGATAAACGCCTGTTTGACCCCACAGTGTGTCCTGCTCCTTGGGGGGGCACCGTGTCTGGTCTCTCACACACCCCCCACCCCCCACCCCCCCCCCCCCACACCCACACCCCCCACACACCCCCCCACACCCCCCGCCAGGAGCCAGTGGCGTGTGACATCAGCACCAGTGTCCCCACCATGGTGTCACCACCACAGTGTCCCCACCACGGTGTCACCGCCTGTGCGTGTCCCAGTGTCACCACAGCCGCAGCTGGGGGTTTATTCAGGTCACAGGGAGGGGGGACTGTTGGGGACACAGGTGACACCCCCCCCACACACCCACCCCCACCCCCCAGGAGCCAGTGGCGTGTGACATCAGCACCAGTGTCCCCACCACGGTGTCCCCACCACGGTGTCACCGCCTGTGCGTGTCCCAGTGTCACCACAGCCGCAGCTGGGGGTTTCTTCAGGTCACAGGGAGGGGGGACTGTTGGGGACCCCGGTGACAGGCACCAGCACTGCTGATGTCATCAGTGCACAGAGAGGGGGGTGGGGGGGGGGATACAGCGCTGGGGACGGGGCGCAGTCTGTGTGCTGGTGATGACGTCACGCTGACGTCAGGCAGGATTGGCTGTTCAGAGTGGCAGCCGTCGCACCTGGGTGGCGACAGCCAGTGATGATGTCATACTGCATCCCCGGTTCAGGGCACCGGGGGGTGCTGGGCAGGTCAGAGCCGGTGATGACGTCACGCTGATGTCACCCACTGTCGCCCTTTCAAGCGCGCTGCCAGCCGCGCCTGGGGGTCGGGCAGGAGGCGCCGAGCAGCGATGACGTCACGCTGACATCACGTGGCCCTGCTGGTTCAGGGCGCCGGCAGCTGCCTGGGGGTGTCGGGCAGGAAGGGGCCGCTGGTGATGACGTCACGCTGACATCATACGACGACGGCGCCGGTGCAGAGGGCTGGCAGCTGCCAGGCGATGAGCGGTGATGACGTCACGCTGACATCATAAGACGGCGCCGGTGCAGAGGGCTGGCAGCTGCCAGGCGATGAGCGGTGATGACGTCACGCTGACATCATACGACGGCGCCGGTGCAGAGGGCTGGCAGCTGCCAGGCGATGAGCGGTGATGACGTCACGCTGACATCATACGACGGCGCCGGTGCAGAGGGCTGGCAGCTGCCAGGCGATGAGCGGTGATGACGTCATGCTGACATCATACGACGACGGCGCCGGTGCAGAGGGCTGGCAGCTGCCAGGTGATGAGCAGTGATGACGTCACGCTGACATCATACGACGGCGCCGGTGCAGAGGGCTGGCAGCTGCCAGGCGATGAGCGGTGATGACGTCACGCTGACATCATAAGACGGCGCCGGTGCAGAGGGCTGGCAGCTGCCAGGCGATGAGCGGTGATGACGTCACGCTGACATCATACGACGGCGCCGGTGCAGAGGGCTGGCAGCTGCCAGGCGATGAGCGGTGATGACGTCATGCTGACATCATATGACGGCGCCAGTGCAGAGGGCTGGCAGCTGCCAGGCGATGAGCGGTGATGACGTCACGCTGACATCATATGATGGCGCCAGTGCAGAGGGCTGGCAGCTGCCAGGCGATGAGCTGTGATGACGTCACGCTGACATCATAAGACGGCGCCGGTGCAGAGGGCTGGCAGCTGCCAGGCGATGAGCAGTGATGACGTCATGCTGACATCATACGACGACGGCGCCGGTGCAGAGGGCTGGCAGCTGCCAGGTGATGAGCAGTGATGACGTCACGCTGACATCATACGACGGCGCCGGTGCAGAGGGCTGGCAGCTGCCAGGTGATGAGCAGTGATGACGTCACGCTGACATCATAAGACGGCGCCGGTGCAGAGGGCTGGCAGCTGCCAGGCGATGAGCGGTGATGACGTCATGCTGACATCATACGACGACGGCGCCGGTGCAGAGGGCTGGCAGCTGCCAGGCGATGAGCGGTGATGACGTCACGCTGACATCATACGACGGCGCCGGTGCAGAGGGCTGGCAGCTGCCAGGCGATGAGCGGTGATGACGTCACGCTGACATCATACGACGGCGCCGGTGCAGAGGGCTGGCAGCTGCCAGGCGATGAGCGGTGATGACGTCACGCTGACATCATAAGACGGCGCCGGTGCAGAGGGCTGGCAGCTGCCAGGCGATGAGCGGTGATGACGTCACGCTGACATCATACGACGGCGCCGGTGCAGAGGGCTGGCAGCTGCCAGGCGATGAGCGGTGATGACGTCACGCTGACATCATATGATGGCGCCAGTGCAGAGGGCTGGCAGCTGCCAGGCGATGAGCGGTGATGACGTCATGCTGACATCATACGACGGCGCCGGTGCAGAGGGCTGGCAGCTGCCAGGCGATGAGCGGTGATGACGTCATGCTGACATCATACGACGGCGCCGGTGCAGAGGGCTGGCAGCTGCCAGGCGATGAGCAGTGATGACGTCATGCTGACATCATACGACGACGGCGCCGGTGCAGAGGGCTGGCAGCTGCCAGGTGATGAGCAGTGATGACGTCACGCTGACATCATACGACGGCGCCGGTGCAGAGGGCTGGCAGCTGCCAGGTGATGAGCAGTGATGACGTCACGCTGACATCATAAGACGGCGCCGGTGCAGAGGGCTGGCAGCTGCCAGGCGATGAGCGGTGATGACGTCACGCTGACATCATACGACGGCGCCGGTGCAGAGGGCTGGCAGCTGCCAGGCGATGAGCGGTGATGACGTCACGCTGACATCATAAGACGGCGCCGGTGCAGAGGGCTGGCAGCTGCCAGGTGATGAGCAGTGATGACGTCACGCTGACATCATACGACGGCGCCGGTGCAGAGGGCTGGCAGCTGCCAGGCGATGAGCGGTGATGACGTCACGCTGACATCATAAGACGGCGCCGGTGCAGAGGGCTGGCAGCTGCCAGGCGATGAGCGGTGATGACGTCACGCTGACATCATACGACGGCGCCGGTGCAGAGGGCTGGCAGCTGCCAGGCGATGAGCGGTGATGACGTCATGCTGACATCATATGACGGCGCCAGTGCAGAGGGCTGGCAGCTGCCAGGCGATGAGCGGTGATGACGTCACGCTGACATCATATGATGGCGCCAGTGCAGAGGGCTGGCAGCTGCCAGGCGATGAGCTGTGATGACGTCACGCTGACATCATAAGACGGCGCCGGTGCAGAGGGCTGGCAGCTGCCAGGCGATGAGCAGTGATGACGTCATGCTGACATCATACGACGACGGCGCCGGTGCAGAGGGCTGGCAGCTGCCAGGTGATGAGCAGTGATGACGTCACGCTGACATCATACGACGGCGCCGGTGCAGAGGGCTGGCAGCTGCCAGGTGATGAGCAGTGATGACGTCACGCTGACATCATAAGACGGCGCCGGTGCAGAGGGCTGGCAGCTGCCAGGCGATGAGCGGTGATGACGTCATGCTGACATCATACGACGACGGCGCCGGTGCAGAGGGCTGGCAGCTGCCAGGCGATGAGCGGTGATGACGTCACGCTGACATCATACGACGGCGCCGGTGCAGAGGGCTGGCAGCTGCCAGGCGATGAGCGGTGATGACGTCACGCTGACATCATACGACGGCGCCGGTGCAGAGGGCTGGCAGCTGCCAGGCGATGAGCGGTGATGACGTCACGCTGACATCATACGACGGCGCCGGTGCAGAGGGCTGGCAGCTGCCAGGCGATGAGCGGTGATGACGTCACGCTGACATCATATGATGGCGCCAGTGCAGAGGGCTGGCAGCTGCCAGGCGATGAGCGGTGATGACGTCATGCTGACATCATACGACGGCGCCGGTGCAGAGGGCTGGCAGCTGCCAGGCGATGAGCGGTGATGACGTCATGCTGACATCATACGACGGCGCCGGTGCAGAGGGCTGGCAGCTGCCAGGCGATGAGCAGTGATGACGTCATGCTGACATCATACGACGACGGCGCCGGTGCAGAGGGCTGGCAGCTGCCAGGTGATGAGCAGTGATGACGTCACGCTGACATCATACGACGGCGCCGGTGCAGAGGGCTGGCAGCTGCCAGGTGATGAGCAGTGATGACGTCACGCTGACATCATAAGACGGCGCCGGTGCAGAGGGCTGGCAGCTGCCAGGCGATGAGCGGTGATGACGTCACGCTGACATCATACGACGGCGCCGGTGCAGAGGGCTGGCAGCTGCCAGGCGATGAGCGGTGATGACGTCATGCTGACATCATATGACGGCGCCAGTGCAGAGGGCTGGCAGCTGCCAGGCGATGAGCGGTGATGACGTCATGCTGACATCATACGACGACGGCGCCGGTGCAGAGGGCTGGCAGCTGCCAGGCGATGAGCAGTGATGACGTCACGCTGACATCATACGACGGCGCCGGTGCAGAGGGCTGGCAGCTGCCAGGCGATGAGCAGTGATGACGTCACGCTGACATCATACGACGGCGCCGGTGCAGAGGGCTGGCAGCTGCCAGGCGATGAGCGGTGATGACGTCATGCTGACATCATACGACGGCGCCGGTGCAGAGGGCTGGCAGCTGCCAGGCGATGAGCGGTGATGACGTCATGCTGACATCATACGACGACGGCGCCGGTGCAGAGGGCTGGCAGCTGCCAGGTGATGAGCAGTGATGACGTCACGCTGACATCATACGACGACGGCGCCGGTGCAGAGGGCTGGCAGCTGCCAGGCGATGAGCGGTGATGACGTCACGCTGACATCATACGACGGCGCCGGTGCAGAGGGCTGGCAGCTGCCAGGCGATGAGCGGTGATGACGTCACGCTGACATCATACGACGGCGCCGGTGCAGAGGGCTGGCAGCTGCCAGGCGATGAGCGGTGATGACGTCACGCTGACATCATACGACGGCGCCGGTGCAGAGGGCTGGCAGCTGCCAGGCGATGAGCAGTGATGACGTCATGCTGACATCATACGACGACGGCGCCGGTGCAGAGGGCTGGCAGCTGCCAGGCGATGAGCGGTGATGACGTCACGCTGACATCATACGACGGCGCCGGTGCAGAGGGCTGGCAGCTGCCAGGCGATGAGCGGTGATGACGTCACGCTGACATCATACGACGACGGCGCCGGTGCAGAGGGCTGGCAGCTGCCAGGCGATGAGCGGTGATGACGTCACGCTGACATCATACGACGACGGCGCCGGTGCAGAGGGCTGGCAGCTGCCAGGCGATGAGCGGTGATGACGTCACGCTGACATCATATGATGGCGCCAGTGCAGAGGGCTGGCAGCTGCCAGGCGATGAGCGGTGATGACGTCATGCTGACATCATACGACGGCGCCGGTGCAGAGGGCTGGCAGCTGCCAGGCGATGAGCGGTGATGACGTCACGCTGACATCATAAGACGGCGCCGGTGCAGAGGGCTGGCAGCTGCCAGGCGATGAGCGGTGATGACGTCATGCTGACATCATACGACGGCGCCGGTGCAGAGGGCTGGCAGCTGCCAGGCGATGAGCGGTGATGACGTCACGCTGACATCATACGACGGCGCCGGTGCAGAGGGCTGGCAGCTGCCAGGCGATGAGCGGTGATGACGTCACGCTGACATCATACGACGGCGCCGGTGCAGAGGGCTGGCAGCTGCCAGGCGATGAGCGGTGATGACGTCACGCTGACATCATACGACGGCGCCGGTGCAGAGGGCTGGCAGCTGCCAGGCGATGAGCAGTGATGACGTCACGCTGACATCATACGACGGCGCCGGTGCAGAGGGCTGGCAGCTGCCAGGCGATGAGCGGTGATGACGTCACGCTGACATCATACGACGGCGCCGGTGCAGAGGGCTGGCAGCTGCCAGGCGATGAGCGGTGATGACGTCACGCTGACATCATAAGACGGCGCCGGTGCAGAGGGCTGGCAGCTGCCAGGCGATGAGCGGTGATGACGTCACGCTGACATCATACGACGACGGCGCCGGTGCAGAGGGCTGGCAGCTGCCAGGCGATGAGCGGTGATGACGTCATGCTGACATCATACGACGACGGCGCCGGTGCAGAGGGCTGGCAGCTGCCAGGCGATGAGCAGTGATGACGTCACGCTGACATCATAAGACGGCGCCGGTGCAGAGGGCTGGCAGCTGCCAGGCGATGAGCGGTGATGACGTCACGCTGACATCATAAGACGGCGCCGGTGCAGAGGGCTGGCAGCTGCCAGGCGATGAGCGGTGATGACGTCACGCTGACATCATACGACGGCGCCGGTGCAGAGGGCTGGCAGCTGCCAGGCGATGAGCGGTGATGACGTCATGCTGACATCATACGACGACGGCGCCGGTGCAGAGGGCTGGCAGCTGCCAGGCGATGAGCAGTGATGACGTCACGCTGACATCATAAGACGGCGCCGGTGCAGAGGGCTGGCAGCTGCCAGGCGATGAGCAGTGATGACGTCACGCTGACATCATACGACGGCGCCGGTGCAGGGGGCTGCCAGCTGCCAGGTGATGATGACGTCACGCTGACATCATACGACGGCGCCGGTGCAGAGGGCTGGCAGCTGCCAGGCGATGAGCGGTGATGACGTCACGCTGACATCATAAGACGGCGCCGGCGCAGAGGGCTGCCAGGTGATGATGACGTCACGCTGACATCATAAGACGGCGCCGGTGCAGAGGGCTGGCAGCTGCCAGGCGATGAGCGGTGATGACGTCACGCTGACGTCACGCCGCACCCCCCGGTTCAGGGCGCCCGCAGCTGCGCCTGGGGGCCGGGCAGGGGGGACGGACGCCCGGTGATGACGTCACTTTTTCGCGGCGGCGTGACCTGCTCAGGGCGCCGGCAGCTGCCCGCAGTTGCCGGGCGAGAGGCGACGCCCGCTGATGACGTCACCCCGCCGCCGCGCCCCCTTCCCCGGCTCAGGGCGCCGCCGGCAGCTGCCCGCGGAGGTCGGGCAGGAGGCGACAGGCGGTGACGATGTCCACGGCGGCGGCCACCGCGCCCAGGTCCCGCCGCGCCAGGCGCAGGCAGTGGGCGGCGCTGGCGGCCGCCGCCTGGGCCCGGCCCAGGGCCCCCCCAGCCCCCCCAGGTGCCGGGCGGCCTGACCGTAGCTCTGCCGCACGGCGCCGCCCACCGCCCCCCGCAGCCGCCACGACCCCTCCCCCAGCCGCTGCTGCAGCAACGAGGGGCCCCCCCCCCCCCCCCCCACCCCCCCCGGCCCCACCCCCACACCGGGGCCGGTTCTTCTGCCGACACCGGGGGGGTCTCGGGCCTCTGCTGCCGCCGCCGCCCCGCCCCCGCCGCCGCCTCCTCCTCCTCCTCCTCCTCCTCGGTCTCGGAGGCCTCGCCCGGCACCTTCAGCCCCGCTCCGGGCCCCCCCCAGCCCGACGCCCCCGGTAGCTCCGGCTCCGAGTCGCTCTCGGAGGCTTCGCCCGGTACGACCCGGGGGGCGGCCATGCCTGGGGAGCACCGGGGGGGGGAGGGGGTCAGGGGGGGCAGCACCCCCCGAGTGCCTCCAACCTGGGCTGGGGGAGGGACCGCCCCACCCCCGCTCAGGGTCTCCCGCGAAGCCCGTGGGGACCCCCCCAAGCCCCCCCCCCGGGACCTCCCCCAGCCCCCCCCATGACTCCAGGAACCCCCCAAACCTCCCTGAGACCCCCCCAGCCTTTCCAACCACACCCCCCCCCCCCGTAACCCCAAGGACCCCCCAAACCCCCCGGGACCCCACCAGGCCCATTGAGTCCAGGAACCCCCCAAAACCCTTCGAGACCCATCACCCCCCCATGACCCCAGAGACTCCCCAACCCCCCCGGGACCTCCCCCAGCCCCCCCCCATGACTCCAGGAACCCCCCAAACCTCCTTGAGACCCCCCCAGCCTTTCCAACCACACCCCCCCCCCGTGACCCCAAGGACCCCCCAAACCCCCCCGGGACCTCCCCCAGCCCCTCCATGACTCCAGGAACCCCCCAAACCTCCTTGAGACCCCCCAGCCTTTCCAACCACCCCCCCCCGTAACCCCAAGGACCCCCCAAACCCCCCCGGGACCCCACCAGGCCCATTGAGTCCAGGAACCCCCCAAAACCCTTCGAGACCCATCACCCCCCCATGACCCCAGAGACTCCCCAACCCCCCCCGGGACCTCCCCCCAGCCCCCCCATGACTCCAGGAACCCCCCAAACCTCCTTGAGACCCCCCCAGCCTTTCCAACCACACCCCCCCCCGTGACCCCAAGGACCCCCCAAACCCCCCCGGGACCTCCCCCAGCCCCTCCATGACTCCAGGAACCCCCAAACCTCCCTGAGACCCCCCCAGCCTTTCCAACCACACCCCCCCCCCGTGACCCCAAGGACCCCCCAAACCCCCCCGGGACCTCCCCCAGCCCCTCCATGACTCCAGGAACCCCCCAAACCTCCCTGAGACCCCCCAGCCTTTCCAACCACACCCCCCCCGACCCCAAGGACCCCCCAAACCCCCCCGGGACCTCCCCCAGCCCCCCCATGACTCCAGGAACCCCCCAAACCTCCCTGAGACCCCCCAGCCTTTCCAACCACACCCCCCCCGACCCCAAGGACCCCCCAAACCTCCCCCGGGACCTCCCCCAGCCCCTCCATGACTCCAGGAACCCCCCAAACCTCCCTGAGACCCCCCAGCCTTTCCAACCACACCCCCCCCCGTGACCCCAAGGACCCCCCAAACCCCCCCGGGACCTCCCCCAGCCCCTCCATGACTCCAGGAACCCCCCAAACCTCCTTGAGACCCCCCAGCCTTTCCAACCACCCCCCCCCCGTAACCCCAAGGACCCCCAAACCCCCCGGGACCCCACCAGGCCCATTGAGTCCAGGAACCCCCCAAAACCCTTCGAGACCCATCACCCCCCCATGACCCCAGAGACTCCCCAACCCCCCCCGGGACCTCCCCCCAGCCCCCCCATGACTCCAGGAACCCCCCAAACCTCCTTGAGACCCCCCAGCCCCCCTCCGGGACCCCAAGGACCCCCAGCCCCACACCCCCATGGCAACCCCCCCAGGCCCAGGGGGCAAACCCCCCCAGGCCCAGGGAGCCCCCAGCCCCCCAGGACCTCCCCGCCCCCCGCGATCTCCCACCTCCTGGCCTGGAACCACCACAGGTCACATGACAGGCGGCTCCGCGCGAGCTCCGCGTACCGTGTCCCCGGAGGGCCGGCAACCGGGACGTGCCCTCACCTGACATGGCGGGCCGGGAGCTGCCAGGACACAGCGCATGCGCGGAGCGGGGTGTGTGTGTGTGTGGGGGGGGCATGGGATGCACTCTGCCCCCTGGCGGCGGGAGGGGGAAGCGCGGCGCTCTGGGCGGGGCCTGGAGTGATGGGGACACTGGGGAAACTGGGGGGACTGGGGGCACTGGGGGAACTGTGAGAGGACTGGAATGACGGCAGCACCGGACGTTACGGGGGGGGGGGATGGGGCAATGGGGCCCTGAGGGCACTGGGCGATGGGGAAACTGGGGTGGTGGAGGTGATGGGGTAACTGGGGACACTGGAGGGTGGCTGTGGGAACACAGGGAGCACTGGGATTGACTGGAAGGCCACTGGGCTGCCAGAAGCAATGGGAGGAACTGGGGTGCTGGAGGTGATGGGGTAACTGGGGACACTGGAGGGTGGCTGTGGGAACACAGGGAGCACTGGGATTGACTGGAAGGCCACTGGGCTGCCAGAAGCAATGGGAGGAACTGGGGTGCTGGAGGTGATGGGGTAACTGGGGACACTGGAGGGTGGCTGTGGGAACACAGGGAGCACTGGGATTGACTGGAAGGCCACTGGGCTGCCAGAAGCAATGGGAGGAACTGGGGTGCTGGAGGTGATGGGGTAACTGGGGACACTGGAGGGTGGCTGTGGGAACACAGGGAGCACTGGGATTGACTGGAAGGCCACTGGGCTGCCAGAAGCAATGGGAGGAACTGGGGTGCTGGAGGTGATGGGGTAACTGGGGACACTGGAGGGTGGCTGTGGGAACACAGGGAGCACTGGGATTGACTGGAAGGCCACTGGGCTGCCAGAAGCAATGGGAGGAACTGGGGTGCTGGAGGTGATGGGGTAACTGGGGACACTGGAGGGTGGCTGTGGGAACACAGGGAGCACTGGGATTGACTGGAAGGCCACTGGGCTGCCAGAAGCAATGGGAGGAACTGGGGTGCTGGAGGTGATGGGGTAACTGGGGACACTGGAGGGTGGCTGTGGGAACACAGGGAGCACTGGGATTGACTGGAAGGCCACTGGGCTGCCAGAAGCAATGGGAGGAACTGGGGTGCTGGAGGTGATGGGGTAACTGGGGACACTGGAGGGTGGCTGTGGGAACACAGGGAGCACTGGGATTGACTGGAAGGCCACTGGGCTGCCAGAAGCAATGGGAGGAACTGGGGTGGTGGAGGTGATGGGGTAACTGGGGACACTGGAGGGTGGCTGTGGGAACACAGGGAGCACTGGGATTGACTGGAAGGCCACTGGGCTGCCAGAAGCAATGGGAGGAACTGGGGTGCTGGAGGTGATGGGGTAACTGGGGACACTGGAGGGTGGCTGTGGGAACACAGGGAGCACTGGGATTGACTGGAAGGCCACTGGGCTGCCAGAAGCAATGGGAGGAACTGGGGTGGTGGAGGTGATGGGGTAACTGGGGACACTGGAGGGTGGCTGTGGGAACACAGGGAGCACTGGGATTGACTGGAAGGCCACTGGGCTGCCAGAAGCAATGGGAGGAACTGGGGTGCTGGAGGTGATGGGGTAACTGGGGACACTGGAGGGTGGCTGTGGGAACACAGGGAGCACTGGGATTGACTGGAAGGCCACTGGGCTGCCAGAAGCAATGGGAGGAACTGGGGTGGTGGAGGTGATGGGGTAACTGGGGACACTGGAGGGTGGCTGTGGGAACACAGGGAGCACTGGGATTGACTGGAAGGCCACTGGGCTGCCAGAAGCAATGGGAGGAACTGGGGTGGTGGAGGTGATGGGGTAACTGGGGACACTGGAGGGTGGCTGTGGGAACACAGGGAGCACTGGGATTGACTGGAAGGCCACTGGGCTGCCAGAAGCAATGGGAGGAACTGGGGTGGTGGAGGTGATGGGGTAACTGGGGACACTGGAGGGTGGCTGTGGGAACACAGGGAGCACTGGGATTGACTGGAAGGCCACTGGGCTGCCAGAAGCAATGGGAGGAACTGGGGTGCTGGAGGTGATGGGGTAACTGGGGACACTGGAGGGTGGCTGTGGGAACACAGGGAGCACTGGGATTGACTGGAAGGCCACTGGGCTGCCAGAAGCAATGGGAGGAACTGGGGTGGTGGAGGTGATGGGGTAACTGGGGACACTGGAGGGTGGCTGTGGGAACACAGGGAGCACTGGGATTGACTGGAAGGCCACTGGGCTGCCAGAAGCAATGGGAGGAACTGGGGTGGTGGAGGTGATGGGGTAACTGGGGACACTGGAGGGTGGCTGTGGGAACACAGGGAGCACTGGGATTGACTGGAAGGCCACTGGGCTGCCAGAAGCAATGGGAGGAACTGGGGTGGTGGAGGTGATGGGGTAACTGGGGACACTGGAGGGTGGCTGTGGGAACACAGGGAGCACTGGGATTGACTGGAAGGCCACTGGGCTGCCAGAAGCAATGGGAGGAACTGGGGTGGTGGAGGTGATGGGGTAACTGGGGACACTGGAGGGTGGCTGTGGGAACACAGGGAGCACTGGGATTGACTGGAAGGCCACTGGGCTGCCAGAAGCAATGGGAGGAACTGGGGTGCTGGAGGTGATGGGGTAACTGGGGACACTGGAGGGTGGCTGTGGGAACACAGGGAGCACTGGGATTGACTGGAAGGCCACTGGGCTGCCAGAAGCAATGGGAGGAACTGGGGTGGTGGAGGTGATGGGGTAACTGGGGACACTGGAGGGTGGCTGTGGGAACACAGGGAGCACTGGGATTGACTGGAAGGCCACTGGGCTGCCAGAAGCAATGGGAGGAACTGGGGTGGTGGAGGTGATGGGGTAACTGGGGACACTGGAGGGTGGCTGTGGGAACACAGGGAGCACTGGGATTGACTGGAAGGCCACTGGGCTGCCAGAAGCAATGGGAGGAACTGGGGTGGTGGAGGTGATGGGGTAACTGGGGACACTGGAGGGTGGCTGTGGGAACACAGGGAGCACTGGGATTGACTGGAAGGCCACTGGGCTGCCAGAAGCAATGGGAGGAACTGGGGTGGTGGAGGTGATGGGGTAACTGGGGACACTGGAGGGTGGCTGTGGGAACACAGGGAGCACTGGGATTGACTGGAAGGCCACTGGGCTGCCAGAAGCAATGGGAGGAACTGGGGTGCTGGAGGTGATGGGGTAACTGGGGACACTGGAGGGTGGCTGTGGGAACACAGGGAGCACTGGGATTGACTGGAAGGCCACTGGGCTGCCAGAAGCAATGGGAGGAACTGGGGTGGTGGAGGTGATGGGGTAACTGGGGACACTGGAGGGTGGCTGTGGGAACACAGGGAGCACTGGGATTGACTGGAAGGCCACTGGGCTGCCAGAAGCAATGGGAGGAACTGGGGTGGTGGAGGTGATGGGGTAACTGGGGACACTGGAGGGTGGCTGTGGGAACACAGGGAGCACTGGGATTGACTGGAAGGCCACTGGGCTGCCAGAAGCAATGGGAGGAACTGGGGTGGTGGAGGTGATGGGGTAACTGGGGACACTGGAGGGTGGCTGTGGGAACACAGGGAGCACTGGGATTGACTGGAAGGCCACTGGGCTGCCAGAAGCAATGGGAGGAACTGGGGTGCTGGAGGTGATGGGGTAACTGGGGACACTGGAGGGTGGCTGTGGGAACACAGGGAGCACTGGGATTGACTGGAAGGCCACTGGGCTGCCAGAAGCAATGGGAGGAACTGGGGTGGTGGAGGTGATGGGGTAACTGGGGACACTGGAGGGTGGCTGTGGGAACACAGGGAGCACTGGGATTGACTGGAAGGCCACTGGGCTGCCAGAAGCAATGGGAGGAACTGGGGTGCTGGAGGTGATGGGGTAACTGGGGACACTGGAGGGTGGCTGTGGGAACACAGGGAGCACTGGGATTGACTGGAAGGCCACTGGGCTGCCAGAAGCAATGGGAGGAACTGGGGTGGTGGAGGTGATGGGGTAACTGGGGACACTGGAGGGTGGCTGTGGGAACACAGGGAGCACTGGGATTGACTGGAAGGCCACTGGGCTGCCAGAAGCAATGGGAGGAACTGGGGTGGTGGAGGTGATGGGGTAACTGGGGACACTGGAGGGTGGCTGTGGGAACACAGGGAGCACTGGGATTGACTGGAAGGCCACTGGGCTGCCAGAAGCAATGGGAGGAACTGGGGTGGTGGAGGTGATGGGGTAACTGGGGACACTGGAGGGTGGCTGTGGGAACACAGGGAGCACTGGGATTGACTGGAAGGCCACTGGGCTGCCAGAAGCAATGGGAGGAACTGGTGTGCCTGGCCCCCACCTCCCTCCCCGATCCCAGCACACGGCGTGGTGCTGACTGGTTTAATGATGTCAAGACACACACACACACACACACACACACACACACACGGTGGTGGGGTGTCTGGTGTCCTCGGGGGGGTCCCAGGGGTCAGTACTTGATGCAGGCCAGTGTGACATCCCCGGTCACCTCCAGCCGGTCGATGGTGCTGGGGGGCAGCCGGTGCGCGTAGTCGCAGACGTGGCGGCCGTTCACCCACACCGCGAAGGCCTGGCTCAGCGGGTGGATCTCTAGCTGGGGGGGCACAGTCAGCGTGGGGCAGGGGCACCCCCAGACACCCCCACAGACAGGGAGCTCCCTCAGGACAGTCCCCTTGGGGACACCCAGCCCCAGCCGGGGTCAGGGCCATGATCGGGCTTGGGGTCAGGGCTGGGAGCAGAGCTGGGACTGGGGTTAGGACTAAGGTGGGGACTAGGACCAGGACCGGGACTGGGACCCCACCCAGAACAAGAACCACAGCCCCAGGGCCAGCCCCCAGCCTCAGGCTCAGCCCCATCCTCAGCCCCAGGCCTTGCTCCCAGCCCCAGGGCCAGCCCCAGCCCCAGCTTCAGGCTCAGCCCCAGGCCTTGCTCCCAGCCCCAGCCCCAGCTTCAGGCTCAGCCCCAGGCCTTGCTCCCAGCCCCAGGCTCAGCCCCAGGCCTTGCTCCCAGCCCCAGCCCCAGCCCCAGGCTCAGCCCCAGGCCTTGCTCCCAGCCCCAGGCTCAGCCCCAGGCCTTGCTCCCAGCCCCAGCCCCAGCCTCAGGCTCAGCCCCAGGCCTTGCTCCCAGCCCCAGGCTCAGCCCCAGGCCTTGCTCCCAGCCCCAGCCCCAGCCTCAGGCTCAGCCCCAGGCCTTGCTCCCAGCCCCAGGCTCAGCCCCAGGCCTTGCTCCCAGCCCCAGCCCCAGCCTCAGGCTCAGCCCCAGGCCTTGCTCCCAGCCCCAGGCTCAGCCCCAGGCCTTGCTCCCAGCCCCAGCCCCAGCCTCAGGCTCAGCCCCAGGCCTTGCTCCCAGCCCCAGGCTCAGCCCCAGGCCTTGCTCCCAGCCCCAGCCCCAGCCTCAGGCTCAGCCCCAGGCCTTGCTCCCAGCCCCAGGCCTTGCTCCCAGCCCCAGCCCCAGCCCCAGCCTCAGGCTCAGCCCCAGGCCTTGCTCCCAGCCCCAGGCCCAGCCCCATCCTCAGCCCCAGGCCTTGCTCCCAGCCCCAGGCCCAGCCCCAGGCCCAGCACACTCCCTGCTCACCTGGAAGGGCTGCCCACGCTTGAAGGGCATGGCTTCGGCGAGGTGCCGCTCCTCAGGCCCCCAGGTCCCGCGCTGCTGGGTGTTGCGCACCAGCGCGTCCTCGCCCAGCCGGGGGTTGACGTGCAGCACCACGTCCCCAGAGGTGCTGTTCCACAGGTTGGCGTGGAACCTGCCGCGGTATGGCACCCACATGTATGGCACCCACATGTATGGCACCCACATGTATGGCACCCACACGGCACCCGGTGCCCACACAGCACCTGTACGGCACCCTCATGGCACCTGTATGACACCCAACACCTGCCCAGCACACCTATGGCACCAGCACGGTGCCCAGCACCCCCCTGGCACCCACCCGGCTCACATATGGCATCCATACAGTACACGTATGGCACCCATATGGAAACTGTATGGCACCCCCCTGGCACCTCTCCGGCACCCAGCACCCATAGAGCATCCATACAGCACCCCAATAGGCCCATACAGCACCCAGCACCCATGTGGCACCCACCCAGCCCTCCTATGGCACCCACTCAGCACCCATCTGGCACCATAACCAGCACCAGCCCAGCACCCCAAATCCATCCAGAACCCAAAAGCCCTGGAACACTCCAGCACCCAGCCAGCACCCAGCATCCAGCCCTGGAACCACCCCAGCAGCACCCAGCCCTGTGTTCCCAGGCACCCCAAATCACCCCAAATCTGACTGCACCCTGCCCCTCCCCAGCACTCTGATCCCCCCCCCAACCTGTTGGCGTTGGGGTTCACGGTGCCCACGATGGTGATGGGGTGGATCAGCCCCATGGGGTCCTTGCTCAGCGCCATGTGGAATGGGACCGCCTGTGGGGACACCTATCAGTCCCTGGGGACCCCACTGCATCATCCCCCCCCATGTTATCCCCTGGGTGTCACCCTTCCCCCCCCCCCCAGGTCACCCCATGCTCACCGGGTTGCTGATGGTCATCGGTGTGTGGGGCTGTGGGGAGAGGAGGTGGGTGCTGCGGGGGGTCCCCTAAGTGACCCCACCCCCTCCCCCTGAGTGACCCCACCCTCTGGTGCCCTGACCCAGCACCCCCACCCTGGGGTCCCCCAGCACCCCGACCCCCCGTCACTCATGGGGGTCCCCAGCGGTGGCAGCACTGACACCCTGCCACCAGCAGCCGTTTGCTGGGGGAGCAAAGGGACACGGAGCTGGGGACGGGGTCACCGCAGGGTGGGGACAGCCCTCACCGCCATCCCCCACCATGACCCCCCCAGATATTCCTTGTTCCTCCCAGATGTCCCCAACCTCTGGTTGTCCCACCCCCCCAGATGTCCCCAACCCCCCAAATGTCCCCAATGCCCGAGATGAACCCAACCCCCCCAGATGTCCCCAGCCTCCCCAGATGTCCCCAGCCTCCCCAGATGTCCCCAACACCCCAGATGTCCCCAATGCCCCAGATGTCCACAGCCTCCCCAGATGTCCCCAACCCCCCCAGATGTCCCCAACCCCCTCAGATGTCCCCAACCCCCTCAGATGTCCCCAGCCTCCCCAGATGTCCCTAATGCCCCAGATGAACCCAACCCCCAGATGTCCTCAGCCCCCCCACATGTCCCCAGCCTCCCCAGTTGTCCCCAACACCCCAGATGTCCCCAACACCCCAGATGTCCCCAGCCCCCCCAGTTGTCCCCAACACCCCAGATGTCCCCAACACCCCAGATGTCCCCAGCCCCCGCAGATGTCCCCACCCACCCCCCAATGTTCCCACCCCCACCCCAGATATCCCCAACCCCTGGCTGTGTCCCATGGGTGTCTTTACCCCCCCACCAATGTCCCGAGCACCCCAGGCTGGGGCTGGGGGCTGCTCACGGAGCCGGTGAAGGTGATGCAGGTGAGGGTGACATCACCGGTGACCTCAAGTGCCTGGACGCTGGCAAGGGGCAGGCGGTGCAGGAACTCCAGAGCGTGCTGCCCGTTCACCGACACCTGGGGGGGACAGACATGGGGGATGGAGGGGACAATGGGGGTGACACACCTGCCACGAGGGGGGTGAGGACCCACAGCTGGAGCTGAGCGCCCATAGCTGGGAGTCTGGGGGCTGAGTACCCATTGTGGGGGTCCCAGCACCCACTACAGGTGTCTGAGCACCCGATACTGGGGTCTGGGGGCTGAGTACCCATTGTGGGGGTCCCAGCACCCACTACAGGTGTCTGAGCACCCAATACTGGGGTCTGGGGGCTGAGTACCCATTGTGGGGCTCCCAGCACCCACTACAGGTGTCTGAGCACCCGATACTGGGGTCTGGGGGCTGAGTACCCATTGTGGGGCTCCCAGCACCCACTACAGGGGTCTGAGCACCCAATACTGGGGTCTGGGGGCTGAGTACCCATTGTGGGGGTCCCAGCACCCACTACAGGGGCCTGAGCGCCCAATACTGGGGTCTGAGTACCCATTGTGGGGGTCCCAGCACCCACTACAGGGGTCTGAGCGCCCGATACTGGGGTCTGGGGGCTGAGTACCCATTGTGGGGGTCCCAGCACCCACTACAGGGGTCTGAGCGCCCGATACTGGGGTCTGGGGGCTGAGTACCCATTGTGGGGGTCCCAGCACCCACTACAGGGGTCCGAGCGCCCAATACTGGGGTCTGGGGGCTGAGTACCCATTGTGGGGGTCCCAGCACCCACTACAGGGGCCTGAGCGCCCGATACTGGGGTCTGGGGGCTGAGTACCCATTGTGGGGCTCCCAGCACCCACTACAGGGGCCTGAGCATGCGATACTGGGGTCTGGGGGCTGAGTACCCATTGTGGGGGTCCCAGCACCCACTACAGGGGTCTGAGCACCCGATACTGGGGTCTGGGGGCTGAGTACCCATTGTGGGGGTCCCAGCACCCACTACAGGGGTCCGAGCGCCCGATACTGGGGTCTGAGTACCCATTGTGGGGGTCCCAGCACCCACTACAGGGGCCTGAGCATGCGATACTGGGGTCTGGGGGCTGAGTACCCATTGTGGGGGTCCCAGCACCCACTACAGGGGTCTGAGCACCCAATACTAGAGTCTGGGGGCTGAGTACCCATTGACGGGGTCCCAGCACCCACGACAGGGGCCTGAGCGCCCAATACTGGGGTCTGGGGGCTGAGTACCCATTGTGGGGCTCCCAGCACCCACTACAGGTGTCTGAGCACCCGATACTGGGGTCTGGGGGCTGAGTACCCATTGTGGGGCTCCCAGCACCCACTACAGGGGTCTGAGCACCCAATACTGGGGTCTGGGGGCTGAGTACCCATTGTGGGGGTCCCAGCACCCACTACAGGGGCCTGAGCATGCGATACTGGGGTCTGGGGGCTGAGTACCCATTGTGGGGCTCCCAGCACCCACTACAGGGGTCTGAGCACCCAATACTGGGGTCTGGGGGCTGAGTACCCATTGTGGGGGTCCCAGCACCCACTACAGGGGTCTGAGCACCCAATACTGGGGTCTGGGGGCTGAGTACCCATTGTGGGGGTCCCAGCACCCACTACAGGGGCCTGAGCGCCCGATACTGGGGTCTGGGGGCTGAGTACCCATTGTGGGGGTCCCAGCACCCACTACAGGGGTCTGAGCACCCGATACTGGGGTCTGGGGGCTGAGTACCCATTGTGGGGGTCCCAGCACCCACTACAGGGGTCTGAGCACCCGATACTGGGGTCTGGGGGCTGAGTACCCATTGTGGGGGTCCCAGCACCCACTACAGGGGTCTGAGCACCCAATAGTGGGGTCTGGGGGCTGAGTACCCATTGTGGGGGTCCCAGCACCCACTACAGGGGCCTGAGCGCCCGATACTGGGGTCTGGGGGCTGAGTACCCATTGTGGGGGTCCCAGCACCCACTACAGGGGCCTGAGCGCCCGATACTGGGGTCTGGGGGCTGAGTACCCATTGTGGGGGTCCCAGCACCCACTACAGGGGTCTGAGCACCCAATACTAGAGTCTGGGGGCTGAGTACCCATTGTGGGGGTCCCAGCACCCACTACAGGGGCCTGAGCGCCCAATAGTGGGGTCTGGGGGCTGAGTACCCATTGTGGGGGTCCCAGCACCCACTACAGGGGTCTGAGCGCCCGATACTGGGGTCTGGGGGCTGAGTACCCATTGTGGGGGTCCCAGCACCCACTACAGGGGTCTGAGCACCCGATACTGGGGTCTGGGGGCTGAGTACCCATTGTGGGGGTCCCAGCACCCACTACAGGGGTCTGAGCACCCAATAGTGGGGTCTGGGGGCTGAGTACCCATTGTGGGGGTCCCAGCACCCACTACAGGGGTCTGAGCACCCGATACTGGGGTCTGGGGGCTGAGTACCCATTGTGGGGGTCCCAGCACCCACTACAGGGGTCTGAGCGCCCGATACTGGGGTCTGGGGGCTGAGTACCCATTGTGGGGGTCCCAGCACCCACTACAGGGGTCTGAGCACCCAATAGTGGGGTCTGGGGGCTGAGTACCCACTACAGGGAGGGGTCTGAGCACTCAATATAGGGGGTTCTGGGGGATGTCTGGGTCCAAGCACCCATCGTGGGGGGTCTGAGTGCTCATTATGGGATGGGTCTGGGGTCCCTGAGCACCCTCAGGTCTCAGAACCCACTGAGGGGGTCCAAGCACCTGTTAAGGGGGGAGGGGGCCAGGGGGGTTCTGGTGTCTGAGCACCCAGAGCAGGGTGCTGTCCTCCCCACCCCACTGCTGGGGGTCCCACCTGGTAGCCGTGCTCCTGGGTCCTGATGATGATCTCCAGGACCCCCCGGGTCTGAGGTTGGGGAGGTTGCAGCGCTCCTCGGGCCCCCACAGCCCCCCTTCCGTGCGGTGTACCCCAAGGTGCACCCCGGGAAGGGTTTTAAGAAACGGGGGTTCAGCTGCAGCGCGACGTCCCCCCGAGCAGACCAGGGCCACCGTGAAGCTGTCGCAACAGCACCCATGGGTGGGGGGCACCCACCGGCACCCCAAAAACAATGCAGACCAGGGGTGGGGCACCCCCTGCACCCCCATGGGTTGGGGGGCAACCCCACAGCTCCCTATCCCCCCCAGCTCTTTCCCTTTAAGGTTTGGGGCACCTTTTAACCCCCTCCCCCCACCGGCTCGGGGACACCCCTATCCCAATTTGGGGCCACCCTTAACCCCCCACCCCCCCCCATCTTGGTGACACCCTCCCCAAGTTTTGGAGCACTCTTAACCTCCCCCCAACTCCAACCCCCGCCTTGGGGAGCCCAACCCCCCAGTTTGGGGGTATCCTCATTCCCCCTCCCTCACTTGTGGACCCTCCCCCCCCCCCCCCAAATCTGTGGGCACCCTTAACCCCTCAGGCTCAGGGACCCCACCCCACCCCCCCAGTTTTGGGACACCCCACTGAACCTTTACCCTTCCCCATGGCCCCCAGCCAGCTTTGGGGTGCTGGATGTCGGGGGTTGGGGGGAGCGGCACTGGGAGATACTGGGAGGCACTGGGGGATACTGGGGAGCTCGGGGGAGGACCCACCTCTTTGCCTGGGGCCGGATGTTCCCCTGGATAATCACCATCCTTCCCCCGCTCAGCCCCCCCAGGATGTACCCCAGGAAGGGGACTCTCTGCGGGGGGGACACGGGGTGAAACACTCCCCCCTGCACCCCCCTTACAAGTCCCCCCAGCCCCATTCTACCCCCCCATATCCCCCTCTTAGCTCCATACAGACCCCCCCATGGCCCATAGTGCCCCCCCCATTCCATAGTGTCCCCCCCAGCCCCATTCTACCCCCCATATCCCCCTCTTAGCTCCATACAGACCCCCCTAGGCCCATAGTGCCCCCCCCATTCCATAGTGTCCCCCCCAGCCCCATTCTACCCCCCCATATCCCCCCCTTAGCTCCATACAGACCCCCCCATGGCCCATAGTGCCCCCCCCCATTCCATAGTGTCCCCCCCCAGCCCCATTCTACCCCCCATATCCCCCTCTTAGCTCCATACAGACCCCCCCATGGCCCATAGTGCCTCCTCCATTCCATAGTGTCCCCCCCAGCCCCATTCTACCCCCCATATCCCCCTCTTAGCTCCATACAGACCCCCCCTAGGCCCATAGTGCCCCCCCATTCCATAGTGTCCCCCCCAGCCCCATTCTACCCCCCATATCCCCCTCTTAGCTCCATACAGACCCCCCTAGGCCCATAGTGCCCCCCCATTCCATAGTGTCCCCCCCAGCCCCATTCTACCCCCCATATCCCCCCTTAGCTCCATACAGACCCCCCCTAGGCCCATAGTGCCCCCCATTCCATAGTGTCCCCCCCAGCCCCATTCTACCCCCCATATCCCCCCCTTAGCTCCATACAGACCCCCCTAGGCCCATAGTGCCCCCCCATTCCATAGTGCCCCCCCCCAGCCCATAGGGTCCTCCCCAACCCCATAGGATTCCACCCCACCCTGGGCATATAGGTGTGTCCCCCCCAGCCCCATGTAGCACCTCCAGTGTGCCCCCTCCCCCCTTTAGAGCCCACAGGGCCCCCCACTCACTGGGTTGACAATGGGGGGCTGGCAGTCCATGGTGGCTGCTGGGCTGGGGGGTTCGCTGTGTGTTGGGGGGGGTCCTTGGGGTGTCGCTGGTTGCGGGTCCCTGGATGCTGGTGGTCCTAGGGGGTCCCTGAGGGGTCCTTAGGTGTCCTGGGGGTGTCCCCGGGTGTCGCTGGGTGCTGGCACACTGGAGCTGGATCCCAGGGTGGGGGTGTGCGCGGTCTGACCTCTGTCCTCCCCGCTCTCACTTTCGCTTCTCCTCCTTTGCGGAGGGTGTGACGCCACCACACGTGTCCTTGGGGGAGGGGGGCACATGCACACCTCCCCCCACCACTGCGTCCCCACAGGGACCTGCCAGGACCCCCATCCCCATGTCCCCAGTGTCCCTGGGGGGTGCCACGGCCACCACGAGGCGATGCCACCGCTGCCACCCACCCCCACGCAGGACACAGCCCTGTGTCGCCATGTCTGTGTGTCCCCTGCCCCCATGTCCCCCGTCCCCATGTCCCCAGTGTCCCTGGGGGGTGCTGGGACAGATGGATGCAGGGGGCATGTGTCCCACACCCCCGGGTGACACAGGCCCTTGCCAGAGTGCCACGGCCACCACGAGGCGATGCCACCGCTGCCACCCACCCCCACGCAGGACACAGCCCTGTGTCGCCATGTCTGTGTGTCCCCTGCCCCCATGTCCCCCATCCCCATGTCCCCAGTGTCCCTGGGGGGTGCTGGGACAGATGTGTCCCACACCCCCGGGTGACACAGGCCCTTGCCAGAGTGCCACGGCCACCACGAGGCGATGCCACCGCTGCCACCCACCCCCACGCAGGACACAGCCCTGTGTCGCCATGTCTGTGTGTCCCCTGCCCCCATGTCCCCCATCCCCATGTCCCCAGTGTCCCTGGGGGGTGCTGGGACAGATGTGTCCCACACCCCCGGGTGACACAGGCCCTTGCCAGAGTGCCACGGCCACCATGAGGCGATGCCACCGCTGCCACCCACCCCCACGCAGGACACAGCCCTGTGTCGCCATGTCTGTGTGTCCCCTGCCCCCATGTCCCCCGTCCCCATGTCCCCCTGTCATCCCCACATCCCCTCCACCCCCAGTGTCCCTGCGGCCTCACCTCCCCCGTCTCCCTGTCGCCACGTCCATACGTCCCCCTGTACGTCCCTTAGTCCCCCCTGACCCCAGGACGCCCCCCTGACCCCAGGATGCCCCCAGCCCCCCCCCCCCCGTTTTGGATTGATCTTTAATACAAGGAGAACAGAAGGTTTGGGTGTGAGTTTGGGTGTTGTGTGGTTGGGGTGTGAGTGGGGTCCGGCTGTGGCTGTGCGGCCCCTTTGGCTGGAGCAGCCCCCGAATCCACCCCCAGCAGTGGGACAGCCTGGGAGACAGGCAAGGAATAAATAACGACACTAACGACCCATTAAGAGACAGAGTGTGTCTTGTTTTCAGCTAACAGGGGTTCCTGACTCATCTGTGCAGAACTGGGGTCTGGAGACTCTGGAGAAACCCACAAAGAGTGCGTGCTGAGGGAGAGGAAGCTGCCCAGCCTTCCTCCCTGAAGACCAGCAGAAGACGCCCCGAGCGCCCCGAGCGCGCTCGAGCTGGGAGGAGTTCATGGAAATCACTTCCTGGAAATAATCTGGATAACGTGGCCTTTTCTCAGAAATGCACTGACCATGGATGGGCAGTCTGTCCAGATAGGTCAGTCTGTCCAGATAGGGCGGTCTGTCCAGATAGGGCGGTCTGTCCAGGAGGAACCATGCCCTGTGTGGCCAGCGCTGACGTAAAGGACACCCGCTAAAGGAAGCTGGAGGAGGGAAGGGTTAAATTAGATCTTAGGGGGAAGTTCTTTGCAGAGAGAGAGGTGAGGGGCTGGAACAGGCTGCCCAGAGAGGGGGTGGGTGCCCCGTCCCTGGGGGGTTCAAGGCCAGGTTGGCTGGGGTCAACCTTGTGTAGCTCCAGGCCTGGAGGTTGGTGTCCCTGCCTGTGGCAGGGGGTTGGAGCTCTGGGACCCTTGGGGTCCCTCCCAACCCAGACCAGGCTGGGATTCTGTGATTGGGATGGGATGGGATGGGGATGGGATGGGGATGGGGATGGGGAGGGGATGGGGATGGGGATGGGATGGGGATGGGATGGGGATGGGGAGGGGATGGGATGGGATGGGGATGGGGATGGGATGGGATGGGGATGGGGATGGGGATGGGGATGGGGATGGGGATGGGGATGGGGATGGGGATGGGGATGGGGAGGGGATGGGATGGGATGGGGATGGGGATGGGGATGGGGATGGGGATGGGGATGGGGATTGGGGATGGGGATGGGGATGGGGAGGGGATGGGATGGGGATGGGGATGGGGAGGGGATGGGGATGGGGATGGGGATGGGGAGGGGATGGGATGGGATGGGGATGGGGATGGGGAGGGGATGGGGATGGGGATGGGGATGGGATGGGGATGGGGATGGGGAGGGGATGGGGATGGGGATGGGGAGGGGATGGGGATGGGGATGGGGATGGGGAGGGGATGGGATGGGATGGGGATGGGGAGGGGATGGGGATGGGGATGGGGATGGGGAGGGGATGGGATGGGATGGGGATGGGGATGGGGATGGGGATGGGGATGGGATGGGGATGGGATGGGGATGGGGATGGGGAGGGGATGGGGATGGGGATGGGGATGGGGAGGGGATGGGATGGGATGGGGATGGGGATGGGGAGGGGATGGGGATGGGGATGGGGATGGGATGGGATGGGGATGGGGATGGGGATGGGGATGCAGGTGGGGGATGGAGGATGGAGGATGGAGTTTGGATTGGCTGCCCAGAGAGGGGTGGGTGCCCCATCCCTGGGGGGTTCAAGGCCAGGTTGGCTGGGGTCAACCTTGTGTAGCTCCAGGCCTGGAGGTTGGTGTCCCTGCCTGTGGCAGGGGGTTGGAGCTCTGGGACCCTTGGGGTCCCTCCCAACCCAGACCAGGCTGGGATTCTGTGATTGGGATGGGATGGGATGGGGATGGGATGGGGATGGGGATGGGGAGGGGATGGGGATGGGGATGGGGATGGGGAGGGGATGGGATGGGATGGGGATGGGGATGGGGATGGGGATGGGGATGGGGATGGGGATTGGGGATGGGGATGGGGATGGGGAGGGGATGGGATGGGGATGGGGATGGGGAGGGGATGGGGATGGGGATGGGGATGGGGAGGGGATGGGATGGGATGGGGATGGGGATGGGGATGGGGATGGGATGGGGATGGGATGGGGATGGGGATGGGGAGGGGATGGGGATGGGGATGGGGATGGGGAGGGGATGGGATGGGATGGGGATGGGGATGGGGAGGGGATGGGGATGGGGATGGGGATGGGATGGGATGGGGATGGGGATGGGGATGGGGATGGGGATGCAGATGGGGGATGGAGGATGGAGGATGGAGTTTGGATTGGCTGCCCAGAGAGGGGGTGGGTGCCCCATCCCTGGGGGGTTCAAGGCCAGGTTGGCTGGGGTCAACCTTGTGTAGCTCCAGGCCTGGAGGTTGGTGGCTCTGCCTGTGTCAGGGGGTTGGAGCTCTGGGACCCTTGGGGTCCCTCCCAACCCAGACCAGGCTGGGACTCTGTGATTGGGATGGGATGGGATGGGATGGGATGGGGATGGAGTTTGGATTGGCTGCCCAGAGAGGGGGTGGGTGCCCCATCCCTGGGGGGTTCAAGGCCAGGTTGGCTGGGGTCAACCTTGTGTAGCTCCAGGCCTGGAGGTTGGTGTCCCTGCCTGTGTCAGGGGGTTGGAGCTCTGGGACCCTTGGGGTCCCTCCCAACCCAGACCAGGCTGGGATTCTGATTCCCCTGTCACATGCATAGTTGTGATGGTTCCAGATGGGCACAGTCATGCTTGGGATGTTTCCTTCTTATCTCTCCCAGACACCACCTTCCTTGGGATACTTCCTCCTCATCAGTCCTGGGTCTGCTTTCAATTATCACAAGACCACTAATCACTCAAGACTAACTACGAGTTGTTCAGGAGAGACATTGTTCATGCAGGGTCACCTCTGACATACCCACCATGGCACTTCAAACCATCCTGTTATGAAACCCTTGTATCAGCCAAGTGCGGCCAGTAGGTCTGGGGAGGGGATTGTGCCCCTGGACTGGGCACTGGGGAGGCTGCACCTCAAGTGCTGGGTCTCCTGAGCGGGGACTAGGCCAAGCCCCCCAGTGAGCTCCTGTTCCCCACGGGACCCTGCCCCCCCACCCCCGCTCTGCTCCCTAGTGCAGCCTGGCTCTGCATCCCACTCTCCCCACACAGCTGAGGTGCTCTGGGTGATGCTCTAGGTGACCAATGTCCCTTCTGCTCCTTCGTCCCGCAGGCAGTCATGAAATTCCTGCCCACCTCTGAATGGGTGGACGTCATCCTTCTGGCCATGGGGACCCTGAGAGACCAGAGAGCCTCCAGCATCCCCGTGGCAGTCAACATGGTGGATGTCCTTGTGGTAAACAATGCCTTAGAGCCGGAGCAGGTGAGGACCCTGTGGGTGGCAACACCCCACCCGGGGCCTGTTGCTCTCCTGGCAACGCGCTGGGCCAGCCCTGACGCAGTCTCGTGCTGGCAGCATCCTGCAATGGGAATGGAAGCAGCTCCCAGCAGGAGCTGGGGAAATGGCTGCGCTCACCCTGTGACATCCCCACTTCCACCCACGTCTCCAGGTGCAGAAGATCGTCCTGGCCATCTACAGCAGCCTTCGTGTCTCTGAGAAGAGGACAGCCATCATCGGCCTTAACAGGGCCCTGCGGTTGCTGACAGGCAAATACCCCCGGGGTGGTGGTGGTCAGCCTGCTGCAGTGCTCCCCGACATGCGACCAGTACGTGGCCCAGCAGCCTCTGGGTCTTCTCTGCTACTGGCAGAGGGGCCTCCAGACCCTCCGCAGGGACTTGAGCGTGGCCGTCCTCTGTTGGTGCCCCACTGACAGAGCCCTTGGTCCCCGCAGGGTCGCCGGGCGCATGTGGGAAGCGGTGTTCTCCTCATCTGATACAGCAGAGAAGGTGCTGCAGGCCCTGGTCAGCATCCTAATGATGCAGCTGCCACCTGAGACCTCCACGGAGGAGGAACCCCTTGTGCTGTCCCTGGCTGTGAGTGGCTGGATGACTCGTTGCTGACCCCCAGGGTGCTCTCAGCTCTCTGCCCCCACCCTGCTCCCCTGCCCGCGCTAAGCCTTGGCTTTCCCAGGGGCCATGGCTACTTCTTGGTGTCTCTGTGTCTTCTGCAGGCAGCTGAGGTAGTATGTGAGGTCCTGCAGTTCGAAGGCCTGCGGAGGGAGGTGATGGAGGCATTTTTCCCTCAGCTTTTCCTGGCGCTCCTTTTCCAAGTGGAGTGGGATGGGGAGATGCAGCAGCAGGAAGCGCAGATCTGGCAGGAGCAGCTGGAGGATCAGCACACCCCCATCAGGTGCTCCATCCCTGCCCTCTCGTCCCTGCCAGCTGCCCAGTGCCAGGCCCGTGGGAGCTGAGCATTTCTCTCTCCTTGAGCAGGTCTGCGGTGCAGGCCATGGAAATGCTGCTCTGCCGCCTGGGCTGTGAGAGCGTGGGGCAGGCCATCGAGGCACAGGGGGGCTGGGATGCTCTGCTCAGCACCCAGACCCACCTCGAGGGAGTGGGCACCGTGGCCAGGTGAGAGCCCCTTCTCCGTGCTCTGTGGGACCAGGCACCCCACGCCACCCCCTCTCTTGAGGCTGATGGCAGGATGTCATCAAAGTGTCTGCAAAGCAGTGCTGTGGACTGGTGACGTCCAGGCTGGCGCAAGCCCCAAAGATAGGTGCCCAGCCGGCTCAGGCCTGACAGTGCCTTCTTCCCCCTGCCAGGGAGATGAAGAACATCCCAGGACCCCTGCTCTCCACCATCGCCCGCCGTCTGGTACAGCTCCTGCGGGTGGAGGACCCCATCAGGAGCAGGGTGCCAATGGCCTTCCTCGTGGAGGTGAGCCCGACGGCAGCGGCCCCAGCTCCCTGCAAGGCTCAGCTCTCCTATGCCCGCAGCTGCCGGAGGGGCTGGGGCAGCGGGTGGGCTCTGGCTGGACCCGTGGAGCAAGCAGTGGCATGTGGGGCTCTCTGCCATCCTGCCGCCTCTCTCCGGCCTTGCTCTTTTCCCCGGCACCTTTGCCCTGAGCTGATGGCTGGAGCCAGCACCCACCTCAGCAGCTCCCGCCTGTGTTTCAGATCCTGGACTGCGCCGACCTTGATGATGAGCTGGACGGGGCCCTGGAAATCTTCACCAGGTGTCTGCGGAGCCGGTGCCCGGGGATGTCCAGCCTGGTGCTCAGGGGCATCCTCAGCCTCATCCAGAGGCCCAGCACGGTGAGCAGGGGACAGGCGGGACAGCAGCCCCCCAACTGGAGCAGTGGGTAGCGGGACAGCTCGGGCTTTTCCCAGCCTCGGGAGCTGTGCCAGCTGCTGCCAGCCCCCTTGGCCGCCCGGCCCTCTGCCAGCGGCCAGGCTGGCGTTCACAGAGAGCACTTCCACCCCGGCCATCAGTTGCTGCTTTACAACAAGTCAGTGTCTGTCTCCCCCAGACCCTCGTCCTGCTGCCCTGTCTCATGGAGTGCCTGGACAGTGCTGACAGGGACATCAGCACTGCAGCCCTGCCAGTGGCCAGGCTGGTGTTCACAGAGAGCACTTCCACCCCGGCCATCAGTTGCTGCTTTACAACAAGTCGGTGTGTGTCTCCCCCAGGCACGGAAAACCCTCGTCCTGCTGCCCTGTGTCGTGGAGTGCCTGGGCAGTGCTGACAGGGACACCAGGACCGCAGCCCTGCCAGTGGTCTATGAAATGTTCCAGCTGCTGGAGGGGAAGATGCCCGGCCCCACTGCCCTGGCGCTGGCTGGCAAGCTCCCGCTGCTCTTCGACAGCGTAAGGCTGGGGAGAGCCCTGTTCCCCACTCCCCCGGGCACCTCCATTTGCACCCCCACCCCAGCCCCTGCTCTCTGAGGGGGATGCTTTGCCCCCAGCCCCACTCGCCCCTGCCCGCAGCAGCTCTGGGCTGCATGTGTCCGTCCCTGTCTACCCCCACGGGGACTCACCTTGGCTTGGAGGTGGGAAATGGGGGTGGCAGGATGGTGGCGAGTGTGCTGAGCCCCCCTGATGTGCATCCTGCCCTGGCAGCATGCCCCAGCCCTTCGCAGGGCCCCCCTCTCTGACCCCCAGTCCCCTGGGCAGACCTGCTGCGTGCCACAGCTCGCTCCCTTTTGGAGCAGGGCTGCCTGCAGCCCTTTGGGGGATGTCCGTCCCCAGGTCAGGCCCTTGCTGGCCATGGGCTGGGGGCTGAGGCCCTCCTCCCCTCCTCCCACAGGAGCTGGACACCGTGCGGAAGCTCTCCATCAGTCTCTTCAGAACCGTGATGGAGCAGGTGGTGGGAGATGAGAAGAGGCAGATGGAGGAGGAGGTGTGGGACAGCCTGCTGCTGCTGCTCTTTCACCTGCACGACCAGGAGCAGAGCGTGGCCCAGGTGAGATTCTCGACCCGAGCGCTCCTTTGGGCAGGACACTGCCGGCCCGGAGCCTTTCGAAGGCGTGTCAGTGCGAGGTGTGGCTTGCCCAGTCCCATGGAGCAGGCAGAGCCCCCTCCCTGCCCACTGGTGCCTTTGTGCACAGCCCCTGCCTGGGCTTCCTGCAGCCCCAGGGACTCCGGCACTGCTCTGCAGCAGCCTGGGGCCTGGAAGGGGCCCTGAGCCCGGCCAGGAGCGGGGACACGGGGTCCTGTGTCCCTGGCCGGCGGTGGTGGTGACATCTCTGCTGCTCCCCAGGCCTCCCTGGAAGCCCTCCGCACTGCTGGCAGGTTCCTGAAGTGGAGGCAGCTGGAGAAGCTGGAGCAGCCCTGGCAGGGCTGCTGGATCAGAGAGTGCCTGGTAAGCACAGCCCCAGCGCCCCGGGATCTGCCCCGGGCCAGCCCTGCCCTGTGCCCAGCGGTGCCAGGACACGGAGGGCTCTGCTGCAGGCTGCCCTCAGCCCCGGGCTTCCAAAGGGGAGCCTGGTGCTGGGATGGCCCCTCGTGTCCCCAGGGCCCTGAGCAGGGGGTGGCCTGACTGGGGGGCAGCTCTGTGCCCAGCCTGTGCTCTTCTCCTCTCCCCAGCTGTCCAGGCAGAGAAGCAGGGCCGACTTATACCTGTACCAGAGCCAGGCCTACGTGCGGAGCCCACAGGAGCCCCTGCGCTGTGAGGCCGTCAGGTTCCTTGGTGAGCCACGAGCCTGGGGTCCCTTCCTGTCCGGGGTCCCTGATCCCCAGCACAGGACCTGTGGGATGCTCCTTCCCCTGCTCCCCGCCCTGGATGCACAGTTGGGGCTGGAGGGAGGCTCCTCTGTCCCCTCCCTGCTGCTGCACCCCAGGGTCAGCCGGGGAGCTGTGCGGGCTGGGTGGCAGGGTCCCTGTCGGGCTGCGGGGTCACTGATGGGCAGCAGGGTCCCTGACAACCTCTGTCTGTCCCCACAGGGCTCCTTCTAGAGCATGAAGCTGAGCCTGAGAAGAGGGTGGAGATCATAAAGAGTAAGTGAGGGCAGTGAGGAAGAGGAAGGTGGCTGCCATGGACACCTCCCTCAGCCTGGGTGAGGGGGGCTGTGCTCCCAGCACCTCTCTGGGGAGGGGGCTGTTTTTGAGGGAGTCGTTCCTGACCAGCAGCTTCCAGCTGAGCCACCTGCCTCCTGGCTCCCCTCCTCCCCTTAGGGGGGGGCAACGTGTCCTGCCTGGAGGGGACACGGGGCTGTCACCTCACCATGCCGCTCTGTTCCCCACAGCCCTGCTAAGCGCAGAGAGTGACTGCAGTCCCATGGTCTCCTCCTTGGCCAGGCAGAGGCTCCTCATCATCCAGAGGTGGGAGTCAAGCCCTACCCCGCCACGGCGGAGCTCACCGCTGCCAAGGCCATGGCTTTGGTGCTGCAGATGAGTGCCCCCACCCAGGTCGCCCGCACCCAGTTGCCTCCCCCTGGGAACTCAGCCCTCTCCATAGGGCTACTGGAGATCTGTTCAGGTGTCAGTGCTGAAGACCTGGAGGTGTTCTGCTGACAGGGAATCGCTCACTGCAGTCCAAAGCCTGTCGCTTGAATAAACTCCTCTGTCCTTGGAGCCGGTCGTGTGAGTGCTCCTTGAAGGTCACATTTTTTGGGGGGGAGTCCCAGGGGGTGCTGGGGGGTCCTAAGAGGTGCATGGGGCTCCCATGAGGTGCAGTGGGGGGGTCCCAGGGGGTGCTGGGGGGTCCTAAGAGGTGCATGGGGCTCCCATGAGGTGCAGTGGGGGGGGTCCCTGGGGGGTCATATGGTGGGGGGGGTCCCATGAGGTGCAGTGGGGGGGTCCCAGGGGGTGCTGGGGGTCCTAAGAGGTCCTAAGAGGTGCATGGGGCTCCCATGAGGTGCAGTGGGGGGGGGAGTCCCAGGGGGTGCTGGGGGGTCCTAAGAGGTGCATGGGGCTCCCATGGGGTGCAGTGGGGGGGTCCCAGGAGGTGCTGGGGGATCACATGATGGGGGGGGGGGTCCCATGAGGGGTAGTGGGGGGGTCCCAGGGGGTGCTGGGGGGTCCTAAGAGGTGCATGGGGCTCCCATGAGGTGCAGTGGGGGGGTCCCTGGGGGGCTGGGGGGTCATATGGTGGGGGGGGGTCCCATGAGGTGCAGTGGGGGGGTCCCAGGGGGTGCTGGGGGATCACATGATGGGGGGGGGTCCCATGAGGGGTAGTGGGGGAGTCCCAGGGGGTGCTGGGGGGTCCTAAGAGGTGCATGGGGGTCCCATGGGGTGCAGTGGGGGGGTCCCAGGGGGTGCTGGGGGTCCTAAGAGGTCCTAAGAGGTGCATGGGGCTCCCATGAGGTGCAGTGGGGGGGTCCCAGGGGGTGCTGGGGGGTCCTAAGAGGTGCATGGGGCTCCCATGGGGTGCAGTGGGGGGGTCCCAGGGGGTGCTGGGGGGGTCACATTTTTGGGGGGGGGAGTCCCAGGGGGTGCTGGGGGGTCCTAAGAGGTGCATGGGGGTCCCATGAGGTGCAGTGAGGGGGTCCCAGGGGGCTGGGGGGTCCTAAGAGGTGCATGGGGCTCCCATGAGGTGCAGTGGGGGGGTCCCAGGGGGTGCTGGGGGGTCCTAAGAGGTGCATGGGGCTCCCATGGGGTGCAGTGGGGGGGTCCCAGGGGGTGCTGGGGGATCATATGGTGGGGGAGGGGTCCCATGAGGTGCAGTGGGGGGGCCCCAGGGGGGCCATATGGTGGGGGGGGGGTCCCAGGGGGTGCTGGGGGGTCCTAAGAGGTGCATGGGGCTCCCATGAGGTGCAGTGGGGGGGTCCCAGGGGGTGCTGGGGGGTCACATTTTGGGGGGGGGAGTCCCAGGGGGTGCTGGGGGGTCCTAAGAGGTGCATGGGGCTCCCATGAGGTTCAGTGGGGGGTCCCAGGGGGTGCTGGGGGGTCCCATGGGGTGCAGTGGGGTCCCATGGGGTCCTGGGGGTCACATTTTGGGGGGGGGGAGTCCCAGGGGGTGCTGGGGGGTCCTAAGAGGTGCATGGGGCTCCCATGAGGTGCAGTGGGGGGGTCCCAGGGGGTGCTGGGGGGTCCTAAGAGGTGCATGGGGCTCCCATGAGGTGCAGCTGGGGGGTCCCAGGGGGTGCTGGGGGGTCCTAAGAGGTGCATGGGGCTCCCATGGGGTGCAGTGGGGGGGTCCCAGGGGGTGCTGGGGGGTCCTAAGAGGTGCATGGGGGTCCCATGGGGTGCAGTGGGGGGGTCCCAGGGGGTGCTGGGGGGTCACATTTTTGGGGGGGGAGTCCCAGGGGGTGCTGGGGGGTCCTAAGAGGTGCATGGGGCTCCCATGAGGTGCAGTGGGGGGGTCCCAGGGGGTGCTGGGGGGTCCTAAGAGGTGCATGGGGGTCCCATGAGGTGCAGTGGGGGGGTCCCAGGGGGTGCTGGGGGGTCCTAAGAGGTGCATGGGGGTCCCATGAGGTGCAGTGGGGGGGTCCCAGGGGGTGCTGGGGGGTCCTAAGAGGTGCATGGGGCTCCCATGAGGTGCAGTGGGGGGGTCCCAGGGGGTGCTGGGGGGTCCTAAGAGGTGCATGGGGGTCCCATGAGGTGCAGTGGGGGGTGCCAGGGGGTGCTGGGGGTCACATGATGGGGGGGGTCCCATGAGGGGTAGTGGGGGGTCCCAGGGGGTGCTGGGGGGTCCTAAGAGGTGCATGGGGGTCCCATGGGGTGCAGTGGGGGGGTCCCAGGGGGTGCTGGGGGGTCCTAAGAGGTGCATGGGGCTCCCATGAGGTGCAGCTGGGGGGTCCCAGGGGGTGCTGGGGGGTCACATTTTGGGGGGGGGGAGTCCCAGGGGGTGCTGGGGGGTCCCATGGGGTGCAGTGGGGTCCCATGGGGTCCTGGGGGGGTCACATTTTGGGGGGGGGGGAGTCCCAGGGGGTGCTGGGGGGTCCTAAGAGGTGCATGGGGCTCCCATGAGGTTCAGTGGGGGGTCCCAGGGGGTGCTGGGGGGTCCTAAGAGGTGCATGGGGCTCCCATGAGGTGCAGCTGGGGGGTCCCAGGGGGTGCTGGGGGCTCCTAAAAGGTGCATGGGGCTCCCATGGGGTGCAGTGGGGGGGTCCCAGGGGGTGCTGGGTGGGTCACATTTTTGGGGGGGGGAGTCCCAGGGGGTGCTGGGGGGTCCTAAGAGGTGCATGGGGGTCCCATGAGGTGCAGTGAGGGGGTCCCAGGGGGCTGGGGGGTCCTAAGAGGTGCATGGGGCTCCCATGAGGTGCAGTGGGGGGGTCCCAGGGGGGCTGGGGGGTCCTAAGAGGTGCATGGGGCTCCCATGGGGTGCAGTGGGGGGGTCCCAGGGGGTGCTGGGGGGTCATATGGTGGGGGGGGGGGTCCCATGAGGTGCAGTGGGGGGGTCCCAGGGGGTGCTGGGGGGTCATATGGTGGGGGAGAGGGGTCCCATGGGGTGCAGTGGGGGGGTCCCAGGGGGTGCTGGGGGGTCACATGGTGGGGGGGGGTCCCATGGGGTGCAGTGGGGGGGTCCCAGGGGGGCTGGGGGTCACATGATGGGGGGGGGTCCCAGGGGGTGCTGGGGGGTCCTAAGAGGTGCATGGGGCTCCCATGAGGTGCAGTGGGGGGGTCCCAGGGGGTGCTGGGGGGTCCTAAGAGGCACATGGGGCTCCCATGAGGTGCAGTGGGGGGGTCCCAGGGGGTGCTGGGGGGTCATATGGTGGGGGGGGGGGTCCCATGGGGTGCAGTGGGGGGGTCCCAGGGGGTGCTGGGGGGTCCTAAGAGGTGCATGGGGCTCCCATGGGGTGCAGTGGGGGGGTCCCAGGGGGTGCTGGGGGGTCATATGGTGGGGGGGGGGGTCCCATGAGGTGCAGTGGGGGGGTCCCAGGGGGTGCTGGGGGGTCACATGTTTGGGGGGGTGTCATTGTCTTCCCACTGCGCTGAACTGGGCTGAACTGGGCTGAACTGGGATTCTCCCGGGGGAGACAGAAAGACACACCCACCCCCCCCCCCCCGTGATTCGGGGTGGGGAAACTGAGGCACGGAGACACCCCTCCCCTCCCCCAAATTATTCGGGTCGGGGGAAACTGAGGCACGGACACACCCCCAAGTCATTTGGGGTGGGGAAACTGAGGCACGGAGACAGTCCTCTCCCCCCTCCCCCCCCAAATTATTCGGGCGGGGGAAACTGAGGCACGGACACACCCCTCCCCCCTCACTCCACCCTCCTCCCCCCCCAAGTGATTCGGGGTGGGGAAACTGAGGCACGGATACACCCCTCCCTCCTTCCAACGAATGGGGGCGGGGGAAACTGAGGCACAGCCCCTCCCCCAGTCCCCTCCCCCTTCCCCGTTACGTGGTGGCGGGGCCGGGCCAGAGGCACCGGGAGGCGACGGAGCCCCGAGAGCGCCGGGACAGCGGCACCGGCACCCCCCGGCACCGGCACCGGCACCGGCACCCCCCTCCTCAGCCCCCCCCCCCCCAGCGGGATCCCCCCTCACCCGGACACCCCACCAAGACCACCGGGACCCCCCTGATCCGGGACCCCCCGACCGGGGAACTCCCCCGACCCGGGACCCCCCCTGACCCGGACACCCCGACAGACCCCGACCCGAGACCCCCCCCGACCCCGGACCCCCGCTGACCCAGGACCCCCCCTGACCCGGGACCCCCCCTGACCCAGGACCCCCCTGACCCGGACACCCCGACCAGGACCCCTGACCGGGACCCCCCTGACCCGGACCCCCCTCGGACCCTCCTGACCGGACCCCCCTGATCCGGGACCCCCCTGACCCGGACCCCCCCTGACTCTGGGACCCCCCCTGACCCGGACCCCCCTGACCCAGGACCCCCCTGACCCGGACACCCCCTGACTTGGGACCCCCTGACCTGGGACCCCCCCTGACCCCCACGGACCCCCCCCCGACCCCGACCCCCCCTGACCCGGGACCCCCCCCCGGGACCCCCCCGACCCCCCCAGCCATGGCCGAAGGGGACGGTGAGGATGATGTCCAGTTCCTGCGGACGGTGAGTGGGGGGATACTGGGAGGACTGGGAATGGGGAGACTGGGGGGACTGGGAGGACTGGGAATGGGGGGACTGGGAGAGACTGGGAGGACTGGGGGGACTGGGAGAGACTGCGGGGACTGGGGGGACTGGGGGGACTGGGGGGACTGGGAATGGGGATACTGGGAGGACTGGGAATGGGGAGACTGGGGGGACTGGGAGAGACTGGGGGGACCGGGGGGACTGGGAATGGGGAGACTGCGGGGACTGGGAGAGACTGGGGGGACTGGGAATGGGGGGACTGGGGGGACTGGGGGAGACTGGGGGGACTGGGAGGACTGGGGGGACTGAGAGGACTGGGAATGGGGGGACTGGGGGGACTGGGAGAGACTGGGGAGACTGGGGGGACTGGGAATGGGGGGAGTGGGGGGACTGGGAATGGGGAGACTCGGGGGACTGGAAGAGACTGGGGGGACTGAGGGGACTGGGAATGGGGGGAGTGGGGGGACTGGGAATGGGGGGACTGGGAGGACTGGGAGAGACTGGGGGGACTGGGAGGACTGGGAATGGGAGGGACTGGGGAGGACTGGGAATAGGGGGACTGGGAGGACTGGGAATGGGGAGATTGGGGGGACTGGGAATGAGGGGACTGGGAGAAGCTGGGGGGACTGGGAGGACTGGGAATGGGAGGTCCGGGGGGAACTGGGAATGGGGGGAGTCGGGGAGACTGGGAGGACTGGGAATGGGGGGACTGGGAGGACTGGGAATGGGGGGAGCGGGAGGTACTGGGATGGTACTGGGAGGACTGGGAATGGGAGCATTGGAAGAGACTGGGGGATACTGGAAGCACTGGGAATGGGGGGAGGCTGAGAGGGATTGGGAGGACTGGGAACTCGGGGAACTGGGAGACACCGGGGCTATACTGGGAGAACTGGGACTGGACAGCACTGGGAGCACTGGGAGAACTGGGAGCACTGGGAGCACTGGGAGCACTGGGAGAACTGGGATGGGGGGAGTCCTTGGGTGTGCAATGAGGGGTGGGGGTGGGGGAGGGGTGTGCAGGGGACCCCCCTCCCCCCTCCCCCTCCCCCCACCTGTCCGCGTGCGCTCCCAAAAAAGCAACGTGCAAAGTCGGGGGGGGGAGGGGAGGAGCAGCTGCTGGGGGGGGGAGGGGGGAGGGGGGAGGCGGGAGGGGGGCGGAGGGAACCAGATCCCCCCTCTCCCCCTCCCCCACCCCCACCCCGGGGTGGGGGATGGGCAGGGCGCCTGAGTTCCCCGAGGGGGGGAGGGGAGAATTTGGGGGGGAGGGGGGAGGGGGAATTTGGGGGGGAGGGGAGAATTTGGGGGGAGAATTTGGGGGGAGGGGGAGAATTTGGGGGGGAGAATTTGGGGGGAGAATTTGGGGGGAGGGGGAGAATTGGGGGGAGGGGAGAATTGGGGGGAGGGGAGAATTTGGGGGAGAGGGGAGAATTTGGGGGGAGAATTTGGGGGGAGGGGAGAATTTGGGGGAGGGGGAATTTGGGGGGAGAATTTGGGGGGAGAATTTGGGGGGAGGGAGAATTTGGGGGAGAATTTGGGGGAGGGGGATGGGGGGGAGGGGGAGGGGGTTGGGGGGAGGGGAGGTGGGGGGAGAATTGGGGGGAGGGGGAGATGGGGGGGGGAGAATTTGGGGGGAGGGGGAGAATTGGGGGGAGGGGAGAATTGGGGGGGAGGGGAGAATTTGGGGAGAGGGGAGAATTTGGGGGGGAGAATTTGGGGGGGAGGGGAGAATTTGGGGGGAGGGGGGAATTTGGGGGGGAGAATTTGGGGGGAGAATTTGGGGGGGAGAATTTGGGGGGGGAGGGGAGAATTTGGGGGGGGGAGAATTTGGGGGGAGGGGAGAATTGGGGGGGAGAATTTGGGGGGAGGGGAGAATTTGGGGGAGGGGGGAATTTGGGGGGAGGGGAGAATTTGGGGGGGAGAATTTGGGGGGGAGAATTTGGGGGGGAGGGGAGAATTTGGGGGGGAGAATTTGGGGGGGGAGGGAGAATTGGGGGGGAGAATTTGGGGGGAGGGGGAATTTGGGGGGAGGGGAGAATTGGGGGGAGAATTTGGGGGGGGAGAATTTGGGGGGGGAGGGGAGAATTTGGGGGGGGGGAGGGTGGGGGAGGGGGTGTCCCAGTTCCATCCCTTGTCCCAGTTCCTCCCAGTTTGGCCTCAAAACTGGGCTGAGCCCCCCCAGGGGAGGATGGGGGGGTGGCGGGGGAGGGGTGAAGGACGAGGGGGGGTGTCCGCGTGCTGAGGGGGAGGGGGGGCCGTGGGAATCGCTGAGCTCAGCAATTTTTGACACCCCCCCCCCCCCAGCCCCTCCCCCCGGCATCCGAGGCCCGCGCGAGGAATCTGACCCCCCCCCCCCCCCCCACCCCCCACCCCCACCCCATGGGGGGGGGGGGAGAGGGGGCCTGGAGTGATGGGAGCAGGTGTATGGGGGGGGAGGGGGGGCTGCTGGGGGGGCCTCTTTGGGGGGGGGGGGTGCCAGAGGGTCCATGGGGGAGGGGGTCCTCGGCTGACCCCCCCTCACCCCCCTCAGGATAAGGGGGGGATCCCTGGGTGGGGGGGGGTACCCCAAAGGCAGGGCCCTGGGATGGGTCCCTAGGGGGGGGTCCACATGGGGGTCCCATAGGGGTGCGGGGGGTCCCTAGGGGGGTGTCTGGGGGGTCCCTGACCCCCCCCCCCGACCCCCCAGGAGGATGAGCTGGGGTTCCCTGGGGGGGTCTCTGGGGGTCCCTGACCCCCCGTGCCCCCCAGGAGGATGAGCTGGGGTTCCCTGGGGGGTCCCTGGGGATCCCCGGGGTCTGGGGGTCCCTGGGGGGTCCCTGGTGCCCCTGACCCCCCGTGCCCCCCAAGATGGACGAGCTGGGGTTCCCTGGGGGGTCTCTGGGGATGCCCCATGGGACAGGTCCCTGGGGGGGGTCCCACAGGGTTGTTTGGGGTCAGGGGATCTCTGGGGGTCCCTGGGGGGGTCCCTGGTGCCCCTGACCCCCCGTGCCCCCCCAGGAGGACGAGCTGGGGTTCCCTATGGGGGTCTCTGGGGATGCTCATGGTCCCTGGGGGGGGTCCCATGGGGGTCCCACAGGGATGCTTGGGGTCGGGGGATCTCTGGGGGTCCCTGACCCCCCGTGCCCCCCCAGGAGGACGAGCTGGGGTTCCCTAGGGGGGTCTCTGGGGATGCCCCATGGGACAGGTCTCTTGGGGGGGGTCCTACAGGGATGCTCGGGGTCGGGGGATGTCTGGGGGTCCCTGGGGGGTCTCTGGGGGTCCCTGACCCCCCGTGCCCCCCCAGGAGGACGAGCTGGGGTTCCCTAGGGGGGTCTCTGGGGGTCCCTGACCCCCCTGCCCCCCCCAGGAGGACGAGTTGGGGTTCCCTGGGGGGTCTCTGAGGGTCCCCGGGGTTTGGGGGTCCCTGGGGGGGTCCCTGGTGCCCCTGACCCCCCGTGCCCCCCCAGATGGACGAGCTGGGGGTCCCTAGGGGGTCTCTGGGGGGGTCTCTGGGGATGCCCCATGGGACAGGTCCCTTGGGGGGGGGTCCTACAGGGATGCTCGGGGTCGGGGGATCTCTGGGGGTCCCTGGGGGGTCCCTGGTGCCCCTGACCCCCCGTGCCCCCCCAGGAGGATGAGGGGGGTTCCCTGGGGGGTCTCTGGGGATGCCCATGGTCCCTGGGGGGGGTCCCATGGGGGTCCCATAGGGATGCTTGGGGTCGGGGGATCTCTGGGGGTCCCTGGGGGTTCCCTGGGGGTCCCTGACCCCCCGTGCCCCCCCCAGGAGGACGAGCTGGGGTTCCCTAGGGGGTCTCTGGGGGGTCTCTGGGGATGCCCCATGGGACAGGTCCCTTGGGGGGGGGGTCCTACAGGGATGCTCGGGGTCGGGGGATCTCTGGGGGTCCCTGGGGGGGTCCCTGGTGCCCCTGACCCCCCGTGCCCCCCCAGATGGACGAGCTGGGGTTCCCTGGGGGGGTCTCTGGGGATGCTCATGGTCCCTGGGGGGGGTCCCATGGGGGTCCTACAGGGATGCTCGGGGTCGGGGGATCTCCGGGGGTCCCTGGGGGTCCCTGGGGGGGTCCCTGGTGCCCCTGACCCCCCGTGCCCCCCCAGGAGGACGAGCTGGGGTTCCCTAGGGGGGTCTCTGGGGGGGTCTCTGAGGATGCCCCATGGGACTGGTCCCTGGGGGGGGGTCCCACAGGGTTGTTTGGGGTCGGGGGATCTCTGGGGGTCCCTGGGGGGGTCTCTGGGGGTCCCTGACCCCCCCGTGCCCCCCCAGGAGGACGAGCTGGGGTTCCCTGGGGGGTCTCTAGGGGGTCTCTGGGGATGCCCCATGGGACAGGTCCCTGGGGGGGGGTCCCACAGGAATGCTCGGGGTCGGGGGATCTCCGGGGGTCCCTGGGGGGTCCCCGGTGCCCCTGACCCCCCGTGCCCCCCCAGGAGGACGAGCTGGGGTTCTCTAGGGGGGTCTCTGGGGATGCCCCATGGGACAGGTCCCTTGGGGGGGTCCTACAGGGATGCTCGGGGTCGGGGGATGTCTGGGGGTCCCTGGGGGGGTCCCCGGTGCCCCTGACCCCCCCGTGCCCCCCCAGGAGGACGAGGTGGTGCTGCAGTGCAGCGCAGCCCTGCTGAAGGAGCCCCTCAAGCTCTGTCTGTCGGCTGAAGGGTTCGGGAACCGGCTCTGCAGCCTGGAGCCCACCTCCAACGCACAGGTGGGGGGGCTGGGGGGCCGGGGGGGGGCCATGGGGCTGGGGGGGCCATGGGGGGTCTGGAACCCACCTCCAACGCACAGGTGGGGGGGCTGGGGGGGCCGGGGGGGGCCATGGGGGGTCTGGAGCCCACCTCCAATGCACAGGTGGGGGGGCTGGGGGGGCCATGGGGGGGGCCATGGGGCTGGGGGGGCCATGGGGGGTCTGGAGCCCACCTCCAACGCACAGGTGGGGGGCTGGGGGGGCCGGGGGGGGCCATGGGGGGTCTGGAGCCCACCTCCAATGCACAGGTGGGGGGGCTGGGGGGGCCGGGGGGGGGCCATGGGGGGTCTGGAGCCCACCTCCAACGCACAGGTGGGGGGGCCATGGGGCTGGGGGGGCCATGGGGGGTCTGGAGCCCACCAGCAACGCACAGGTGGGGGGCTGGGGGGCCAGGGGGGGGCCATGGGGCTGGGGGGGCCATGGGGGGTCTGGAGCCCACCAGCAACGCACAGGTGGGGGGGCCATGGGGGGGCCATGGGGCTGGGGGGGCCATGGGGGGTCTGGAGCCCACCAGCAACGCACAGGTGGGGGGGCCATGGGGGGGCCATGGGGCTGGGGGGGCCATGGGGGGTCTGGAGCCCACCAGCAACGCACAGGTGGGGGGGCCATGGGGGGGCCATGGGGCTGGGGGGGCCATGGGGGGTCTGGAGCCCACCAGCAATGCACAGGTGGGGGGGCTGGGGGGGCCGGGGGGGGGCCATGAGGCTGGGGGGGCCATGGGGGGTCTGGAGCCCACCTCCAATGCACAGGTGGGGGGGCTGGGGGGCCGGGGGGGGCCATGAGGCTGGGGGGGCCATGGGGGGTCTGGAGCCCACCAGCAACGCACAGGTGGGGGGGCCATGGGGGGGCCATGGGGCTGGGGGGGCCATGGGGGGTCTGGAGCCCACCTCCAATGCACAGGTGGGGGGGCCATGGGGGGGGCCATGGGGGGTCTGGAGCCCACCAGCAATGCACAGGTGGGGGCTGGGGGGGGCCGGGGGGGGCCATGGGGCTGGGGGGCCATGGGGGGGTCTGGAGCCCACCAGCAACGCACAGGTGGGGGGCTGGGGGGGCCAGGGGGGGGCCATGGGGCTGGGGGGCCATGGGGGGTCTGGAACCCACCTCCAACGCACAGGTGGGGGGGCCATGGGGGGCCGGGGGGGGCCATGGGGCTGGGGGGCCATGGGGGGTCTGGAACCCACCTCCAATGCACAGGTGGGGGGCCATGGGGGGGCCATGGGGGGGCCATGGGGCTGGGGGGGCCATGGGGGGTCTGGAGCCCACCTGCAACGCACAGGTGGGGGGCCATGGGGGGCCATGGGGCTGGGGGGGCCATGGGGGGTCTGGAGCCCACCTGCAATGCACAGGTGGGGGGGCTGGGGGGGCCGGGGGGGGGCCATGGGGGGTCTGGAACCCACCTCCAACGCACAGGTGGGGGGGCCATGGGGGGGCCGGGGGGGGGCCATGGGGCTGGGGGGGCCATGGGGGGTCTGGAACCCACCTCCAATGCACAGGTGGGGGGGCCATGGGGGGGCCATGGGGCTGGGGGGGCCATGGGGGGTCTGGAGCCCACCTGCAATGCACAGGTGGGGGGCTGGGGGGCCATGGGGGGCCATGGGGCTGGGGGGGCCATGGGGGGTCTGGAGCCCACCTCCAATGCACAGGTGGGGGGCTGGGGGGGCCGGGGGGGGCCATGGGGCTGGGGGGGCCATGGGGGGTCTGGAGCCCACCAGCAATGCACAGGTGGGGGGGCCATGGGGGGCCATGGGGGGTCTGGAGCCCACCAGCAATGCACAGGTGGGGGGCCATGGGGGGGCCATGGGGCTGGGGGGGCCATGGGGGGTCTGGAGCCAACCTCCAATGCACAGGTGGGGGGCCATGGGGGGGCCATGGGGCTGGGGGGCCATGGGGGTCTGGAGCCCACCAGCAACGCACAGGTGGGGGGCTGGGGGGCCATGGGGGGGCCATGGGGCTGGGGGGGCCATGGGGGGTCTGGAGCCCACCAGCAACGCACAGGTGGGGGGCGGGGCCATGGGGGTCTGGGCCCACCAGCAATGCACAGGTGGGGGTGGGGGCCATGGGGGCCATGGGGGGGGGCCATGGGGGGTCTGGAGCCCACCAGCAATGCACAGGTGGGGGGGCCATGGGGGGGCCGGGGGGGGGCCATGGGGCTGGGGGGGCCATGGGGGGTCTGGAGCCCACCTGCAACGCACAGGTGGGGGCTGGGGGCCGGGGGGGCCATGGGGCTGGGGGGGCCATGGGGGGTCTGGAGCCAACCTCCAATGCACAGGTGGGGGGCCATGGGGGGGCCATGGGGCTGGGGGGGCCATGGGGGGTCTGGAGCCCACCAGCAATGCACAGGTGGGGGGGCTGGGGGGCCGGGGGGGGGCCATGGGGGGTCTGGAACCCACCTCCAACGCACAGGTGGGGGGGCCATGGGGGGGGCCATGGGGCTGGGGGGCCATGGGGGGTCTGGAGCCCACCTCCAATGCACAGGTGGGGGGGCGATGGGGGGGGCACCCCATCATTTTTGGGGGGGCACCCCATCATTGGGGGGTACCCCAACATTGGGGGGGCACCCCATCATTGTGGGGGGGTAGCAGCCTATCATTGGGGGGGGCACGCCATCATTGTGGGGGCACCTCATCATTGTGGGGGGGCACCCCATCATTGTGAGTGTACCCCATCATTTGGGGGGGGCACCCCATCATTGGGGGGGGCACCTCATCATTGGGGGGCACCCCATCATTGGGGGGGCACCCTATCATTGTTGTGGGGTAGCACCCCATCAATGGGGGGGCACCCCATCATTGTGGGGGGGCACCCCATCATTGGGGGGAGCATCCTCATCATTAGGGGGGCACCCCATCATTGGGGGGGCATCATTGTGGGGGGGCACCCCATCATTCGGGGGGGGCACCTCATCATTGGGGGGGCACCCCATCATTGGGGGGTAGCACCCTATCATTGGGGGGGCACCCCATCATTGGGGGGGCATCATTGTGGGGGGGCACCCCATCATTCGGGGGGGGCACCTCATCATTGGGGGGGGGCACCCCATCATTAGGGGGGCACCCCATCATTGGGGGAGCATCATTGGGGGGCACCCCATCATTGTGGGGGGGCACCTCATCATTGGGGGGGGCACCTCATCATTGGGGGGCACCCCATCATTGGGGGGAGCATCATTGTGGGGGGGGCACCCCATCATTGGGGGTGTACCCCATCATTTGGGGGGGCACCCCATGGTACCCACCAGAGCTGCAGCATGCCCCCCCCAATAATCCTGGGGTGGGGGGGAAGAGAAGGGTTTGAATAATTTTAGGGGGATTTGGGGGTGCCTGTGTGCCCCCCCATCCCCTGACCCCCCATCACCCCATCTCTCCCCCCCCCCAGAACGTACCCCCAGACCTGGCCGTGTGCTGCTTCGTGCTGGAGCAGTCGCTGTCGGTGCGGGCGCTGCAGGAGATGCTGGCCAACAGCTCCGAGGGGGGGCCGAGGTGAGGGGGGGGGGCTCGGGGGGGGTGGGATTTGGGGGGGGGTCCCCTGGGGGGGTCACCTGGGGGGGTCACTGGGGGGGGTATTTGTGGTTTTGATGGAGCCTGAGGGGCTCTGATGGAGCCTGATGGAGCCTGAGGGGTCTTTGGGGGGAGTTTGGGGGGGTCTCTAGGCTCGTGGGGGGGATAATTTAGGGGGGGGTGTAATTTGGGTGGGGGGTCCTCAGGGGGGGTCACTGGTGGGGGGTCACTGGTGGGGGGTATTTGGGGTTCTGATGGAGCCTGAGGGGCTCTGATGGAGCCTGATGGAGCCTGAGGAGCCTTGATGGAGCCTTGGGGGGGGAGTCTGGGGGGTCTCTAAGCTCCTGGGGGGGATAATTTAGGGGGGGGTGTAATTTGGGTGGGGGGTCCTCAGGGGGGGTCACTGGGGGGGGGTATTTGTGGTTTTGATGGAGCCTGAGGGGCTCTGATGGAGCCTGATGGAGCCTGAGGGGCCTTGGGGGGGAGTTTGGGGGGGTCTCTATGCTCCTGGGGGGGATAATTTAGGGGGGGGTGTAATTTGGGTGGGGGGTCCCCTGGGGGGTCACTGGGGGGGTCACTGGGGGGGGGGGGCACTTGGGGTTCTAATGGAGCCTGAGAGGGTCTAATGGAGCCTGATGGAGCCTGAGGGGCCTTGATAGAGCCTTGGGGGGAGTTTGGGGGGGTCTCTAAGCTCGTGGAGGGGGATAATTTAGGGGGGTGTAATTTGGGTGGGGGTCCCCAGGGGGTACCTGGGGGGTCACTAGGGGGGGCACTTGGGGTTGTGATGGAGCCTGAGAGGGTCTGATGGAGCCTGATGGAGCCTGAGGGGCCTTGGGGGGGAGTTTGGGGGGGTCTCTAAGCTCCTGGGGGGATAATTTAGGGGGGGGTGTAATTTGGGTGGGGGGTCCTCAGGGGGCTACCTGGGGGGGTCACTAAGGGGGGCGTTTGGGGTTGTGATGGAGCCTGAGAGGGTCTGATGGAGCCTGATGGAGCCTGAGGGGTCTTTGGGGGGAGTTTGGGGGGTCTCTAGGCTCGTGGGGGGGATAATTTAGGGGGGGGTGTAATTTGGGTGGGGGGTCCTCAGGGGGGTCACTGGTGGGGGGTATTTGGGGTTCTGATGGAGCCTGAGGGGCTCTGATGGAGCCTGATGGAGCCTGAGGAGCCTTGATGGAGCCTTGGGGGGGGAGTCTGGGGGGGTCTCTAAGCTCCTGGGGGGGATAATTTAGGGGGGGGTGTAATTTGGGTGGGGGGTTCCCAGGGGGTCACTGGGGGGGGGGCACTTGGGGTTCTAATGGAGCCTGAGGGGCTCTGATGGAGCCTGATGGAGCCTGAGGGGCCTTAATAGAACCTTGGGGGGGAGTTTGGGGGGGTCTCTAGGCTCCTGGGGGGGATAATTTAGGGGGGGGTGTAATTTGGGTGGGGGGTCCTCAGGGGGGGTCACTGGGGGGGGTATTTGGGGTTCTGATGGAGCCTGAGGGGCTCTGATGGAGCCTGATGGAGCCTGAGGGGCCTTGGGGGGAGTTTGGGGGGGTCTCTAGGCTCGTGGGGGAGGATAATTTAGGGGGGGGTGTAATTTGGGTGGGGGGTCCCCTGGGGGGGTCACTGGGGGGGCACTTGGGGTTGTGATGGAGCCTGAGGGGCTTTGATGGAGCATGAAGAGCCCTGAGGGGCCTTAGGGGGGAGTCTGGGGGGGTCTCTAAGCTCCTGGGGGGGGATAATTTAGGGGGGTGTGTAATTTGGGTGGGGGGTCCCCTGGGGGGGTCACCTGGGGGGTCACTGGGGGGGGTATTTGTGGTTTTGATGGAGCCTGAGGGGCTCTGATGGAGCCTGATGGAGCCTGAGGGGCCTTGGGGGGAGTTTGGGGGGTCTCTAAGCTCCTGGGGGGGGTAATTTAGGGGTGGTGTAATTTGGGTGGGGGGTCCCCTGGGGGGGTCACTGGGGGGGGCACTTGGGGTTGTGATGGAGCCTGAGAGGGTCTAATGGAGCCTGATGGAGCCTGAGGCGCCTTGATGGAGCCTTGGGGGGAGTTTGGGGGGGTCTCTAGGCTCGTGGGGGGGATAATTTGGGGGGGGGGTGTAATTTGGGTGGGGGGTCCTCAGGGGGGTCACTGGGGGGGTCACTGGGGGGGGTATTTGGGGTTGTGATGGAGCCTGAGAGGGTCTGATGGAGCCTGATGGAGCCTGAGGGGCCTTGGGGGGAGTTTGGGGGGGTCTCTATGCTCCTGGGGGGGATAATTTAGGGGGGGGTGTAATTTGGGTGGGGGGTCCCCTGGGGGGTCACTGGTGGGGGGTCACTGGGGGGGGGCACTTGGGGTTCTAATGGAGCCTGAGAGGGTCTAATGGAGCCTGATGGAGCCTGAGGCGCCTTGATGGAGCCTTGGGGGGGAGTTTGGGGGGGTCTCTAAGCTCGTGGGGGGGATAATTTAGGGGGGGGTGTAATTTGGGTGGGGGGTCCTCAGGGGGTACCTGGGGGGGTCACTGGGGGGGTATTTGTGGTTCTGATGGAGCCTGAGGGGCTCTGATGGAGCCTGATGGAGCCTGAGGGGCCTTGGGGGGAGTTTGGGGGGGTCTCTATGCTCCTGGGGGGGATAATTTAGGGGGGGGTGTAATTTGGGTGGGGGGTCCCCTGGGGGGTCACTGGGGGGGTCACTGGGGGGGGGCACTTGGGGTTCTAATGGAGCCTGAGAGGGTCTAATGGAGCCTGATGGAGCCTGAGGCGCCTTGATGGAGCCTTGGGGGGGAGTTTGGGGGGGTCTCTAAGCTCGTGGGGGGGATAATTTAGGGGGGGGTGTAATTTGGGTGGGGGGTCCTCAGGGGGGGTCACTGGGGGGGGTATTTGGGGTTCTGATGGAGCCTGAGGGGCTCTGATGGAGCCTGATGGAGCCTGAGGGGCCTTGGGGGGAGTTTGGGGGGGTCTCTAAGCTCCTGGGGGGGATAATTTAGGGGGGGGTGTAATTTGGGTGGGGGGTCCCCTGGGGGGGTCACTGGGGGGGGGGCACTTGGGGTTCTAATGGAGCCTGATGGAGCCTGAGGGGCCTTAATAGAGCCTTGGGGGGGAGTTTGGGGGGTCTCTAGGCTCGTGGGGGGGATAATTTAGGGGGGGGTGTAATTTGGGTGGGGGGTCCCCTGGGGGGGTCACTGGGGAGGGGTATTTGGGGTTCTAATGGAGCCTGAGAGGGTCTAATGGAGCCTGATGGAGCCTGAGGCGCCTTGATGGAGCCTTGGGGGGAGTTTGGGGGGGTCTCTAGGCTCGTGGGGGGGATAATTTAGGGGGGGGTGTAATTTGGGTGGGGGGTCCTCAGGGGGGTCACTGGGGGGGTCACTGGGGGGGGTATTTGGGGTTGTGATGGAGCCTGAGGGGCTCTGATGGAGCCTGATGGAGCCTGAGGGGCCTTGGGGGGAGTTTGGGGGGGTCTCTATGCTCCTGGGGGGGATAATTTAGGGGGGGGTGTAATTTGGGTGGGGGGTCACTGGGGGGTCACTGGGGGGGTCACTGGGGGGGGGCACTTGGGGTTCTAATGGAGCCTGAGAGGGTCTAATGGAGCCTGATGGAGCCTGAGGGGCCTTGATAGAGCCTTGGGGGGGAGTTTGGGGGGGTCTCTAAGCTCGTGGGGGGGATAATTTAGGGGGGGGTGTAATTTGGGTGGGGGGTCCTCAGGGGGCTACCTGGGGGGGTCACTAGGGGGGTATTTGGGGTTCTGATGGAGCCTGAGAGGGTCTGATGGAGCCTGATGAGCCTGAGGGTCTTTGGGGGGGAGTTTGGGGGGTCTCTAGGCTCCTGGGGGGGGATAATTTAGGGGGGGGTGTAATTTGGGTGGGGGGTCCTCAGGGGGGTCACCTGGGGGGTCACTGGGGGGGGTATTTGTGGTTCTGATGGAGCCTGAGGGGCTCTGATGGAGCCTGATGGAGCCTGAGGGGCCTTGGGGGGGAGTTTGGGGGGGTCTCTAAGCTCGTGGGGGGGATAATTTAGGGGGGGGTGTAATTTGGGTGGGGGGTCCTCAGGGGGGTCACCTGGGGGGGTCACTGGGGGGTGGTATTTGGGGTTCTGATGGAGCCTGAGGTGCTTTGATGGAGCATGAAGAGCCCTGAGGGGCCTTAGGGGGGAGTCTGGGGGGTCTCTAAGCTCCTGGGGGGGGGATAATTTAGGGGGGGGTGTAATTTGGGTGGGGGGTCCCCTGGGGGGGTCACTGGGGGGGGGCACTTGGGGTTGTGATGGAGCCTGAGAGGGTCTAATGGAGCCTGATGGAGCCTGAGGCGCCTTGATGGAGCCTTGGGGGGAGTTTGGGGGGGTCTCTAAGCTCGTGGGGGGGATAATTTAGGGGGGGGTGTAATTTGGGTGGGGGGTCCCCTGGGGGGGTCACTGGGGGGGGGCACTTGGGGCTTGTGATGGAGCCTGAGGGGCTCTGATGGAGCCTGATGGAGCCTGAGGGGCCTTGGGGGGAGTTTGGGGGGTCTCTATGCTCCTGGGGGGATAATTTAGGGGGGGGTGTAATTTGGGTGGGGGGTCCCCTGGGGGGTGACTGGGGGGGTCACTGGGGGGGGGCACTTGGGGTTCTAATGGAGCCTGAGAGGGTCTAATGGAGCCTGATGGAGCCTGAGGGGCCTTGATAGAGCCTTGGGGGGGAGTTTGGGGGGGTCTCTAAGCTCGTGGGGGGGATAATTTAGGGGGGTGTAATTTGGGTGGTGGGTCCTCAGGGGGGGTCACTGGGGGGGGTATTTGTGGTTTTGATGGAGCCTGAGGGGCTCTGATGGAGCCTGATGGAGCCTGAGGGGCCTTGGGGGGAGTTTGGGGGGGTCTCTATGCTCCTGGGGGGGATAATTTAGGGGGGGGTGTAATTTGGGTGGGGGGTCACTGGGGGGGTCACTGGGGGGGTCACTGGGGAGAGGTATTTGGGGTTCTAATGGAGCCTGAGAGGGTCTAATGGAGCCTGATGGAGCCTGAGGGGCCTTGATAGAGCCTTGGGGGGAGTTTGGGGGGGTCTCTAAGCTCGTGGGGGGGATAATTTAGGGGGGGGTGTAATTTGGGTGGGGGGTCCTCAGGGGGGTCACCTGGGGGGGTCACTGGGGGGGGTATTTGGGGTTGTGATGGAGCCTGAGAGGGTCTAATGGAGCCTGATGGAGCCTGAGGCGCCTTGATGGAGCCTTGGGGGGGAGTTTGGGGGGGTCTCTAGGCTCGTGGGGGGGATAATTTAGGGGGGGGTGTAATTTGGGTGGGGGGTCCTCAGGGGGGTCACTGGGGGGGTCACTGGGGGGGTATTTGGGGTTGTGATGGAGCCTGAGGGGCTCTGATGGAGCCTGATGGAGCCTGAGGGGCCTTGGGGGGGAGTTTGGGGGGTCTCTATGCTCCTGGGGGGGATAATTTAGGGGGGGGTGTAATTTGGGTGGGGGGTCCCCTGGGGGGTCACTGGGGGGGTCACTGGGGGGGGGCACTTGGGGTTCTAATGGAGCCTGAGAGGGTCTAATGGAGCCTGATGGAGCCTGAGGGGCCTTGATAGAGCCTTGGGGGGAGTTTGGGGGGGTCTCTAAGCTCGTGGGGGGATAATTTAGGGGGGGGTGTAATTTGGGTGGGGGGTCCCCTGGGGGGGTCACTGGGGGGGGCACTTGGGGTTCTGATGGAGCCTGAGGGGCTTTGATGGAGCATGAAGAGCCCTGAGGGGTCTTTGGGGGGAGTTTGGGGGGGTCTCTAGGCTGGTGGGGGGGATAATTTAGGGGGGGGTGTAATTTGGGTGGGGGTCCCCTGGGGGGTCACTGGGGGGGTCACTGGGGGGGGGGCACTTGGGGTTCTAATGGAGCCTGAGAGGGTCTAATGGAGCCTGATGGAGCCTGAGGGGCCTTGATAGAGCCTTGGGGGGGAGTTTGGGGGGGTCTCTATGCTCCTGGGGGGGATAATTTAGGGGGGGGTGTAATTTGGGTGGGGGGTCCCAGGCTACGGGGGGGTCACTGGGGGGGGTATTTGGGGTTCTGATGGAGCCTGAGGGGCTTTGATGGAGCATGAAGAGCCCTGAGGGGTCTTTGGGGGGAGTTTGGGGGGTCTCTAAGCTCCTGGGGGGGGATAATTTAGGGGGGGGTGTAATTTGGGTGGGGGGTCCTCAGGGGGGTCACTGGGGGGGTCACTGGGGGGGGTATTTGGGGTTCTGATGGAGCCTGAGGGGCTTTGATGGAGCATGAAGAGCCCTGAGGGGTCTTTGGGGGGAGTTTGGGGGGGTCTCTAGGCTGGTGGGGGGGGATAATTTAGGGGGGTGTAATTTGGGTGGGGGTCCCCAGGGGGGGTCACTGGGGGGGTCTCACTTGGGTCCCTGAGGGAGCCTGATGGAGCCTGAGGGGCCCTGAGGGGCCTTAGGGGGAATTTTGGGGGGGGTCTCTAGGCTCCCAGGGGGGTCCCCATGGGGGGGGGGTCCCTGGGGGGGCTCCTTGGGGGGGGTCCCTTGGGGTGGGGGGGGGGGTCCCCCTTAAATCCCTGATGGAGCCTCAGGTGCCTTGTGTGGACTCCTGGGGGGGAGGGGGGTGGTCTCTGGGCTCTTGGGACCCCTTTTTTGGGGGGGGGGGTCCCCCAACCCCCTTTTGACACCCCCCCCCAATCTTCTCTCTTCCCCCCCCCAACCCCCCCTCACCCCCTCCCCCCACCCCCCTCCCCAGGGGGTCGATCTGGACAAGTGGGTAGGTGGCACTGGGGTGCAGTGACCCCCCCCCCTTTGGCCCCCCCCCTTTGCCCCCCCCCCCCATCATCCTCATCCTCCTCATCCTCACTTGCAGCCCCCCCTCCTCACAGCCCCCCCCCCCATCCTCACAGCCCCCCCCACGAGCAGAAGGGGGGGGAATCTACACCCCCCCCCCCAAAATCACCCCCCCCCCCCCGCATGGACCCACGTGTCCTGGTGTGACCCCTGACCCCCCCCCCCCCAAATTCTCCCCCCCCCCCCATCTCCTGTCTCCGCATGGATCCCTTGCACGAGGGGCGTGCAACACATGGGGGGGGGGGAACCCCCCAAAATGAAGGGGGGACACCCCCCCCCAAAATGAGCCTTGCACGAGGGGGTGTGACACAGGGGGACCCCCCCCCCAAAATGGGCCTTGCACGAGGGGGGTGTGACACAGAGGGGGGGGATCCCTGGTACACGAGGGGATCCCTTGCACGAGGGGGGTGCAAGATGTGGGGGGGTCCCTTGCACCCCCTCGTGCAACACAGGGGGGATCCCTTGCACGAGGGGGTGTGACACGTGGGGGGATCCCTTGCACCCCCCTCGTGCAACACAGGGGGGATCCCTTGCACGAGGGGTGTGCAACAGGTGGGGGGACCCCAAAATGAGCCTTGCACAAGGGGGGTGCAGGATGTGGGGGGGTCCCTTGCACCCCCCTCGTGCAACACACTCAGGGGGATCCCTTGCACGAGGGGGTGTGACACGTGGGGGGATCCCTTGCACCCCCCTCGTGCAACACACTCAGGGGGATCCCTTGCACGAGGGGGTATGACACGTGGGGGGGTCCCTTGCACCCCCCTTGTGCAACACAGGGGGATCCCTTGCACGAGGGGCGTGCAACAGGTGGGGGGACCCCCAAAATGAGCCTTGCACGAGGGGGGTGTGACACGTGGGGGATCCCTTGCACCCCCCTCGTGCAACACACTCAGGGGGATCCCTTGCACAAGGGGGGTGTGACACGTGGGGGATCCCTTGCACACCCCCTCGTGCAACACAGGGGGGATCCCTTGCACGAGGGGTGTGCAACAGGTGGGGGGACCCCCAAAATGAGCCTTGCACGAGGGGTGTGCGACACGTGGGGGGGTCCCTTGCACCCCCTCGTGCAACACACTCAGGGGGGATCCCTTGCACAAGGGGGGTGCAGGATGTGGGGGGGTCCCTTGCACACCCCTCGTGCAACACACTCAGGGGGGATCCCTTGCACGAGGGGGTGTGACACGTGGGGGGATCCCTGCACCCCCTCGTGCAACACAGGGGGGATCCCTTGCACGAGGGGCGTGCAACAGGTGGGGGGACCCCCAAAATGAGCCTTGCACGAGGGGGGTGTGACACGTGGGGGATCCCTTGCACACCCCTCGTGCAACACCCTCAGGGGGATCCCTTGCACAAGGGGGGTGTGACACGTGGGGGGATCCCTTGCACACCCCTCGTGCAACACAGGGGGGATCCCTTGCACGAGGGGCGTGCAACAGGTGGGGGGACCCCCAAAATGAGCCTTGCACGAGGGGGGTGTGACACGTGGGGGGATCCCTTGCACCCCCTCGTGCAACACACTCAGGGGGATCCCTTGCACAAGGGGGGTGTGACACGTGGGGGATCCCTTGCACACCCCCTCGTGCAACACAGGGGGGATCCCTTGCACGAGGGGTGTGCAACAGGTGGGGGGACCCCCAAAATGAGCCTTGCACGAGGGGTGTGCGACACGTGGGGGGGTCCCTTGCACCCCCTCGTGCAACACACTCAGGGGGGATCCCTTGCACAAGGGGGGTGCAGGATGTGGGGGGGTCCCTTGCACACCCCTCGTGCAACACACTCAGGGGGGATCCCTTGCACGAGGGGGGTGTGACACGTGGGGGGATCCCTTGCACCCCCTCGTGCAACACAGGGGGATCCCTTGCACGAGGGGCGTGCAACAGGTGGGGGGACCCCAAAATGAGCCTTGCACGAGGGGGGTGTGACACGTGGGGGATCCCTTGCACACCCCTCGTGCAACACCCTCAGGGGGATCCCTTGCACAAGGGGGGTGTGACACGTGGGGGGATCCCTTGCACACCCCCTCGTGCAACACAGGGGGATCCCTTGCACGAGGGGCGTGCAACAGGTGGGGGGACCCCCAAAATGAGCCTTGCACAAGGGGGGTGCAGGATGTGGGGGGTCCCTTGCACCCCCTCGTGCAACACCCTCAGGGGGGATCCCTTGCACAAGGGGGTGTGACACGTGGGGGGACCCCAAAATGAGCCTTGCACGAGGGGGTGCGACACGTGGGGGATCCCTTGCACACCCCCTCGTGCAACACACTCAGGGGGATCCCTTGCACGAGGGGGTGTGACACGTGGGGGGGTCCCTTGCACACCCCCTCGTGCAACACAGGGGGGATCCCTTGCACGAGGGGCGTGCAACAGGTGGGGGGACCCCCAAAATGAGCCTTGCACAAGGGGGGTGCAGGATGTGGGGGGTCCCTTGCACCCCCCTCGTGCAACACACTCAGGGGGATCCCTTGCACGAGGGGGGTGTGACACGTGGGGGGATCCCTTGCACCCCCTCGTGCAACACAGGGGGGATCCCTTGCACGAGGGGGTGTGACACGTGGGGGGATCCCTTGCACCCCCCTTGTGCAACACCCTCAGGGGGATCCCTTGCACAAGGGGGGTGTGACACGTGGGGGACCCCCAAAATGAGCCTTGCACGAGGGGGTGTGACACGTGGGGGGATCCCTTGCACCCCCCTCGTGCAACACACTCAGGGGGGATCCCTTGCACGAGGGGTGTGCAACAGGTGGGGGGATCCCTTGCACCCCCCTCGTGCAACACACTCAGGGGGGATCCCTTGCACGAGGGGGTGCAAGATTGGGGGGGGGGGGGGGATCCCTTGCACGAGGGGGGGAGGGGGCTGGATCCCTTACACAAGGGGCGTGCGACACGTGGGGTGTCCCCCCCCACTCCGTAGAGCCCCCCCAGGGTCCCGCTAACACCCCCCCCCCAAAATGTGTGTCCCCCCCCCCCAAGTCGTCGCAGGGCGGGGGGCACCGCACGCTGCTCTACGGACACGCCATCCTGCTCAGGCACTCCCACAGCGGCATGGTGAGGGGGGGCCCTGGGGGGGTCCCTGGGGGGGGGTCATTGGGGGGCTGGGGGGGTCCCTGGGGGGTCCTGGGGGGGCCAGTGTGAAGATTGGGGGGGGGGTTTAAGGGGGTACATGTGGGGTTTGGGGGTGTCCTGGGGGGGGGGGGGGGGGGGGGGGGGGCCCTGGGGGGGTCCCTGGGGGGGTTGGAGGGGCCCTGGGGGGGGCCCTGGGGGGTCCTGGGGGGGGTTTAGGGGGTACATGTGGGGTTTGGGGGTGTCCTGGGGGGGTTGGGGGGGCCCTGGGGGGGTCCCTGGGGGGCTGGGGGGGTCACTGGGGGGGGCACTTGGGGGCTGGGGGGGTCACCGAGGGGTTGGGGGGACCCTGGGAGTGTCAGTGGGAGGTTGGGGGGGTCACTGGGGGGGGACTTGGGGGCTGGAGGGTCCGTGGGGGGTCAGTGGGGGGTTTGGAGGGGCACTGTGGGGGTCACTGGGAGGTTGGGGGGGTCACTGGGGGGGGCACTTAGTGGTTGGGGGGGTCACTGGGGGCTTGGGGGGACCCTGGTGGGGTCCCTGGGGGGTTGAGAGGGGTACTGGAGGGGGACTTGGGGGCTGGGGGGTCCCTGGGGGGGTCCCTGGGGGGTTGGGAGGGGTACTGGGGGGGCACTTGGGGGCTGGGGGGTCCCTGGGGGGGTCCCTGGGGGGTTGGGGGGGTCGCTAGGGGGGCACTTGGGGGCTGGGGGGTCCCTGGGGGGGGTCACTGGGAGGTTGGGGGGGTCACTGTGGGGTTGGGGGGGGGGTCCCTGAGGGGGTCACTGGGAGGTTGGGGGGGTCACTGTGGGGTTGGGGGGGGGGTCCCTGGGGGGGTCACTGGGAGGTTGGGGGGGTCCCTGGTGGGTTTGGGGGGGGGTCCCTGAGGGGGGTCACTGGGAGGTTGGGGGGGTCACTGTGGGGTTGGGGGGGTCACTGTGGGGTTGGGGGGGGGTCCCTGGGGGGGTCACTGGTGGGTTTGGGGGGGGGGTCCCTGAGGGGGGTCACTGGGAGGTTGGGGGGGTCACTGTGGGGTTGGGGGGTCACTGTGGGGTTGGGGGGGGGTCCCTGGGGGGGTCACTGGTGGGTTTGGGGGGGTCCCTGGTGGGTTTGGGGGGGGGGGTCCCTGAGGGAGTCCCTGGTGGGTTTGGAGGGGGTCCCTGAGGGGGGTCACGGGGGGGCTGCAGGGGGGCTGGGGGACCCCTAGATTGGGGTAACCCCCCTCCCCCGTGTCTGTGCCCCCCCCCCCAGTACCTGAGCTGCCTGACCACCTCCCGCTCCCTCACCGACAAGCTGGCCTTCGACGTGGGGCTGCAGAGGGATGCTGCGGGTAGGGGGGCTGGGGGGGGGCTGGGGGGGCCCTGGGGGGCCAGTGTGAAGATTGGGGGGGGTTTAGGGGGTACTTGTGGGGTTTGGGGGTGTTCTGGGGGGGTTGGGGGGGTTGGAGGGGCCCTGGGGGGGTGCCTGGGGGGGTTGGAGGGGCCCTGGGGGGTCCCTGGGGGGTCCCTGGGGGGTCCCTGGGGGGCCAGTGTGAAGATTGGGGGGGGTTTAGGGGGTACTTGTGGGGTTTGGGGGTGTTCTGGGGGGGTTGGGGGGGTTGGAGGGGCCCTGGGGGGGTGCCTGGGGGGTTGGAGGGGCCCTGGGGGGTCCCTGGGGGGTCCCTGGGGGGTCCCTGGGGGGCCAGTGTGAAGATTGGGGGGGTTCAGGGGGTACTTGTGGGGTTTGGGGGTGTCCTGGGGGGGTTGGGGGGGGCCCTGGGGGGGTTGGAGGGGCCCTGGGGGGGGCCCTGGGGGGTCCCTGGGGGTCTGGGAGGTCTCTGGGGGGGCCCTGGGGGGGTCCTGGGGGTCTGGGAGGTCCTTGGGGGGGACCCTGGGGGGGTTGGAGGGGCCCTGGGGGGTCCCTGGGGGTCTGGGAGGTCCCTGGGAGGGCCCTGGGTGGGCCCTGGGGGGGCTGGGGGGCTGGGGGTCTGGGAGGTCTCTGG